>VXBO01011781.1:1826-71098 GCA_013400135.1 Rhinoptilus africanus | reverse complement strand
GCGTGACTCCCTCTCTCCCCCCCCCTCCCCCCTCCCCCTCCCCCTCTCCCCAGCCCCGCCGGCCGCCTCGCTTCGCTCTCAGCCCTAATTGGGCTCTTGCTAATATGATTAAAGCCCAGTTAAATGTTTCTTGATAAATCTTGTCAAGAGAGGATCCCCCCCCGTCCCCTCCCCTCTCCCTGTGGGTTGTCAGAAGCCCGGTTACAGACAGGACATGCCCGGCTCCTGCTGTTCATACTCTGGTGGGAAGTTGGCATTTCACAATTGTTCCTTTAACAGGGTTGTTTTGGAGCCGCTCCTGGGGATTGTTCCTCTTCAGGCCGGGCTTGCTGATAAGAACCGCCCGTGGCTTTTATGTAACACGTTAGGATTTGGTCCTGATCCCAAAATCGCGCTGTTTCTTTAGCCTTTTCTTTCATTCCCCCCGCTCCCCCCTCTCCCCGCTCCCGCTGGTGAGCTCTTAGTAGCCTGTTCCCGGAAAGCCTCTTGCTGGGTGCGAGCCGCCCAGACGCGATCGCCCCTCTCAAAGCCGCGCAGGTCCCGGCGGAAGGTGCGCGGGGGCGGAAGGTGCGCGGCGGGGCGGGTCTCCCGCGGCGGGCAGCGCTGCGGAGCCGCGTCCCGGCCACCGCCGCCCACCACGCCTCCCCCTCCCCGGGAAAAGCCCCGCTTCCTCGGCCCCTCTCCCCGCTCCCGGAGCCCTCGGGAGCGGCGCTCCCGTTGCTGCCCGCCGTCGTGCGAGGCGCAGGGTCTGCGGCAGCGCTCACGGAGCGCTCACTCGCACCTGAACCGGCGGCTGGTTTTTTGTGGTTTCACTGTAATTGGGCTTGGGGAGGGGGGGGAGCGGGGTGGTTTTAACCCCCTCCCGCCCCCGTTATCACTTGGGGAATCTGGTTGAATTCGTAGGAACTGGGAAGCAGCAGCCGGTGGTGGAGGGCGAGGGGGGGTTGCCCGGGGCCGGCCGCGGGCTGGGGGCGCTGCGGCTCGGCTCGCCCCGCCGGCGCGGGATGGCTCGGTAGCGGTGCTGGGGGCTGGCTCGCTTTTTGGTTTTCAGTTTTCTTTGAGGGTGCTGAGCTTCGGCCAGGGCTTTTCGAGGGCGTTCGGGGGTTGTTGCTTCAGCCTCACCGGGCTGGGGGGGTAGCTGTTGGGGGCAGGGATGGAGGGGCGCTGTTTGCTCCCCCGTCGAGCCGAGCGTAGTCACGGACTGAGAACTCTTCGGTCCGGGCTGGAGGTGGCATTTCCCGATGGCCCACCGGGCCCCCTGCCCCATCCCGCGGCAGGGGGCAGAGAGCTGCTGCCGCCCCGCGTTTCCCCGGGGGACACACGCTGCCTTCACCCGTGGGAAGCGGGGGCACAGGCCGCGGGGGGACACGGACCGCCTGCCTCTGTCCCCCACCCCGGGGAGGAGAAAGAGCCCCCGGATCCCTCCCGCTCGCCACCGTTTGACCCCCGGCGGCTGCTCCTCTTCGTGCCCGGGGCTCGCCCGGGGGCAGGCGGCAGCGCTCTGCCCGCCCGCCCCCCGGGGCCGCCGGTGCGGAGCCGGGACGGCCTGCGGGAGGCAGCGGAGGAAGGCGGCCAAAAGGGAACAAACGAAAAATCACCCCCAGCCCTGGGGAGCGCAGCTCCGGCAAAAGCGCCTGTTCCCTGGGAGGGGGGGAACCCGAGCCAAGGGGCNAGGAGAGTCCCAAAGAAGAAGCTGTTTGTGCTCTAGCTGGAACGCTGGAGGCTTTCTAAGAATGGTGCTTTTCTTACACGTGTTTTTTTTTTTTTAAATTTTATTTTATTTTTATTGGTACATCGAACCAGCCTACAGCATTGCTGGCGTCTTTCCACCAGGTGCCTGGAGCTCAGAGGAAAATTCAAATGAATCTTAAAATTATGAGACAGTTTCCCTCCCCTCCTCCCAAATAAAATAATTATAAGAGAAAGAATTGGTACAAACTGGCCAGGAAGGGATTCAAGCTGGAAACAAAGAAGCACCTTCAACCCACCAGGGTGCTGAGGACCCAGAAAGGCCTTCCGCAGGCGGGAAGGAATCAAAGCAGCTGGAAGATGGAATTTGACTGGGTTGTGAACCAGCTTCTGAGATGTGGTTACCACCCACAGCAAGGGACTTGACCCTATGATCCAAAACATCCCTTCTAATCCTCTTCCTATAAAATAATAACTTGCCTTTGTGCGCACCAAAAGAATCTCCCGAGTATGTTGCACACATTGAACCATTCTGCTTCACAGCCCCCTTGTAGGTATGAGTCCATATTCCCATTCTACAGCAGAGTTTGCTCCCGGGGTTGCACTCGGAGCTCCTGTCACCACCCAGCCCTCCTCTGCTCACTGAGGTCCCAAATGAGACGGGTGGTGTTAGAAACTGTGAGAAGGCTACCTGCAAATACAGGGGGCTGCTTTGCAAGGTCCAGGAAATAGCAATTTTGGATGTTGTTTTAAAGCTAAGCATACAGCATCAGGAAACATACCTGGAGCTGGAGGTTTTAAGTTTTAGACTCTCAGTGTTTGACTGTTATAATTATTTAACTAAGCTCCATTTGGTCTTGATAAGTAACCCCTGTTACTTTTAAAGGAATCTTGCTGAACTTAGGGAAACGTTTCCCGCTCACCTGACTTACAAAAGCAATTGTTTTCTTTCTGAATAAATGGAGAGGACTGGCTGATCCTCCTGCTTTCGATGTAGACAGAAAAACCAAGGCTCAAATCTACTTGCTTTTCTTATGCAAATCTTCTCGCAGGATTAGAAGGGAAAGTAAACAGCAGTCCAACCTTAAGATCTTTTTCTTTTTAGAGGCAGCCTGTTGTATAAATCTGAAACAGAAACTGTTTTCATTTGAAGATCAGATAGAAGTTATCTAGTGAAGCTGATGAACAGGGACAGGATAATCTGTTTGCATTTTGGGGAAATGGATACCTCTGGTTTTGTTTCAAGGCAAGTAACTTTTAAATAATATTTAACGAAATAATTGACCTTGATGTTTAAACTACAACTTCCTTCACGTCATTAAGCCCATGGTTTTTTTTAAAAAAAGTTTAGTATCTGAACTCTGGCGTTCATCCTGCTAATCTCATAATAACATTTGTTTCTTGGGGAATTTTGTTTGATGAACTCATCGGTGAAAGAGGAGAGGAGTTCAGAACAACACAAGCTTTGCAGCTCATTTATATTCTTTTCTCCGTGAAAAATAGCAAAAAACCCATATGCAGAATAACTTTTCAGGAATAATTTCTCAGACAGAAGGAACAAGGAGAAGCTTTGTACAGCTGAACCATAAGCCTTGGAACAAACTGAGTTCTTTTAACATATATTCTGACTTTTAAAATACATTGCAATCCTTGACTACAAAAAATGGGTTTGTGGAATTTTCCCTCTTGATAATTAGGGTCTGAGTCTGCTTTTGAAATGTGAGAGAAATGGAACTAACTCCATAAAGTGTGTCTATCACATAAAGCTTTTAGGGCAGCCTGATTCACACTGTATCCTCCCCTTTGTTCAACTGACAGATTTCCAACTGCAGAAAGAGGCACATATCTGGGGGCTGCCATTATCTAAACTAAATATGTACATTTGGGATCAGTTCTATTTTATTTGAATACTCGCAACTTCTGCTTGGGGATCTTAAGCATGAAAGGAGTGCAGAGATATGCATTTCATTAGCTATCCATCAGTCTTTATACATGGACAAAGGTGCATAAACATACACATTTACTAGTCTCTCCGCTTTGCAAAGGTTCAGAAAATTACATGGAAAATGATTTCAAATAAAAACAAACAAGCAACAGAACAACATACACATTACCCTGCAAGAAAGCAGGCAAACAAACAAGGTGTGGGGAAGTAAAAGCAATAAATGAGCATGCAGAGTTTAGCCTAATTTTTATTTGGCTGTAAATGAAAAATATTGTGGCAACAGTGTATTTTTTTTTAAAGTTCCGTGATCCTTGAATTACAAAACAGTGGTATATACCTGAACACTGCTGTGTGCCCTGCGCGTCATGTACTCGTACACAGATGAAAGCTCTTCCTTTATCCCTCCTGGCACATATTTTTTCTCTCCAATGAGTTCCTACTCTCAGTGTGTGGACGTGTGAGGAATGGGGTTAGTTTACTCCCAACAAAGGACACGTAGCTAATGTTTCCACTGCTTAACAATGTTTGAATTCCCTCCCCGGTGCACAAACAGTCAGCTCAATAACGATTGCAGGCCCGGGATCTAGAGAACATGGTGGTGTTACACAACCGGAGATGTGACGTTATCTGGCAATCGGAGCAGGGTCACGCTGATCACGGGACAATACAAATTCTGTGTCAGGTATCGTGTTGATGCAGGTTGTCTCAACTTCACAGAAATGTCAAGCAGTGCAGACAAGCATAAATTGGGTGGCAGAGTCATCTCCCATCTCAGCGTTATCCTCTGCCTCTTCCTTTGGCAAAATTGGCATCTCAGAGCAATCACAGGGCAGTCCCTTAAGCTCCAGTCCAGCTCCTCAGCCCTACATACTGGGCACCAGCTGACTGACCGCTAACGGGCTGCGTCTGACACAGGGACAGCCCCCACATCAGGAGAGATGATGTGTGTTTGCAGGAGAGATAGCTACGGGGCGGCTTCTCTTGCCCCCTTACTACAACCCCATGCTGTGGCTCAACACCAGCAAGGGAAGGGAGCAGGCGTCCCCAGCTCTGTGGGGCTGTTGTGCAGTTCTCCTGTCCACACAGGCTTCCTCCGTGCCCGCCAAGCTGTATTTTCACCACGTATCTGCTTATGCAACTACTGCTTTTCAGTTTTACAGGGAACCAGAACATGGCACCGGGGGATGGCATTTCTTGACCTGAGATGCTACAACAGAGTAGCACTTGTCATTCACATGGAATTGCAGAAGCTGCTGGGCCTATTTTTTTTTTCTTTTTTAATTATGAGCTACAGGGAAATCACAGTACAGTAACTCTTGATAGTGAACTGAGTGCTGTCACTACAATAAGTCACATCAGACCTATGACCTGTGTGTTTTGTGGCATGCAGCTGACACCCAGCCAATATGTTTTTTCCCGACAACTGAACACAAACTGCAGCGTACTGGCAGTGACAGGAGGTGGCATTTCAGTCATACTGGGTAGATGTGCTCATACCATCTTCTGCTACTCTGATGGTGATGTGTGCGGAACCCACCTGGGATATTGTCTCAGCCCAGGGACTAAATGGCATCTCCTCAGGGAAGCAGGGAAATGTGCAAAACCGGGCTTCTCTGTGCGAATGAGTACCCTCTCTTCCCTGTTCCCCTGAGGACAATTTACCTTGAGATAGTGCCAGACCTTGGGAAATTCCCTCACCTCAATACTCACATCAATTGCACTCACATCAGTGTAGGGAGCCACGGACAATGACTGTCCTAAATTTCATCAGTCTCCAGTTGTCTTGCTTTAGCATCTTCTGTCCTGAAAATCTCTTGTTATCAGGTATGGCTATTTTTTGTATCCTCTGCTGAACCAGTATGGAGCACTTTTTGCCACACTGCAAAACAGCCACTGAACATTTCCCCCTGTAGAGCGGTGCCCAATTCAGTGGTTCTTACGGGGATCATGTCAGTCAAGTTGTAAAGCTCTTCAGGGTCTGTAGGTAACATGTTATGCAAATACCTTGGTCTACTGCCGCTTCCCTGAGTTTAAAAAATATCTGCCTGGATACATTTCCTTACCCTTTCCTCCAGACATACCTCTGGCTCCGTCAGAGAGCCCTGGGGAAGCTGAAACCATGATGAAGGCTCTAGCAGTGTGAATGCATAGAGGATTAAGACTGCTAGCCGCTGCAGCATGTCACTTCTGCCTGCCACTTACTAAAGCAGAAGTCTTGTGGCTGACATGTCCTCCACTTCACTGGGTTACGTGACACATGCAAGAAAATGTGTCAACCCACTCCCCGTCTCCTCGGCATTATTAGCCCAGGGAAGGAAACACAGCCAAAGAACACGCACACAACTTTGACAGGTTCTGCCTAATCCACCCACATAATGACATTTCTTATGCTAAGTGCCAGAGCGGTGTAGGGAGGCCACTGCCTGTACCAGCTGCTGGCAAGTCAAAGTTAGTTTCATGGTTCTGCTTAAGAGATAGCCTGACGTTACATTAAGTCTTTGTCTCCTGTGGTGCAGCGCTCAGAGAATGACATCAAAAGCCTCCCTAATTCACCCCCCGGGTCATTTGATTATAGGCCTGGCACAGAGCCGTGCTGCCCCAGGAGACCGTGAGTCACGACGACACCCATGACTATCCTCTTATTCCACGGAAGGAAGTAATGTGCTTTGAGCATAAAACAAGCAGGAGTAGATTACATCCTTCCTCATGTCAGCTTAGCCCCGCTGGCTGTCGGGGCAGGCAATGGAGAGGCGAGGGCAACCTCTCATTTCCCAGCCTTCCTCCTCCTCACCCCGACCTCAGGGAAGCCGTTCCTCCCCATGCTGGGACAGGCCGTGTGGGCAAACCACACGAGAGGGTTTTGCTCAGCCACGCGAGGAAGAAGATGCTCTGTCTCTCTTCTGTGATGTGGTGCAGATATGTCACATGGTGAAACATCCACCTTTCCTCCAATGGGACAGGCATATCCGCTCATGAGGATGATGTGTGTTCCCCATCCCTTGGCATTTGTCCTGGTAATTAGTCTATCTGTTTCTGATTTATTTATTTTCATGCAGTCTTCTGCACCCTTGCTCCCTCGCTTGGGCACATGGGGCAAACCACAGACTTGCCCTTAAACTACACAGAGAAATAAAATCAGAAACAGACTAACCACAAGAATCAATAGCAAGGGGCAGAAGGCACGTGACTGGATACTGCAGTTCCCTTCGGAGATCCATCAACCTCAAAATGTGATGTAACTGGGCTCACGTACCACGTCTGCGAAGGGGGTAACAGATCCCTCTTCATAACTCAGCTCGCAGGGTAAAACTATGCTAGCTCAGAGAAGCCAAGGCATGTGTAAAAATCATTTCTAAAGAAGAAAAAGAAGTGGGGTTTGTGTTCGCAGAGCTAATGCAATTGCCTTCAACTCTGACGTGACTCCTGTTGGTGTTATTGTTTCTTCCCAGAATTTAGGCTTGAATTTGGCAGAAGTCAAGAAGCAAAGGCATACGCAGAACCACTTAGAGAATCAGTGTGTCTTTGTGCATGGGCCAGTTCTTTCCTGAATAAATACCAGTCACTGGGCTGCTGGGTAAAGTGGGAATATAAGATGGCAGGCAGACACGTGTTGGCTCATACCCATGAGGCAGGCTATTTAAGGATGCAATTTACCTTTTTTCCTACAAATAAACACAATCAGATAACTAACCACACCTCCCAGTGCCATTAAAATACATGTATTACATTCCATAACTGTTCCTTGTTTGTCTCCCCAAAGTAGCATTGTTGCCTGGGAGGGAATATCAAGCCATTAATCAAAAATAGATGAGCAGTACAAGAAATGAAGGACAAGCAGATGAGTATAAATAGCATCCTGCTTATCCAGAATACAGGAGCAGCCTGAAACCATTGTGATTAGAGTCGATGCGCTCCATCCAGCCACACAGACAGTGTGCACAGCCGTCATTCCTGTACTGAACCTCTGGTTTGACGCCCTGTGGTTCTGCAGCCCTTCCTCAGGTGAACAAAGTGAAGTTATCATTCCTGTGAGAGATCAGACAATAGAGAAACCCTTCAGATAACCTCTAGTTTCTGGCTAGGAAAAGTAAATCTTTCCTTCTTTTGGAATCCACAGAAATACAGATGTAAAAGCAGGATGTGGCTAAATGAGAGAAGATAAGGTATTGCTCCGGCAAGCAGAACATCCTGATCGAGATGGGTGAGTACTTCCAAACTTTCCAAATGTTTCATTGCCCTCCAGATAGATCCCAGATCTGCTCCCGTCTCCTTCCCAGATAATTTCCAGCATTTTAAGCCATAATAGAAGCAAGTATAGAGCAGAATTTAGTCTTGAAAAAAGAGATGAGACAAGTAAAGGAAAAAGAAAAATCCCTGTGGTTATCCTGAATTCTGTAGTCAACCTCCTGGACATTGCCACAGAATTTTGCATATCTCCATGAAGACTTGGCTGATTCTGGTTGATCATTAGCAGAACTTGGTGCAGCTGTATAAACAGCAGATTTCTACACCTACAGGCCTTCATTCATTTCCTCCAGTGAGGTTTCTAATTTGACTGGCAGCTGGCCTATCTGGGCAACTGATAAGAGAAGAAAAAAAATCACCCTTCAGTCTTTACATCTCCACTGCCTTTCCTCTGGTTCTCATGATAGAAGTGGACAAAGAATTGAAGAGCTCTCAATACATTTGTAGCCAAATATTTACCCTAAGTGAGGTGGATTATATTTGCTTAGTGTATCCATTGCCATGCTGGCGTGCATTCAAGACTGTCTAACTCCTTGGAGTACTATTGAATACTTTGAAAAAAATCTTTGTTTATAATGAACTGTTAGCCAATGAGTGCACATTCGGTGTTGTCCAGGGTATACTAGCTCTTAGAGCCCACACGCCTGGCCTTTGGGGTGGCGCTTTGTCTACCTTCATAAACACAGCATCGGGGATGGCCCTGGGATGCGGCCAACTTACCTTAGCCTTTTGCAGGATTATTGAGAGCACTTTGAAATTCTCCCAAGTATTTCACCCAGAGAAAACGTAATTAAACGATGTTCAGAGGAAACATATTCTTTCAGGAAATAACAACTTGGTCTTAACCGGCTTGCTTTTTTGCGAGCATACTTATTTTGACAACATTTTAAACGGAGACAAATTAAAATTATATTTACATTATATTAACATTGTCATTCAATAATATTTAAAGTATTGTTTTCCATAAAGTGAAAACATTTAAGTGTTCCTTGTTTCATTTAATTTCATTTTAAACTTTACAGCATTCATATGTTTAACATTTTTCCTGTTAAATTTAATATTTTAATGTCATTATAACTTTTAGGCTTTCTGGTGTGAGAATGATTTGACATTTATGGAACACTTCCATCATGCCAAATGTATTTTCTCTGAATTTTCAGTCCATGAAAACTTTAGCACCTTCACTTTTTTCCCGAGTGTTGGAATTTCCCATAAAATGGAAATGCTGTTTCCTGACCAGCTTTGCTACAATTTCTTGCTCTATCAAAAAGAAAGGGGGGGAGGGTGTCACAAATACACAACTGTAAACTTGTCAGGATACATTTCTCATTGTTGGCTCATATGTTGCCCTCTTTTGGTAGCTTTTGTATTGTACTGCACATAAAAATCTTAACAACTGCTGTAGCAACTCAGCATCCAAAGGGGACTGAGTGCTGAATGCTAGAACTAAGTAGCTGTATGAGAAGAGCAATAGGTTGTGAGTTGGGCACTGGAACCAGCTTATAGGGATGTGCTATCAGGAGAGGAAAAGCACTAGGGAATGAATGGAGCAGTGCAATATGAAACTGGACTATAAAGGGCAACGAGAAAGAAGAAAAAGAAGAATCTGTAGATACTCACGTGAATACTTTAACCCCATATCCCGGCTTCCATCCTGTGATGACAAACATGACTTTCAGGTAGTTGTTTGATCAAGCTTTGTAAAGGGAAGCTCTACCCTAGTCATCATTCCCTTGGTCTTTCCCTGATGTTTTTTTCATAATCTGTGCAGGGATTTTGTAAAATTCTTACGGGTATTGACTAGTCAAGCCCAGAAGAGTGCTTGCTAATTTTGCAAGACTAAATCCCTGCCAAAGTCAACATTTATTTTCACTATTAAATATCTGAAAGATAACATTAAATATTGCACGTTCTTTTACACAGTGATTTGCTAATACTAATTATAAAATCATGTGATACTAATGCATTATAAGTCTAGAATCATTATTTAAGTGAAACGCTGAAGTGTTAATTTTTTCCAGAAGAGAGTTTTCTACTATTTCTGAGCAAAATTAAAAAACAAAACCAAACCTCAGTCTGTAGCAATGTTTAAAAAAGTCTAAGGATCTGGGTATTGACCTTCCCTTGACTTTCAAAAATAATCAAGTACTGACTCCCCCAAACCACCATTCTTAGAGATCAAACTGCTCTCTACTTCAGATAATTCTCGGTTATAAACACAATGAATGGTTACACAGAAGAGATATTCCCACCGTTATCTGTGATCCCAGTTCAGCCTTTCACAGCCCTATTCTTTAAAGATTAATTTTCCTTGGTTTGAAAATCAGCATCAGGAATTCAGCCTTACAAGAACTCTTTTATGAACGGCCGCAGAGATGATTTCAGAGCTCAGAAGGGTACCATTCCTCCCACCTTGAATTGTGGAGCTTTTGTGGTGACTCCATATGATCAGGAATTCTTGGAATAGGGAAGAACTCCCAGCCTTCCAATGTAAAGACATAAAGCTATGCTTTATAGGCATTCTCCAGTGCTTTATTCAAATCTATCCTAGACCCCCCCAGCAATATGAACTCCCTTTGAAACACCATCTGACAGCCTTCCAATTTTCACCTTAAAAAAATACACCCAAAAGGCATGAGTTTACTGCTTTCCTCCCTTTCAGTTAAATAATACTGGCTGGTTTAAGCCTCTGCAGACCTTTGTTCTATGCATAAGAATGCAGCAGCCCAGCCTTATGGAAACACACCACTGCCTGCTGATTTCCATGCAGCCAATATGCACCTTTCAGTGACCAAGGGCTCATAGACTTTTGTCATGTTTCCTTGCAGGTTTAACCGAGCCTTTTCTGCTCCAGTCTAACAAAGTGCTTAAACATGTGTGCCGTTTAAGATGATATGCAGTTTCTTTGTTAAAGCCACCTCGTAGGGCTACAAAGGGAGCAGTAAATCAGCAGCACAGCTCATACACTTTAGGTTAAGTTTATGCTTAATGAGATGCTGGGTTTCAGCCTCAGTCTTTCCCCCAAAGTGATTTTTCCAGCCTTTGAATTGTTGTGGGATTCCTTCCAACTCCTTCCAGTCAGTCAGTGGCTGGCAATATTGAACACAGAGCTGAATGTAGTAACACAGAGCTTTGCATGTGAACTGTTAGCTCCCTGCGTCGTGACACGTCTGTATGTACATAGTCTTTATCACTATGGAAATTCATCTCTTGTTCCTGTCTGATACGCTGTCCACTATACCTTGAAAGCCTATCAGCAGTATTCATGGCCAGAACACATACATTCAAATATATCTTCTTTTTTTTTTTTCCTTTTTTCTTTTTTTTAATGAGTTGTTTGGGGTATTTTGTATCCAGCTTTCTAATAACTGCCGGGCCTTTGATATCATTTATCTGCTGTGTCCTGTTTGCATTCCTTCCTGGTTTAGTATCATCAGCACATTTCACTATTGTGCTGTTTACCTCTGCTTTGAGATTACCATAGAGATATTAAATAGAGCCATGTCTGTCAAAAGTCCCTGCCGTGACCCACAAGACATTTCTACAAGCTACGATAACACAGCAATTGATCGTTGCCCTTTGTTTACATTCTTTCTCCCATTTCAGTCTACACAGCAGTGTTCCCCGCCAAAACAATTAAAGTTCGTTCTCTCCACGTGAATACCTGAAACAGTAGCGCATTACATATTCAGTGCTCCCTATATCCACTCTCCTACACTCCCACCCACACTGTTTGTCTCTCCATTCCCTCGCTGTGCATGCTCCCTTGCTCACCGAGTGCCAACTCGGGGCGTGCTGACCGTAGCCTGCAGCCTCGGTCCACAAATCGATAACATACAGAATGTGTAATGTTGCATACTAACACAAAAGGTATATTCAATAAGCTTCATCCTGTCCAAGCCCATACCACTCTTGATACTCTTTGCCTCAGTGTTTCCTTGGGATGATTCAGCTGTGTGAAATAAGAAGAATTTGGCCTAAAATGTTTAAGACGTTTTCCTTGGTTTATGGATTTTGAGGCCATTAACTCATCCCGTCTAACCTCTTCTGTGTCACAGACTATAGCGTTGCCCCATTCCCTGTACACTAAGCCAAACAATTTCTGTTTGGCTGACACTTATTTTCCAGAAAGGGACCCACTTTTGATATGTACGCTATCGCTTTCTTGGGCAGTTTGTTTCATCAGTTCAACACACTTACTGCTACAAATCCAAGCCTCATTGCTTGCTTAAATTTGCTTGGCTTACATTTCCACCCACTGATTCTTGTAATACATTCATCTGATGCAAGACACTTTTTTTCTTGTTGTGAAGGTAATTATACACTGTAATCCAGTCATCTCGTTTTGATAAGGGAAACAAAGCATATTTTCCAATCTACAAACTGTTCTTATGCCTTTTCTCCCACCCTTTTTTAGATTTCTAGCACCCACAGCGCTGTAACACACCACTGCCATATAGTCAGCATCGCATTCAACTCGTATGTCCCTGCTAACTCGTTCAAAGATGACTAATCCTCTTTCACACCATCAGACTGAGTCCTGTCTCCAGTTGCTTCCCCACAACGATACCAAAGCCTTTCCAGGCACCATCTTTGGGATACAACTTCTAGTACATCAATACGGACACTTAGTGCACGACTTCAAATCCATCTCGTCTGTTGAGGTCCCGCTTGCTGAATTTGGGCTGCTCCATCTTCATAATTTATTTATCATTCCGCCAACCTGAATTTCCTCCCTAATTTACTCAGCGTTGTTTTACTGGGGATGTCCTTGTCTCTCAGTCATTAAGGACAGATTTGTAGCCTGCCAGGCGTAACACCCATTTCTGCAGCCTGACTCCAGAGCTTTCATTCGGAGCTGACAGCTACTTTTTGACATCTATCAGTTAGTCAGTTCTTAATCCACTCAGCAGTCACTCAATAGCTATTGTACAGCACTCATTTTTTCTAAGTGCTTAAACAGAGAAGGCAAACAAGTGTATTTGAGTGCTGAAAAAACAAACTTAGAGCCTAAATCCTGCAGTGTTAGAGAGCCTAATCCCCACTGGTGCCTAAACACAGGCATGCAGACTTATGTTTTAGGTCCGCAGTTATGAAACCTCATGCTTTGTATGTTTTTCTGTTGGTATTAGTTTCTCTTATCTATGAAAGACAAAACTTAGACATCACGGCAGTTGGAGGGACCACGTATTTTCTTTTCTAGTCACACACAGAGAAAGCTTTCCTTTTCTTTGCATCTCCACAGGTAACTATTATTTTTCAAAAAGAGTTGGCAATGGCAGTGTAAATGTGTTCAATAATACTTGTAGTATCATTGGGTGTGGATTATGCAGCTTTGGTGACTTTCATCCATATATTCAAATATCCTAAGTATTCCCTCGTCTGTTTCTATCAATAGGATTTATTTATTTGTGTCACAGTGTTTCTTTCTTGGTAATTGCTTCAAGTTATTTTATGTAATTAAAGACAGATGGTAAAGCAAAGTTCAGTATCTCATCCATTTGTTAATCAGTGGCTTATGCAGCTCTATAAATGTAGCAGGGATGTTATGATTTTGTGTTTTTGTGTGCTGTGCTTTAAATTAAATACTGGGACCAATTCCTAGTTACGCTGAAGCCAATGACAAAAACTGCCATTGACCAGGATCTCGCAGTGGGAGACCGTGGATGGGGAAAGCTGTGAGCCAGCTCAGTGTGGTGTTTATGCTTTACAGAGGCACATAGCTCTCCCGCTCTTAGACCCGGGTCTTACCATGGACCTTTGCATCAGTGGCTTCCACTGTGTGTCGGTGGGAAATCAGTGGCCAGGTGAGGGCATCAACGAAGGAGTTTGTTCTCCTGACTTTGTGGGAACCCATCTCTGGTCTCAGCATTCTTTGGGTTTATTCTATTTTGGGGGAATTAATTTTTTTTTCCATATGCAAGGGAGTAAAACATCTGTTTTCGTTAAGGACATCTTGTTCTTCAGATTAGAGAAAATCACCAAGAAAGGGAGAACAAATAAAAGCCTCCAGAGGAGAAAGAGGCCCACCACGTGCTCTCCCTGGGTAGCCATCTTGAACTGATTCACAGCGTTGCCTGCAGCCGGCAGCCTGCGCGAAGCCCCGGCCGTCCTGGCTCCCTCCCTCCTGCACAGTCCGTGCCCTGCTCACTTCATACCCTACCTCTTCACGGGCTTATTTTACCCCAGCTATTTCATTCCTCCCGATCTATCTGTAGAGTGCTCTCCTCTCTCTGAAACCCGTTGGTAGGCTATAGCCTACTACACTATTTTGATGCCCGTATCTTTTTTCTTTCGTAAAGAGGAGACTAATGGCATCCTTGCTGGTTTGCCCGTCTGCCTGCTTTGCTCACACCCTACCATGAGAAGCAAGTGCGCCCTTCACACGGCCATCAGTGGCTGCAATGGGTTTTTGACCAACTTGCTTCTCATCTGCCTACTCCCATCTTTCAGTCCAACAAGCAATTTGGCTTTATCTGTTTTGACTCTGTACTAGCCTGCTCCTATTGTTTCTCACATTCTTGTGTTTCCACCAGAGTATGTGACTGACAGAAATGCAGTTCCTCAATTAGACTACAAGGGGTGTTCTGGGAATCGCAAGTCAGCCTAAGGATTTATGTGCTACACTACATTATCGTAACTGACACAATGCTTCCAGCAAGCAAGTTTGGAAATACCAGAATCTCCCCCATCCCCTCTCCAAGCCCCTGCTTTCCTTGGGAAGGCCAAATTAGAGAGAAAAAGGACTTCTCATTGCTGACGTGAGTCATCCTCACAATGAGCACATGGCTGGTGAGGTCAGCGACAAGGGTTACTGGGTTTGGACTATAGAAAAAATGGATTCTACTAAATGACAGCACAGTTAGAGCAACATGAAAGAGGGGGAATGCAGGAGCCACCAAGGCCCCTAAACCACAGGCGGAAGGGAAGCGGAGACCGACTCATGCTTCTTGGAAGAGTGAGCAGAGACAGGTGGCATGGGACACTTTGCTCTTTTATTCCCGTAACCTTTTGGCCCTTAACATAAGCTTTTATTTTCCCTCCCATGAATGTTCACAAAAACAACAAATTCACCTATTTTGCGCAGCCGAGGATGGGAATTTTACAAGCGTTAGCACCACTTTGCATTCTCAGGAACACGCACTGAGGCATATTTGAAAATTAATGGGTAATTCCTGCCAAGTAGGTGTCATACATAATCCCTATTTAAAATGCAGATATTTAACTTTAAGCACATGCTTAAATCCCAATAAAGACAATGCAATTTAAGCAAACTGTAATTTGGCATGTTCTTGATTGAGTGCTTCAATCAGGTCACAGTCAAGGAGGATTACCCACACCAGCAGTCCAGCAGTGGATTGTAGGATGGTACTTTGATTGATGAGTCTACTACAGCAGGTGCTTTTTTCCCATGTTTTTTCCCCTTTTTTTTGTTGCGTTCCTGTAAAACAAGTTTCATCCTTCAGAAAATCAGCTGTATTTGGCACCTATTGTAAGAAATGACAGCTGAAAATCCCAAACTACTTTAACCACAGAGAAAAAAAAAAATCTTCTAATGCTGATGTTGAAACACAGCTTTCAGTTTTAAAGGTTGATTGTTCTTTTTTTTTTTTTTTTTTTTTTTTTTTAATTGTTAAGTGCTAAAGCAGCGAGCAGACACACTTTACAGTCTATTGCATCGGGCTCTTTTTCAGTAGGTTGGCTCCTGGTAACAGCAGGTTCAGAACTGCCAGTTCTAATTAAAAACTTTATTTTAAAGATGCATTTCACAGTTTATTCATGGCACCCTGAGAAATTTAAATTGCTGGACTGAGCAAATGGGTACAGTTTCTTTTCTATTGATTCCCAAATAATGGCTTTAACTAATTGTTTCAGCAATTCATGGTTGAAATCAATTTCTTCTTTTATATCAGTCACCTAGAGTGGGCTCCCGGAGTTGTGTCTATTTCTTTACCCAGGGTTTAACTGTATTTTATTTTCCTTTGTAATTTTGTATTGCATCAGTTTAGAAATGGCCAAAGATTATTCTCGCCTCAAGAATTTCAGTGACAAATCCTTTTAGTAGTCCCAGTTGTAACGGACAGACAATTGCCATCATAAACTCTGCATAAGTAGCGTTGTGAAATCTGTGATTTATAAGCATATTCCATAGCAAAAAATATTTTGATAACCCATGCTTGTCCCTGCTGTGGCCAGCTCTCTGTCTCAGAAAGAAAACATGAGTGAAACAGTTTTCTGCCTTCTAGATTTAGTGGGAAAATAGCGCCTTCAACAGCAAAGTCTTTTCTGAACACCAGGTCTAGAAATGCCACACCACGGGTGGCTAAATTTACTTTGGGCTATTTCTCTGCCACCTAAGGCACACGCTAAATGGAGTTTCAAAGGAGCAAAACATATTCCAGAAGTCATGGCAGTCCGGTGAAGTCCCCACTGACTGGAAAAGGGGAAACATAATCCCCATTTTCAAAAAAGGAAAGAAGGATGGACCAGGGCCAGTCAGTCTCACCTCTGTGCCTGGTAAGATTACGGAACAGATCCTCCTGGAGGCACTGCTGAGGCAGAAGAATAACAAAGAGATGATTGAGTACAATCAACATGGCTTCACCAGGGGCCAATCGTGCCTGACAAACCTGGTGGCCTTCCGTGAGAAGGTCACAACATCAATAGACAAGGGAAGAGCAACTGACGTCATTCACCTGGACCTGAGCAAAGCCTTTGACACTGTCCCGCACGACATCCTGGTCTCCAAGCTGATAAAATATGGGTTTGATGGGTGGACAATTCAGTGGACAAAGAACTGGCTTGACGGCCACCACACCCAAAGACTGACTGTCAATGGGTCTGTGTCCAAGTGGAGACCAGTGACAAGTGGAGTCCCTCAAGGATCAGTACTGGGACCGGTCTTGTTTAACATCTTCGTCAGTGACATGGACAGTGGCATAGAGTGCACCCTCAGCAAGTTTGCCGATGACACCAAGCTGTGTGGGACAGCTGACACGCTGGAGGGAAGGGAGGCCATCCAGAGGGACCTTGACAGGCTGGAGAGGTGGGTCCATGCCAACCTCATGAAGGTCAACAAGACCAAGTGCAAGGTCATCCATCTGGGTCGGGGCAATCCCAAGCACCGATATAGGCTGGGCAGAGACTGGCTTGAGAGCAGCCCTCAAGAAAAGGACTTGGGGGTGCTGGCGGACGAGAGGCTCAACATGAGCCGTCAGTGGGCACTTGCAGCCCAGAAAGCCAATCGTATCGAGAAGTGTGGCCAGCAGGTTGTTGTGTGAATGGGGCGAGATGG
This sequence comes from Rhinoptilus africanus, assembly GCA_013400135.1. Taxonomy (NCBI): domain Eukaryota; kingdom Metazoa; phylum Chordata; class Aves; order Charadriiformes; family Glareolidae; genus Rhinoptilus; species Rhinoptilus africanus. The sequence continues at coordinate 53,924 of VXBO01011781.1, read as the reverse complement.
TTTTGGCAGAAAATAAACCCCCCTTGCATTCTAACAGTCCTCACCGAAGTGGGAGGCTGGGTGCGGCTGAGTTTAAATTCTGATTGATGCCCAATTGTCCACTACCAGTCCAGTCACACTTACCTTCACCATCTGGATGCACTGATCAGTAGCCTGCGCCGTCGGCCCAGCCCCGTTCCTGAATCAGCCTGTTCACCCGCAGTGGTCGCGTTCAGGGAAACCCAAGACGACCGGCTACCGATGCAATGCAGTTTATTAGTGCAACAGCTACACGGGTTCTTTGGGTTGCCGGTGAGAACTACACTGTTTGCAAAGCACGTGCAAATAAAGGTGAGGTTATTTACTAAAGCACGCAAAAGAGTTACAATCAATGTAGCCTAACTACAAAGAGGAAAAGAGATTCTCTGTAGAGATTTCTAAGTTCAGTCTAAGTCTGACCCACAGGCATCCCTATGGGGGGGAAGAAAGGCTCAGCCTGTCGACTGGTCCCAGAAGTCGGAGGCAGTCAGTGATGGAATTCTCCTCGACTTGTCCCGATGGTGTCTCCCCTGATGGTGTCTTCCCTAAAAGTCAGTCTGGAGAAAAGAAGGCTTCGAGGAGACCTTACTGTTGCCCACCAGTATCTTAAGAGGGCCTACAAGAAAGCCGGTGAAGGACTTTTTAGGATGTCGGGTAATGGTAGGACTAGGGGGAATGGATTAAAACTAGAGATGGGTCGATTCAGAATAGACGTTAGGAAGAAGTTCTTCACCATGAGGGTGGTGAGACACTGGCACAGGTTGCCCAGAGAAGTTGTGGATGCCCCATCCCTGGAGGAGTTCAAGGCCAGTCTGGATGGGGCTTTGAGCAGCCTGGGCTGGTGGGAGGTGTCCCTGCCCAGGGCAGGGGGGTTGGAAATAAGTGATCCCTTCCAACCTTGACAATTCTATGATTCTATGAAAACGTAGCCTAATCTTTTAACTCATCATGTGTTTACAACTATTAATCAAATGCAGAGTACATATTATACTGCTATAACTAGCATTGTATCCTTTATAAGCTTTTCAGATTAAAAAAAAAAAAAGATGGAGTGTTCTATTAACCAAAGATCATATCTTTCTTTTATTATTTGGTTATACAAGGTTAGAGTAGTATATAGTTTTAGCTGTCCTTCGCAGTATGCTGATCATTAGCTGTTGTAGGGCATGTTACCAGTAGCAAGTCTTCTGAATGGCATGTATACTGACGGCATCACTTCAGAAAACATCACTGCAATTCATTAGAGCCCTTTCTGCATTCTCACAATGATATAAATACACCTCAGTCGCTAGGCGAAGTCAGATGTTTGCATTTACCAACAGGTTTTAAAGCATGACATAGCCTAGAGATTCCTAAAGAGTTGCAGACTACAGACAGCATGTTCATAAATTTTGCCACCGAGTCTCACCCTTGCTTTCTGATCGCACGGGCCACCTCCTGGTTTTGGTGACTGAATAACAGCCCTGAGGCAAGTACAACTGTTAACATTTAAAAGAGCTACTGGGAAATATTTGGTACATTTTTAGCTACTTGTAACACCATTAAGCTGTCGGAGGAAAAAAGAAAAAAAAAAAAAAAGAAGGTGATCCTATCTGACCAGCCAGTTCCTCCACAGACCTCCAGCAGACACTCCCCAGGTCTTTGGTGGTCTACACATCACAGTTTGAAATCCACTGCAAGGTAGAAATGACCTAATCCTTAGAGCAGCTGAAAGTTCTTCACACCTGTGTTGTTATTTTTTTACAGTAAGAGACAGATCTGGCTTCAGTTGCACGATAAAGAAAGACATATAATTTTGACTAAGAGACATTTAACTAAACCACCAATATATTCTCTTAATTCAAAGCAGGAATAAGGGGAACATCTCCAAATCCAAAGAATGCATTATATCATCAACTCCTTGTTTTTAAGTGGTTCCAAATCATCACAAAGATTGTGTAAGAGCGGCTGATTCCCAATATAGATATCCTTTTCTTGGGCACTAAGTCATGCCAAGACCCTGGCTGAAATTTTACAAGGAGCATCTCAGATTGTACTTTAAATAATAGTTATTAGTCATAAGGATTGGCTACCTTTCTTTTCTTTGAAAAGAAGCTATAAATGTACCATCATTTATTAGTTTCTAAAATCATCATGTTGTCCTCCAAAGGAGTTGGGTTAAATTTACAAAATTTAGGAGCATATGTTGTGGGGCATGCATTTAGGATGCCCTTGCTCCTAAACTCAATTTTTAGAGTGTGTGTCCCAGTAGTTGTAAATTCCATGAAAAGTGTGTTCAGCCAGCAGTACGCACTTGAGTCTTTTCTGCAAATTCCTGAAGGTGGGATTTCCTCTTCATTTATTTAAAACAACTATTTTGAATAAAAATAATCTCACAATTCCTTTTAGTCTTGCGTCGGTGTAGCAGTTCCAAAGTTCAGTCATTAGCCAGGACTCAATAAGAGTTGTGTGGACAGAGAGGAAGAAAATTTTCCCTACCCCAAAGGGTTTGTAATGTAAACTCCTAATTTAAAAATCATTAATTTTACACATCACCTTACATAACAATCACAATGCCATAAAAGAGTGAACACATGCTTGTAATTAAAGCCATGGCAGTCTCATCCCATTGTATGAAAAATAGCTCTATCATAATGGTCCTGAGTTCATGCCAGAATAGCAGCTAATCATGGGAGAAAGATGATCTAACACTTACAGAACATGAAAATAGAAATGAAACGTTCTGGTTCCAGCCTATTTTCTCTAGACTTGCTGGGTGATCTTGTGCATGCTACTTAAGCTTTCAGTCCCTCAATTTACCCATCTGCAGAACAGCAATAACAGTATTTATCTGACTCAGAAAAGTTTTGTAAGAATAAATCCGTAAATCATTAAGTCTCTTACGTAGTCTTAACAAGCTTTCTATGCAGCACCCATCATGCTCTTGAGAAGCACACATGGGCTACTGATTTGAGCCCCATAATACCTCCAAAAATTAGAGTTCAGGGAATATGTGGCAGGAGCAAAAAGATCCATTGTGGTCAAACCATTTCTAATTCTGGGCTGTTTGTATTTCACCTCTAATATGCGATAAGGATAAATTTAATTAAGTGCATTTTGTAATTTCTTGCTTTATAACAGTCAGTAAATATATATTCAGAAAGTCAGACCAAGATTGCCTACATAAGATCTGTGGAACAACTCCTTTGATTCTTGATCTCTATATTGTTTCATTTAAAATATCAAATTCTTTGCAAATTAACAGAGTAGCAATAATATCTCACAAGGAGAGAAATTCTGGTAAATGCTACTGTGGATGTCTTTTAATCTGAAAAAAAAATGCAGGAATAATGCTCAGTAGTCACAGCGTCGCTGTGTGCTTGTACCTAGCAATGGAAATGCTGATACCGGATCATCAAGGTCAGTAGTCCCATTCATTGACAAAACCATTCATGACATGAGAATGAATGGAGTGTCTTGAAAGTTAGCAGTCTCTGGTTCTCTGAGCAAATTTCACAGTTCAGGACAGAGCCAGTCTATCGGTGGCATACTTTCAGCATGTAATCATCTGTAAAGTCACGTCCTAACGGATATAATGAGGTCCCATTCATTATTTGCCAAAGAAGTGCAGCAGTTTAAACCTTACTCTCCTGTGCTGGGAAATTGTTTGAAATTTGGACCTGATCCTACCTTCGCTGAAGTCAATGATAAGACATCACCTGATTTTAGGGGAGCAACCGCAGACTTTTGGTAACACAGAGGTCGCATTAAATTCACTTATCCCTCTCTCACAGAGTGGAAAGCAGGTCATGGGTCTGATGTTTGCAGCAATAATGAGGAGGCTTTAGAAACTAAATGGGATGTAGCTGATGATTTTAGCACAAATTGAACTGAAGTACTAATGACTTACCAAGCCTTATTCTTATCTGTTGCACAACCAGCACATGACGGTGTCCAGAAATAGTGTAACATCATACTTCGGTAAAAGGTTCAAGGGCTGATACTCCATTCACTCGCACTCACATAAATCAAGAGGCAACTTCACTGAAGTAATTGAATTACATAAGACTAAAATTAGTGAGGGGGAGAATTAGGCCTGAAAAGGCCCCCCCCAAGCAGTGAAAGGGGAGAAGGTGTCAGCTGCCCCCAGCCCTGTCCATCCGAGATGAGGGCAGCCCTGACTGGCTCCGCTTGCCGGGAGCCCAGCCCCGGCGGGGACGGCAGCAGCCCCCTCCTGTCACATACCCCACCACAGCTTGGCTCGGCGTGATAAAAAGCTGGGGGGCTGGGATCAGAGACAAACGGAGCAGGTGGGGCTGCCCCAAAGGAAGCCACAGGAAGATCATGTCCTTCAGTTTTACTGGGAGGCCAACTCATCTCGGTCAGCCCCAGGCCAAGGGACTGACCTGAGCCAAGTTGCCTCACCAGGGGGCTGAAACTCAAGTTGCGGTGAATATCCTGGAGATAACATCTCTTTTTGACACTCGGCCTATCTCCCTGACAAACACAGCCGCCCTCAGCAGAGGGGGCTTCTGGCATCGGCTCCTAATTCCCTGTGTTCACTGCAGGGTATTGAGGCAAGTTTGTCTTCAGCGTGTTACCACTGTACGAGATTAGTACGAGATTACTCGTACACATTATTTAACCTTTGGTGAAAATGCAAATTTCTCCTTCCAGTATCAGTTGCACTCCCTCTCAGGTGAGTTGCATTCCCCTCTGTGGCCCTTGGTGAAACGTGCAGCGTGTGCCATATCCCCCTTACCGCCCACCCAGCTCCTGCTACGAGGTCCCCTCCCGGCTGCCGTCTGGCACTAAGTCAGGGAGACCTGACCTAACACCAGGAACTGAAAACTGATCTTTGAGCCAGACTCTGAGGCCAACAGAGCCATGTCCTACTCTATTCAATGAGCGCTTCTACCTTCTGAGCTCAGACAGACTACAAGTATCGTCATCCAGCCCTTTCATATCTTTTTTCATAAACCCAGTATCTTGTTCTATTGGGAGAGCCACACTATTTCAGAGTCAGTAGCATGTTCAGCAGAAGACCCTTAACTCATTCTTCCTTTTATACAGAGCAAACACCGGTACTTCTATAGCTGTGGGCATCTTCTTTTATGTACGAAAATCTAAAATTAAAGATAAACTGTTCCTCTGCGAAAACTTAGCACTCATTATAACGAACAACTGTGGTTTGTAAAGTAAAGGGGTCATTTTGAATAAACATTTTGAATAAGCTGTTCATCAGTATTATATCTTTAACCAGTATTTTAGCTACTTTATAACTATCTGCAAATCAGCATCTTAAATGGCTCAGAACAATTAGCTAAATTGAAGATTTAAACTAAATCAATGCTCAACAGAATTGCAGCCTTATTTTTGAATGCTGAACCACACTGCAGAAAGCTTTGTTAGAAAGCAAAGAGAATGCTATTTTTCAGCTAGAACATGTGTGTGCTTATAAAGGCACAACATTATTCACAGCTAAAGTTGCAGGTGGAATACAGCATTGTGAATATGGAAAATCTCATATAGTACTTTAGGTTAGGAACAATGAACTTTGTACTTTTTTACAATACCTTACACCTGAGAAGCTTTAAATACATTACAATAATTAAGTCTGATAACATCACTGTGATATACGTCTCCATTTAGAGATGGGTAAACTGAGATTGAAAGTGGTTCTTTGTGCCAATTTGTGCCTTACCCAATCAATCAAGGAACAAAACAGCAAAGAACTTATGATGTCCTGGCTTCCACTTCACTGGTCAAACTTTTACCAGATCGCGTCTCATGCCAAGAGGACCTCATGCTAACAACCTCATTGTATTTGAGAGTGGGACCCAGGGCTTTCAATGCCATTATTGCAGTAACACTTCATCACTTGTATTCGTGCCCATTATTTTAGCATATACAATTATTTTTGCAGCCAAATAAAATAAGTTCAGGAATGCACATATTTTAATTTTAATTATTAATCATATTGTTTTCCAAGCGTCTCAATTAAAATACCATTGAAAGTCTTTGTTTCATTTGTCAAAAGTCCCAGTAAGCTTATACCCCTTTTATGTGGTACTGGATTATTTACTCTTCATTTTCTACATGGAACAAGCCCTGACTAGTAACTAGATGGCAGACATGACATGTCCAATTCCCAGAAACCTGCCGATTTGACTTCATTGGTCTGTCGAGGGTTTGGCTTTTTTCCTGATCTTGCACATGTTAGCTCCATCTTTCTGCGAACGCATCAGCCAGCCTGCCTCAGCTAGTCACAGGCAGGATTAGGAAAATTAGGCATCCGCAGATGTTAGGCTACCAAAAATGAATACCAGTGCTGTGAAAGTATTTGAGGGGCTTTCATTCTGTGAGAGACTCTTGGATTTGCCAAGGTGGAGGGTCTTGTGCACCAGCTCCAGTGCAGAACCTGCCTTTTAAGACCCTTCTCTTTTCTCAGAGCAGCTGGGGCAGTTTCTGAGCCAGGGCCAGGGCTGATGCTCAGCTGGGAGGTGGTAGGATATCAGCAGAGGCAAGGTGTGGGGATACTCCTGCACGATATCTTATCTGCATGAAAAGAAATTGCAGGATTTATAGGAGTTAGCAGCAGCGTGGCTAATGAGGACAGAGCAGCTTGATCCGTGGAAGTGTTGAGCAACCACAGCTCCCACTTACTTCATCACTTTTGTAGATCAGACCCTCAGGGTTGTTTGCTTTTTGGAATAAGCCAGTTGTGGTCTACACCAGCCTGTCCTCTTGGCAGTAATGGCCCAAGGCATTCCTTGCTGGCTCTGACCAGCCGTGATCAGCATGGCTCCTGATCACAGACCACGTCACGCAATTATTTTTAGCATATCAAATACGGAGGGAGACTAAGGGCCCAGTTTTGGCAAAGTGATTGAAATGCTTCTCGCTCAAAGCATTTCCCCCTCCAGGCTCAGCAGACTGTTGTTTTTGACCAACTACAGCTCCCCATCTTGCCACTGGGCAGGCTATGCTTGGGAGAAAAGAATCAGTTGGATTATAAAAGCTTTAGAGGATTTGTTTATTTTATCACTTCGTTTATCTTTTCAGCGTTATTGTTCTGTCAAGTAATCGAGAGACGAAGAAGGGCTACATCACAATTACACTTTGCTTTGACTCACGCAAACCAAGAAGGATGGGTCAATGGTGGCTGTCGTGCGCTGCACCCGTTCCCACTGCTGTCCCTTGGAAGGAACTTTTGTTCATTTTTCCTCGTTTCTGGCTGCTCAACAGGAAGGGCCAAAGAAGTGGGAATGTTCTTTGAGGTGATCTTCTACATTGTTTTCTCTTTTGCGTCAGTAGAAAGAAAAGTAACTAAGCAACACAATATAGAGGTTTTTTCCTCTGATTTACAAAATGCTAGTGTGGTTTGGTTTTTTTCCCACAGACTTCCCTACACCCTACATCACTGCCATTGATTTATCTGTTTCACTGTGTGAAAAGCTCATCCTCCACTAGCCTGATTTGCTGAGATACCATGTACCACACCATTCATACACTCTCCCAAAGAGTTTACTTGCAGGGTGTTCATATGGTGAGAAAATCACCTGGCTGACAGCTGTAACCGATTGAATTTTTTTTTTTTTTTAAATGAGTTTTCTAAAAAATTTTCCTGGGACTCTTTGAGAAGAATTTAAACGTTTCTACAAAAAATGAGACACAGAGGGATCTACCCAACCAAATCCAATTGCACTGCAGCTTGGCTACCCACCTGGTACAAATCCTTCCCTTATCTGATTTAGAATATAGATGTAGGCATGAGGCTGCCACACAACTCCTTTAGTTTCTGGCTCTTCTGCAGAGCTGCTTTGCCACTCTCCAGCCCTCTTTCCCCATTTTCTTCTGATTTCTACTCTCACCCTGCTGTCATCTCTTCCCCTGGTCTAGCTCTAAAAATATGGCTCCTAAAATATCCTCTATGTACCTGTACAGCGACAAGGAAGACCTGGCTATCGGAGGACTATTGGTCACACACATTGAACTTAGCTCAGAGCCTCATTAGTTCCTCACGTGGCTCTTCAAGGGTATTTGTTTGGGATGGGCTGGGAACCTATCTCAACCAAAGGTAACTCCCATTCTCTGGGAGGTGGAGGAGGTGGTGCCAGTAACATTGCTGGGCTCAGAAATACAACACAGCTTGTCATAACAAGTTGCTCTGGCAACATCTGTTAACAGCCCACAGAACTATGTAGCACTTAAGCCAGATATAGCCATAATGTAGTTTTTTGCACTGAGCTGTAACTATTTGTACCTTTCCCAGACAGCAACATATATTATTTGCTCCTGGCCTCAGAAAACCCTACCATTTCTTTCAGGGAACATTTGCATTTCTCTGGCATTAGGCTAGAGTGCCATGCCAGGTACACCTCAGGAACAGCCTTTTTGGGAGTTGTCAAGCTCAGAATTAAATCAAATTCCTTCAGACACTCCTGGCGATGCTCAGCCAGGACCACAGTCTCATCCAGACATCATTACTTCTAAATCAATGGAGCTAATTTCTTATAGGAACTCCTCCCAGTTTCACCATTACTCCAAATCCTTAACAACATAGCATCCAGTTTCATATACTCTATCCAGTACTGGGGAAGCTTGCCTGGCACCACCAAGCAATACTAAAAAAAGCAATTTTGGCTTATGAGCTTATCAGTGTAACCATTTTGGCATCTTGCAGTTGCTGATGGGTTTGCACAGACCAACCTAGTCTTCTACAAGCAGAGAGGTCATATCCACACAGCTACTCTACCACCAATGTAGTCTATAAAGAGGGGTAGGTGCCAGGGAAGGAGACAAGGACTCCTGTTTTCTTGTGCACCATCAGCATCCTGTTGCAAGTCACAATTCTTTTATGCTTTTAGCATTTTGCATGAGCAATGCATGAAAGAGGTGAGTGCAAAGACAATTTCCAGAGTGAAAATTACTTGAGAATATTTCTTCGGGGATAAGGGAGCCCTTCTAGGTGTCTACAGAGACAAAAGTCAAAAGAGGTTAATGCATGCCACAACTGTGCCATACCGTTCCTCTGGCTCTAGTAAGCCTGGTGGGTTTTTCCACTGAAATGGCAAGGGATTTTCCTATCAGAAGGCAGTTGGTATCAGCAGATCTCCCAGCTTATCTAGATGTCGCATCTCTTCCAATTTAAATGCTACATCAGTGCTTATTAAGCCTGCGTTGCAAAGAAATAAAACTAAGGAAAACATTCTGGAGGGTGCTCTGGATTCTATTAAAGGATTGAATTTCTCACTTTATTACACTTTTTCCATATGGCTGAAACCTGGAGCTGCAACTACTCTGAATACGCTCGTATACTGCTAGTGGTATAATCCCAGATGGTGACAAATGACCCCATTCCAACAGCAATGTATAGATCTTTACGACACCGACGCTCAGCCATGCTCTTGGGATATTCCCTCCAAACAACGAATGACTGGCCGATAACATAATGTTTAACTTCTGCCTTCCCTTTTGTACACGCTTTATGGCTAACGCTGCAAAGCTACGCCTTTGTTAAGTACTCAGCCTTGTAGCAGCGTACGGATGACATGAGATATTCCCTTAGCAGCCACCAAAGGATCTCCTTTGGTCCGTGAAGGTCAACTGTGGTGCATGGAGTGTGTCACTATCTGTGTGTAAGGATAAGCTCTGGCACGCTAGAATTGAGCTGATAACGTCTTACCCCTGCTTGGGCCCTTCAGCTGCCTCTTGGGGAAGTGAGAAAGGCTGCCAAGCTCAAGATGTGCTGCATCCTGCAATTTGGCTTTCCCGAGAACAACCCCTCCCCCCAAACTCACCCACGCAGTTCTTTACCCCAAGAAGAGGTCATCACACAAAGAGTAGATAGGAGGCATAGAGACTGCACACTTGACTATAACTGCGAAAGAAACAAGTCCAGGGTCCTCTTGAGATGTTGTGTAAAGAGAAAGCAATCTGGGCTGTCTCCATTTTCACAGAGAGACCTCTGTGCTTTTGTGGACTCCATGGCCTGCCAGATGGAGATGGCTCCAAGTAACACTGAGCTCTTATTGCCGCAGAAAAGCAAGGAGAACTATAACCCCAAGTGCTGCAGGTGTAGGAGGGAATACTTGCTCAGATGATGATTCATGTCAGCATCTGAATAAATAAGGTCAGACAGCCAGAGATTATTCCAGTGAAGGGGAGTTGATTTGTTTGGGGGGCAGAAAGGAGGGGCTGTTTGTTTGTTTCATAACATTATACTGAAACCCTGCCCTGCTCTGAGTTTTTTTTTTTTTTCCAAGAATTAGTTCTCATTTATTTTAATTAAGACTTCAGTTCAGCAAAACATATAGCTGGGTGTAGCCTACCTGAACTGGAATAGCTGATTCAAAAGCAGAAATCCTAAGGTTAGCATACACCACATAGCCAGTATTATGTAGCCTTTACAAACATATCTGCAGCAGTTTTAAGGAAGACATCTCCACTACAGATGATTAAAAATAAAAAACTACTTGCCTCGGAGGGGTGAGAAAGGATTAATTAGTTAGTGCTCATGCAGCACTGTGAAGATACAAATCGTGGGACTGTGTTATTAGTAAGCAGAAGATGCCAACAGGAAGCAGCATTGTTAAAGGCACGAGGACTAACAATGGTTTTGTTCTCACATTTGTAAATGATTCTTCTGCTATTGAAAGGTGTTGGCCTTTCAGCCTAGGAGACTGAAATCCTCTTTCTTCACCCAAAAGAGCCTTCATGGGCTGTGCATACTTTCTCACACTCCCTCACCAGCGTTCCTCACTATTAGCTTACAGATGCTAGACAGTAGTCCATTCTCCTTAGCCCTTTTATTGCTTGGCCTCTGCTTCAGCTGCCAAGAAGGGTGCCATTTAGACTCAATTGTTACGGTAACTTTTACGATCTAGACACGGCGTCTAGGATCGGAGACTTCCTAGCAATTTTGCATATGCTGCCGCGCTGCCATCAGAAGAGAAAGGCTCCCGGTTGCCAACACTGTGGGCAGAATTCAAAGCACTGACCTACAGATGAAAGACGCCCCATTCCAAAACGGGCCAGCTAAGCCATCCAGCCCCCGAATGACAGCTCTTCACTGAATGAAACTGTATTGTGTTGTGGTGCTCAGAAGGGAGGGAGGGGGTAAAAAAAAAAAGCTCAGTTTTAAAATATCTGTGGACAACGGCTGTCTAGAGCTGGGGCTGCAGACGTTCAGACCTTGCTTAGGTAATATTTCTATCATGCACCGTCTTCCCATCCAGCTCCCCACCCTATGCCAAGGCGATGGACGGAGGTCTTGTTCTTATTTATGCGGCATGAATACAAAATCGGAGACAGTGGCAGAAACTTTTCACGGAAAGGTATGGTGCCTTTGGCATGCTGGGGGAAACAGCAGAGCAAGAATAGCTTGTAAGTTAAGGGGAAGAGAAGAATTCAAGAAATTGGAATAACTATATCCAAGCACTTCCTCAAAAAGCAGGATGACTGCAGCCCTTTAAACCCAAGACTCACAGAGCAAAATATGCCACAGCAGAGCAAAGCATCTTTTCTCCCTATGTTTGCTATATTGCTCACTTTGACAAGCAAAATCCTTTTTTCCGCCGTTGTCCTCAGCTCCTGCCACACACACAACCGCTGCCCTCCCTCCCCGCCAAACAGAGGCCAGCTGAGGAAGGTGATTTTGTCACCTGGAGTTAATTTATGCTGGACTCCACTGTGCTGTGCCGCTGTGCCGGGGTGGGACCTTTTCAGATGTTGGGATGATAGGAGAAAGAACAATGAAGCAGCAGAGTATGTGTGGCGGGTGGCCGAGTCATCCTATCACCATGTATTTGTGTAGTTTCTTTTAGTGCCATCCAATCTTTCCTTCTGTCCCTAAATGGCCTGTGTTGAAAATGTCCCTGCTTACAGTTGCTCAACTGGAATGAGGACAAATTGTTTGCAGTGGCCCCCTTCCAAATGCTTGTGCTGTAACTTTTGTCTTGACTAGTCTCTGGAGATATCTCTAGAGTGAGTTTCCTATGACTCGTTTGCACTACCCCAAAGTCATGCCAGTTTTTCTTCCTCTAACTCTTTCAACTTTGTAGCAGGAATCTTGTTTAAAACACCCCGGTCACAGAAAAAGCCAGGGCGGGCAGTGCCTTAATGCTGTTATGTCACAAGTTCCCCAGTGAATTAAAAGCAGGGGGGGGTTGGCTCTCGAGGGTGACCAAGGTTAAAAAGTGGTGCTAGCAGGCGAGGAGACCCACAAGCAGAAAAAGGATGGCCACACCAAGCAGCTCTGAGCTCTTAAGTACCGGTGGTGTTAGGACTGCATTGCCCTCCATGCTAATACATCGTCCACTTTTGTAGGTAGAAATGCCTGGCCTCTTGGACCTCCAGACGGCTTGGATTCAGCGCTGAAGGGGTGGTGAAGGTACTCTTCCCCCTCACATTCACATGTGAATTAGTCCAGGATGAGACAGCAGCAAAAAAAAAAAAAAAAAGAGTTAGCAGAGCCTGAAGAACTAAGCCAAGAAAGGAAGGGTTTGGAGTTCCAAAAACCATTGGATGAAGTTTTGCACGTAGACTCATTAATAGACATTACAGAAGAAAAGGTTCATTCCCCTCCAGCTTAGATGCATGACCTATTAGACATATACATATCAATAATATTTGCCAAGGACAACTAAATTCTAAGACGGTTGTTTGCTTGGTTTTAATGGGTGTTAAATATTTGTTATTCGTCAAAAGTACAACCTGCTTTTAGAAAAGACATACAGAGCTGATGCTGTGAGATGGTCTCTTTCAACTCCGTAGCAGCAGAAAAACATGCCTGCCATAAAGCACCTCCCCTTTTTTTTCTCACGCTTTGTAGAAGATGATCTGAGCATCCTCGGAGTGAGGGAGAGTGAAGGCTGGAGATGAGGTGGCCGTGGTTCCTAACGGAGACACTGGGTGTACAAGGGCCATGATGGGGAGCAAGGTGGGCTCCCACCGGTCCTTCCTGCCCTCTGGCTGGAAGCAACCAGCCAGCACACAGACCCGCTGCAGGTCCTCCAGGGGGACTTTTCCCAACTCAGCCTTACCAGGGCTCCCAAGACACAGGGAGCCCTCCCACGGCACCCCCTTCAAAGCCTCCCAGCACCTTTCATTTTATGTCAAGGGCAACAGGAGCGGGGAGGAAAAAAGAGTGATGGAGCTTAGTGAAAGCATCTCGTGGTTATGGTCACGGAGTTGTTTAATTTGCACGCGGGGTCACGTGTCACATTGCAATGGCATCTCCTGCTCTGTGACCGTTTTCTAGTCTCTTGACGAAGAGAGGCAATCTCCAGAGCAGATGTATCCTTGTATCTCTGAGATAATGTTACTGGTTAGAAGCGGACAGAGCATGGCCAGAGAGGGCAGTCCAGACATCAGGGGTTGCTTGGTGTTTTCAGGCTTAGAAAATATAAGGATTTTTTATGACTTTGCCATTATTCTGGGGATTTAAAGTCTTTGCTGCTAGCGCTCTTTTTTTTTCCTTTTTTTCTTTCTTTTTTTTTTGTGTTTAACCCAAGCAGTGTTGTACTGCGCCTCTGCCTTCCAGTTAGTCAACGAATGATTGCTTGCATTGCATTCGGGATCTCACAAAACACTAAGACTACTTTGTTTTTCATTAGCACTAGAGGGGAAAAATAAACAGGCTGGGCTCATGGTTTATAATTGCATATGTAATTACCACTTTAAGACCACTATTAGCAATACAAATTAGCTCAATGCCCTTTATACCGTCTCTGCAGTGCCTCTCAGAGTGCATGTAAGCCGTCTCATTTTTGTCCATCAGGCAGCCAGATTCCAATCTTGGATGTGCCGAAACCAGCGTGATGTACCTCTCAAAATTATCTGCTCCGCTTGCAAACACAGTGACCAATCTTTGGAGCCATCCCTTGACATTCACCATGAATTTGGAAGCAGAATCTGTCCAGGCCATCTTTCGGGCCAAATCCAGTTGGTAACCATTGTGTACCAGAGCAACTTTTTGTAGAGTTACTCCTGGTTTGCTCTGTTTTCAGCATCTCAAAGAATCCATGGGAAGAGCTCTGCTGACAACCAGGAAGGCAGAGTTTGCAGTTGGCAGGATCAGTTCCTTCCATATAAGTAGCAAGGAAGATGAGGAGCATATTGTCAATAAAACCAGAGGTTATTTACAATTCAACTTCTAAAAGCTGCCATAAAGTAGTGAATAGCAGTGAATAAGTTCAAAGCCATTCTACTCTGTTTGGTTACTACTTTATTCTCCCAGAGCTCATATTTTCAAAGAGGCAAAGCAGAGACACTCGGAGGAGAGGAAGTCTGATTCTAAGAAGTTGTAAAAAGAAATGCGTGGCCACGGATCAGGCAATAATTTTATGTTTCACATGTTTTCTGACCCTACGAAGAGCAGCTTTAAACTGTTGCTCTCCCTGATTTTAGCGGAGGCTGAAGAAGACTCCACAGTTTACAAAATAGGGGGTGGGTGTGAATCCTGAAAAAGTAGATCTGTAACAAAATGTTGATCACTGAGGCCAGAAGGACCCCTTGCCTACCCCTCTGCCTGCGGCAGGATTGATTTAATTATTCTATAACTGTTCCTGTAGATGGGTGTCTGGCCTTGAATAACTCCAACGACAGTGATTGTCCAACGGCTCTTGGCAGCTTGTCCAACTGCTGAACAGTTCTTCTACAGTTTTGCCTAATATTTAACCTAAAACTTCCCTTCTGCTTCAGCCAATTATTATTTGTCCCATCCTTGTTGACTAATGAGAATAATTGATCCTTGTCCTCTTTATAACATTCCTTTATGTCTCCCGTTATTATGTTCCCCACACTTTTCTTCTGCCTTTAGGCTAAAGGTGCCAAGTTATCTTAACCTTTCCTCTTAGATCTGAATGCCAAACTTCTTACTATCTTTCTTCCACTCCTCTAAATTCTTCAATTTGTCCACGTTTTTTCATACAGAACTGAATGCAGTTACTCCAGTTATGCTTTAACCAGTGCCAAGCAGAGCGCAATAATTACTTCAGTAACCTTACTGACCCCATCTAATAACAAAGGCAAAACGCAGCTTGTAATTAAAATCTAAAAAAATAACTATTTTTAAAAGCTAATTGCCTTAACAATCAGAACATTCTACAGCTCAGAGAACACACACTAAAGAATTTAAAGGTTATTGTTCATTCAAAACATCTTTTTCAATTATATTCCGTATATTGTATTCTGGGCTATGTGCAGTTTTACTCCTATTAGGAACGGTCTGTACTGCGTCTCTCGCACTCCCTCCCCCTCTTTTTATTTCCTGCAGATTTAACTCCTAACGGCTCCATGGGGCCCTGTCTACACTAGGGATATTCACTAAGGATTTCCCACTGCTGAGAGCACTTCTCCAGCTCCACCATTATGGCACAGCAGCGAACTCCCATTCATGCTTTTAATCCTTTAGGCTATTCCTACACCTTCCAGCCTCACTCATGTCAGTGGAGCAGAGCCAACGGTGAGGCATTTTTAGAAAGTTTCCTTTACCAGGACAATGTTTTCATCTCCTTTGCCAAGTCTGTGGTGCCCTACCTCTCTCTGTTGACTGGCTGGTCTCTCAAAAGCTCCTCTGTCCTCTTCACGTTCACCAACACCGTATATGCCCACCACAGTTCGTAACTGCACGTACTCCTGCTTTTCAATTGCTGTGTCTTCAGGAATGGAAATCCTTGTCACAACCCAGCACAAATGATTCAACTTTAGTATCATTCGGCTGACAACAGCCGTTCTTGGAAAAAGGTTACATGAATTTCTGGAATCCCCCAAAATAAACAAATTTGGATCCATTAACAGGAATAGCAAACTCAGACTGCAAACCCACTTGACTAAGCAAAGGCATTTAATTACATTGTTTTTCTATTACGCAGATAAGCAGAGATATAACTGTTGTTAGTAGATGTAATAGTTTCTATTCTTGTTGCCCCATAGCACCTTAATTAAATTGCAATTGTTCTGTTAGAAAGCACGTCTGTGAACTCCTCCAGATAGAAAACACAGGAAAATATTGCTAGCAAAATAAAAATCAGATTAGGAGTGCAATATTGCATGGCAGATGATAGGACAAAAAGGAATTGGATTAAAATTGCAACAGGGAGGATTCGTGTTTGACATAAGGAAAACTTAACTGGAAAGCATTGGAGTATATCATCTAGGGAAAGAGTGGGTTTTCCCATACTGGATTATCTTCTAGTACAATTTAAATGAACAGCTGATAGGAATGATACAGACATAATTAATTGGTCCTACCTTGGTCCACACTAATGAATGAGGATCTGTTGTGGAACCCTCACCCCTGTTTTTCTGTGATTGTACTTTACGTTAAATTTCTAAAGAATTAAGTAAACTCCTGCTCTCATTTACATTCATCTGAGCCTCTTAAATTCTATAAAGTTTGCATATTTACAAATGAGATCAGAATTTGGCTTCCTATAGTAACACATTGCAACATGCCAGCAATTGCTCCATAACAACGAAAGAGCAAAGTACCTTGTTATATAGGGCTTGTCCCTTCACCAATGCATACAAAGCAAAATAATCAGTGCTTTTTACAGCGAGACCTCATCCAAGTGTGTGTGTAAAACCTTCTCATATGGCTAAGTAAAGTAACACCTCCACACATCCTCCATCTAGAGCGGAGGTAGATCTGGAGAACCCAATGGAATCAAATAGAAATACCACGTGCAAATTTATAATGTGTAACCAGGCATTGGCTGGAGTCCAGGCAAACACGAAATTAAAAAACCTAGTATGCTTGCATTGTTCTTTGGTAGTTAGGTGTTTTCTTCCTTCTTTATTTATTACCGTGCTCTGGATAGAGATTAAATTTAATGGCTTAGTTATTTAGTTTTTTGCACTTACCTTGAAATAAGATTTGCACACATTTTTATTACTAGATTAAAAAGCTGCCAAGTGGCTTTCTAAACAATTCTCAAGTTGTTCATGGCCTCTTATATACGAGTTACTGCCCTGAAGCCACATTAGGAAACGATCTCCTGTTCCACACCAATTCAGTTTTACCCTCTTTGTCCAGAAGCAGAAAGGCAGTTCTACTTAAAACATGCCAGGACGCAAAATCTCCATTTATTCCACTAGAAAATTCTGCAATAAGACTCAATTTAAAGCCTATTTAGGTCGGTTAAAAGCTTGCCATTGACTCAGTGAGTTTTGGGACAGGCCCTTAAAATATAGGTCTTAAGGACAGGAAAGCCTCCGTATACACGGTAGTTCTTAGGGATATCACTGAGGTCAGCAGAGGCCGATTGACTTCAGCAGATCACTGAGGTCAGCAGATGCTCAGCGGGACAAGAATTTTGTGCTGATCCAAAGCTATCAGAGAAATAAGTAAGAAGGTGGGAAGCCTGAAGCGAGTGTGTCCTCTCTACGTGTCATTCCCCTGCAGGGTGTCAGCGCTGCAGTGACGGGAAAAGCCCAGCAGACATCCCTACTCAGCCACCCCGTGCTTTGCAAGTGACTGGAGAGGTCAGCACTCACACATCGTGTAGAAATGGTTGCATGATGTAGTCTCTATTTTTAAAATAAATTTAAGATTCCGTCCCCTAATTCACACAAAAGCTAATGAAATATGATGGTTTTATAATGATATACAAATCAACAAATAGAAAGTACATATTTCCCTTGGCAAGAAATTATAAAATATCTCATTCTCATAATGTGCAAGTTTTATATTTACACAGCGTAGTGTCTCACGATGCCATAATGTGGTAGTAGCATGAAACGTTTTTAGCTGCGATGTCTTAAACAAAGCTTGAGTTACTGTCTGCAGTGCCCTTGAGCTATATGTCATAGTCTTCACAGGACTGAAAGAAAAGAGCAGCGAGCGGTAACCACATTAAGGTTTAATGCTTATAAACACAGAAGGTTTAACACTTGGCAAGCCAAAATTCCCCTATGACCTGAAAACATGCAGATCGTGACCTGAGAATTAAGCGCCATGTTAAGCAGTCAAGCTGTCTCCCTAAAGAAAAGACAAAAATAGCAAAAGACTAGCTGAGCCATTGGGTTGGCATATGTCAGGTGCGTCCAAGCCCAATTCAGAGTCGATCTGTAGCCACGCGGGGCCAAGCCTGACCTAGCCCAGCCTTTCCAGGCAGGGCTTCCTAAGAAGAAGGATTTTCAGAGGCACTCAACACCCATTGTCCCCACTGACCCCCCAGGCAACAGGAACATTTAAGCTATCACGCAACCAAAAAACACCACAAGAGAAAATTTCGCTTTGTCCCCCAGAAAAGAGAAAGCTGCTGGTATTAGATGGAGGGAGAGAAACAAAGTTAAATTACTTTCCCCTGTGTATTCCCAGCCACAAAGATGCCCTCTTGCTCTCCCTGTCTCCCTCCAAGGGCTCCTACTAAAAAAGCAGATGCCCCAATCCTGAAAAGCCGGGTGATAAAGGGGAAATTAAAACGTGAAACAAAGGTTTTGAACTAAATGTTTAAAGACAGATAGGTAGGTCTTTGTTTAAAGAAAGGTCTGCAAGGCAGAGAATTTGGTTTGGGAAACACGAAGGTCATCAGAGCAACAGCTCCAAACATCAGAGATGAAGAGGAGGGAGGCACACGGGGAGAAGAAGGGAGTGTGAAACAGCTGCCTGTGGGAGATTAAAAGGGATGCTCAGCATGCTCAAAACACTCTAATTTTGCCATAGTAGATCTGCTTGTGCCAAATTCCCACACAGAAAAATCTCAAGGACGTGAGATTGACCCGGGTATCACAAGTTTACTTCTCTCACTTTCTTTGCTACAAGCTGTGTTTAGCTTGTAAATAGGCAAGGTTTCTATTCTCAAGTATTTATTGTATTCCTCACAAGGTATTTTAAAAGCTGATCAATATGAAGCTTATCCGTGAAGTTGCTATACAATTCCTGAGGGATTAAAATTGGACATTTCTCCACTTATCTGTAAATTGACAAATACTGTTACGAGGAACACTTAACTGTAATGAACTTTTATTGCCCAGGTGCTCATTACAGAGACATGTATATACACACACACACATATATATATGTTAAATTAGGCAATGTAAAACCTGCTCAAAAAGCAGAATTTCCAATCTGGAGGGAATCCTGTTATTTCAACTTTCATTTCCGTCCTAAAACAAGCCAAGAAATCAAAATATCAATGAAATAAATTGGTGGAACTCATAGACCAGAATAATTTAGGTTTGGAAATGTCTATAGACAAAATGCTGATGCTTCCAATTGAAAATATAATGGTCCCAGGCTGAAACGTCCTGCAATATGATCCTGTTCTCCTCACATGGATAGAAATCAAGAATAATTCTGCTAGAAATCCATGAAGTTATACTGGTGGAAGCCTTGACACGGGTAATAAAAATACCCAGAATTACAAGCTCTTTGTAAAGCCAAGGGCTTTGGAAAGCTTTACGCTTTCAAGCTTCAGGGCATAAAGCAAACCAGGAATTAGGAGGAAAACTTCATGGTTCATCCCCACTGTGGAGGCCAGGCGGTCGCACAGGCTCGCCGGGGCTGTGGGGAGCGTGGCTGACGGCTGCTCAGGCTAAATGCAAGAACATCTATATTCTCTTTTGTTTAGCAAAATCTGGGATTACAGCCCGCATTGCACATGGGCTAGTGTATATGGTTTGGGAATGGCGGGGTCCGAGCTGTCTGCTGGGCTTTCCAGGCGGCTGATAGACCCGTGGAGGAGGCAGCAGCCTGCTCTGCAGCGGGAAGTACTGGCTGTCCAAAGCAGCCAGGCAAGCTCTGGCAACACGCTCCCGAGGAAAGCGGAGACAAACTGTCTGCCCAGCGCACTGAACGCAGAAGTCTTGGACCCGCGAGCAAAGAAACTCTCTTCGGATGCTTGACTCCTCTCCAGGGTTCAGGAAAGAAGAACTTAGATATATTCATTGGGAGGTACGCAAGGTGTCACCGAGGACACATGCCATTCTACTATGAATGGCTCCTTTTATTGAAGACAACTCAAAACAGCTCCTCCTGTTTGGGTTTTTTTTTCTGTTTGTTTTTTGTAAACAAGATACTTTCAAAAGGCCATAGCCTTCAGGCCACAAGCTAATCTTTAACCACCCGCTTAATTTTTCTGAGCGAGCTGGCACCAACCATTGTTGGAAGTGGTCACTTTGTGGAAAAAAAACCATGGACATTCCTCCACCAAACTGGTTCTGCAGAGCACCCAGGGACAGCCTGAGCTCTGTAAAAGGCAAGCATCTCTCTGCATCACCAGAGAGCCAACGCCAACAAAATTGCCAGCTTACTTCTGATGAAAAAACAGAAATTGAGACCAAATGCTCCTACCATCTCTTCCAAGAGACATTTCTCCTTGGTTTCCACCGTCTGCTCTGAAGATGGTCCCTGGCTCTGGAGCAGCAGAATTACAGTGATGGGAACTTGTGGACTGGTGACCATTGGGCTTCAAATCTAGTATGCAATAAACAGTTTGAACCCTATAAAATTCAGAGCTGGCCATCCAAATTCAATATGTTAATTTTTCCCAAATCTAGCCAGTTTAACGTCTGAACATGAACTACAGCTGGTGTTTGTAGAAGCTATTTAGGGAGAAAGACAAGAGCCTTTGGAGTGCCTCATCTGCAGGCACTTATTTAAGGTCCCACACTGGGACTAACTCTTAGATATTATTTTTTTAAAAGTTGAGATCACCATCTGATCATGTGTAATATGTGAATGTTCTAAGGATTAGGCCACAAACTAAAAGAAAAGACTTAAGGAAACTAATGCCCCAACTTTACATCTGAGATCTTTCTAAGAGGGATTTAAAAAATAAAAATTTAATAGGAGAAGAACAAAAATTGTTTTTTTCCAGAGAAACTAGGATCCCTGTCCAAGAAAGAATGCAGAATACACGGAACCAAGAGTTTTCTAGATAACTTCAGAACTAAGCTGAGCAAAGCAGGTTGATTTGTCCCCAACTATTTATATTTAGCTGGGGGCAAATCACTCCAAAGCCATATTCAATTACCACCTGATTGAGAGAATGTAAAGTAAGCATCAGTCAGAAAGCTTCCCGTGGAGTGACCTGCGTTGATCATTCCTGACTCATTCCCTGCCACCAACCCGGCAGTCAACCTCCCAAACCACCTCCATCCTACGGTCTTCTCTCACCTCCATAGTGGTTTCTGTAAAGTCAAGCACAATGGAATTGCAATAAAAATCAAACTTCAAGTCATTGAACTCTCCTACAAAATATGGCGAGCTTTTTCCACACAATTCTACCAAAACTTTCCAAGTGTCAGTCTAGGGCCTCAGACCTCAGATCAGTACTCCTGCTCAGAGTAGGAAATAGCATCCATTTCAGGAATTATTGAGAAAGCTGGAAAATCTGAAATGAATGAAATAGCTTGCTATTAGGACGAAAAGAAAAAAAAAAAAATCCGACTTCAGAAATAAACTGGGTGGAGCCAAAATTCAATGCAACTATATTTACTGAAAAAAAAGGAAAGCCTGATCTAATCTGACCCAAAACCCAACCACAGTGTCTGGACTGAACAGGCTCAGGTTATTTTCCCAGAGTACCAACACGACAACTAGAAACAGGAAGAACCGCGTCTGTCAAAAGAAGCCACTAATTTTCATTAAGTTTCCAATACAGCTTTCTGATCAAAGTGACAGTTACACTTCAGTAAAGTCTTTTGATCTTTTTGATGCTCAGCTGAATGGAATCATCACATCTTCAGAGCCATGCACACTGAGAACATAAATTCTGACTGCTCGTTGCTGGAGAGATTGCTTGCTATTTTTATTCTGGTTATTTTCTACTTTAAAAAAAAAAATCTAAAAATCTGAATTCTCTCTATCAAAACCAACAGAAGGGTTGTTTAAAGGTATGGCAAGATATGCATTCCTTTAATGGAATACATACAATAGTCTTTACAATAACTTGATGAGTTCCAGAAGTAGACTTGACACTATACAGTAAAGTCAATCATGCTGGTAGATACGTTTTGCCAAAAGTGCAAAACTGTTTCAGAGGTAAATTTCAAGAAATAAAAACATCTGACCAAAAATATAAGGGGAGGGAAAACATGAGGTGTGCATGAAGTAAATGGAGATAGAGTTAGAGCATGAACGTGGCACAAACCAGCTAACAGTTTAGTAAAAAACACGATTGGTCTTGCAGGTTTGCATGCTGAAGTCCCTAAGCCAGCGGTCCCTGAGCTGTGATGTACAAACCGCCACTGGCCAACAGATCTCTGGTGGCTGCCCGCTGTCAGCTGGCTGAGCATTGTCTTTCTTGTCCCAGATGTTACATCACACTGAAGATGTAGTTAATGGATGTCAGACTACACCAAGCCACTGCTATCATTGCCACAGAGGCATTGACAGAACTGCACATGGGAAACGAATCAGATCAAAGGGCTGAGAGTAAAAATTTATTTCACCCATCTATCTGTATGGAGATACAGAGTAGTCCATGTCAAAAAAATAAAGTTTCTTTTGTCTGTTCAAAAATGTACACCAGCAAGCTTGAGCGGTCAACTGGAGACCAAACCACGGCTGATATATCAGTCAACGCAGCATTTAAAAAGAGTTCACAAAGGAAAAAAGTAATTTTGACTCCTGGCTTAGAGAAATTCCTGGCAAAGGAAGAAACTATGCTCGACCCCCAAATAACCAAACACCCATCCACTGCATATGGAAATTATTCTGCCACCATTTTACTGCTCCAGCAGAGGTGGTGTATGGCCCTTTCGAAGCCTTGGCTCTTTTTGAAGGCTATTATTTTAAACATTTTAGAACTGGGAACTGCATGGAGCTGGCAATTACGGAATTAGAGTGCAGTGTGGGGAATGTCACTTTGAAATCATTTAGCTCAGTTCATTTCCTTTTCAAGCTCAATAGAAAGCAGATGGAGCAGGGAGGGCCAGCATGCCACAGAAGAACTCCTCAGGCCTTGGCCAGCACTCTGCTCCCCAGGACTTACAGAGGGGTCACCAAATCCTCATAGAGTTATTATCCTTTAGGAGAACCACATGCTAGAATTCAGCCAGGGTCCTGGTCTTTGGAGCAAGTCATCTCACTCCTAGGTTTGTGTTGCATATTGAATATTAGACCTACATTGCCAACAAGGTCAACAGGGACACAAAGCTCACACCAGAAGAGCAGTGCAGGAAAGTCAGAGAGAGGCCAATGGAGCACAGCAGGATAATTAAGTGCTTTGGGAAAGAAAAGCTTTGATAGAGAGAAAGAAGCCTCCAAAGAGTTGTCCAATATGAAGGAAAGGCTGTTACCATAAGAAAGCTTTGCCGTATGCAGCAAGAGTTGGACAAGAAAGTGCGAGTTCAACTTGCAGCAAAGATATGCTGAGGTCAGGAAGAAAAAAATAAATGAAGTGCAAGGGGAGTGAAGGATTGCAGCCTCTGTTTGTAGCCGATGCCGCATCACTGGAGGTGTCAAGGAAGAGTTACAGGAATTTCTCCCAGGGACCATCTAGCTAAGTGTGATCTTGCCTCAGAGCAAGGGGATGACTTCCAGGGATGCTCTCCAGCACATCTCTTGGATAATTTAATAGAGCCTGCAAGAGCTTGTACTTCATGGTTCTTTTACAGAGAAAGAAGGATTCCCCAAAGGAAAGTAATGTATAATATGAGAAACAGATCCAAGTGCTCGAGTTGCAGTAGGGTCTAACAGACACACTGCGACTTAGGAAGTCCAAATCCATTCCCTGTTAATGTAACAGGAGAGTTATTCTTCTCCCAGTATCTCCCTCTGCATTGTCACAAATATCCAGAACATCCAGGATATCCCACATCTCACTGGCCAGGGTTACTTGCACCAAACAGCCCCATACATATCCATGGGTCTCTGAACCCACCCCTGCACAGCTCCAGTTTGACCCACACATCATGCTCAGTCCTTGTTTGCCCCACAGCACTAGCAAGCGCATTAAAAGTAGGCCCTGCTCTGAGCTTTCTGGTAGCCTTTGTCCTCCAGGCAGACAGCAGCATGATCATCACTGCTCCCACTTGTTTCACCACAAGTGAACAAGTTCCTTGTGCTCATCTTTACAGCCCGTGCTGCTGTTTCGTGCCCATCAATAGATCTGCCGTCTTCAAAAAAAGTCCATTTGCTTGAGGCATTGTGTCAGATGAGCAGACTTGTTCCTCAAGGGCAAGACTGATGCCAAAATAAGGGCAGCTGTCCCAGGTTGATGGCACTGACATCCTTCTTCCCTTTTCTGAGCCCTAAGCAGAGGGCTCCAAGAGAACCACGAGCTATACCAGACACCTGCAAAAGAGCAGCTATCCAAAATTCTGCTTTGTGCCACGGGAGCTGGGGTTCTCTTCCTACCTGAAATATTGTCAACCAAATACACTTAGCAGCTGGGCAAACTCTGCTTGCCACCTCCTACAGCGATTGAGGCACCACATCAAGACAAGCATGTCTCTGCCTGCCTGCATGCTCTCAGCAGAGCATGTGTTCAACCAGCTGAGCTCAGGATGACAAAGCTGGGGAGACAGGCTGGACAAGTCATTGCTGCCTCTTGCATAACTTGCACCAGGTCACCAATAAGCCACCCATAAGCCAGGTCACCAATAAACCCATGCTGGCAATGTCTGTCTTCCCCATCTGTCCTCACATACCCCTCATAGGCAATGTACCTGTACAGCACTGCTGCCAGTCGCACCTGATATACAGAGGTTTCATCCCACTTCTGTTCCAGCCACCAGGAGCTCTGTCCCTCTCCAGATCGGGGAGGTAGCCCCAGGGCTACCAAGTATACTCATATTACCCCAGACCTCCAGGTCAACACCATAGCTGTTGCTGCCCCTACTTTCTTCTTTCCTACCTACTCATCTGCTTCTTTGAAGTGTGTCCTCACGTATTCCCCCTCTTTTTCTTAACCGTCGCTATAAAGAGACCTGCCCACCCACCACCCTGCAGAGAGGACTGACTCATATACCACAGGCCCTGGATGTCCCAGCAGCACGGTGCTGTTGCAAACCACCTATACTATCAAAATACAGTATTTGGCGTACAAAAGCCTAAGCAGTAGTAAGCATGGAAAAAAAGTAAAAGCAGACTTGCTCCCCGGCTCCTTCACAGTCCTGATGAGGTTTTCAGGGTCAGCCTGCATGGCTGGTGCCTCAACTGCAGATCCCCTGCAGATAAGGTGGGAGCTGGAGAAGGGCTTCACAGCCTGGAGCACTCGGGGCACTGGTGACAACATGGAGGGAGGAGGGGAGGCGTCCCATGCTGTCAATTCGAGCTGTCAGTCCTTCTCCTAGGCACTTGCTTCCCGCTTTCACAGCAGCATCTTCTTTCTCACCTGGGAGTTAAAGGTCTCCACTCAGTTGTCTCCTGGCACCAGGAGAGCATCTTCACTGGCCTCAGGTGTCTTTCCTACACCTTCCTGGTGAGAAGGCTCCTTTCTTTTGAGCATACACCACCGTATCTGCAAGAAGCCCTCTTGCAGAGGGAGGGCACAGCCTGGTTGCTCTGGGAACGCCACAGTGCTGCCCACAGCCCAGGCATCCTGGAGCTGCCCCATGCAATGCCAGGGCACAAGGCTCTGCAGAAACTCTAGCCATGGAGTGAGGAGGCTGCCAGGGTGTTCCTGGATGGAGATGGTTGGCAGGAGGAGGGCAGGAGGAGAGCAGGAGGAAGGAGTCCCCTGGCAAGGTGGGGATGGGAGCCAAGAAATCAGGCTGATGGATGGGGAGAGGACACAGGAGTCGCACTCCACTGCAGCGTTGGGATAACACCATCTCACCCAAATAAACTCCACCTCTGCCTGTCATGCTAGCTTATTCCCACCTCTCCTGCCACTCCAAGGGCTGGAGCTCATGAAAGGACATGTACTCTCTCAAACATCACATTGCGTGGCTGCTGGGGATAGTCGATGTTGGGTGCAAGGAGTCAAACTTGGCTTTTCCTTCCTCATTTTGCTTCCAGAGAGGTTCCAGGAGCAAACCCTCCTTTTGGGTTTTGTTTTTAAGGGAGCTGGTTGATTCAAAAGAGGGTCTAAAAGCAATCTGGTGAAAGGAAATAGGGCGTAAGCAGTCAGTGTAGTCACCCTCCCTCCACAGCCTCATCTACAAAATTAGGATAGCATGATCTTCTTGAAAAGGTGGTGTGATTGAAAAGGTTAAAAAGAGGCAGGAAGGTGTCTGAACTCTAAAAGAAATATTAAAAATCTTTTTACAAACATATGAATATGTATTAAGGGACATATTATAATTACAATAATCACATGGTTATTACACTGAGTTATTTAAACATGAACAACAGTGAGCTTGGCAAATTAACATATAGAACAAAACTGCTCTGGTAGCTCAAATGATAATGGGACCTAATAGGATTTCCTTCTCCCTAATTCCACAGAATCCAAGTAAGGCTGATTTAAAAGTTGTAAACGGGCAGGAGGTGGCTTCCAAGACAATAAAAAGCATTTCTGTGCTCTGAAAAACAAGCCTTGAGGATGTGACAACACATGACAAATTCCTTTAGCTGTGCCTCTTCGCAGCACGGTTTGGATGAGCTGAGGCTGCCCCAGTGGCAGCTGCTTCTCGTGCACCCACCTAAACCAGGAATATGTATTTGTCGTACCTTGCTTCATTTCCATATGCATCCTGCTCCTGGGGCTTTCTTGGCAGCTCCCTCTCATCTGGTCCTGCACCCCCCCACATCCACACACACAGAGGGAGTTCCCGGGATGGTGCACTTGCAGAGGACAAGGAACACTGTCAGGATGTGCTGGGAGAAGCATCCCTGCCCTGGGCGGCTGAAAGGCTTCATCTCAGCAGGCTGCAAGAGTGTTTGAGGCAGGCATGCAGGGAGGACAGAGGGAAACGGGCAAGTGAAAAGTAAGAAGTGAAAAGGCTCAGCCCGCAGAGACACAGCTGAGCTAAGTCTCCTGAAAATTCCTCAGAAAATTAGAAAAAAGAAAAGAAAAAAGCAAGTTTCACAACACCAAGGGAGCACATGTGCTCGCGGGGCCATGCATGTGTGTGCAGGGGGTGCATATGCATGTGTGCCCATGGGGAGGGCCTGGACAGGTAAGTACACCCGTGTGAATAGCAGTAACCCCCCCGGTTCCGTTTTAATGCCATATCAACAGTAAAGCAGGTGATGAAATACTGGGGGCTGCGTGAGGGAACTGGCATAACAGAGTGAATCTGCACGTGCTCAGTACAACCCTTCACGTTGAAAAAAGGTATTAGATTACATAGAAATAGACGCAAGGTTAGAAATAACAACAGACAGAAGAACTAAACTGTTTTCAGCGAGATCAACACTCACATAAAATGCCAACACCCTGGACTACACATCTACTTAAAAGTCATTGAATTCCTAACAGCCGTGGCAAAATGCCTTCACTTGCAAGTGTTACTGGTGGATAAGCAAAATTATCTTGCTATTGTTGCTATTTATGACAGCACCCATAACATACTAGCTACTTTCCAAGCAGATCGTTCTCTGAAGAGCCTGCTACAACTGTTACGTGAATGTGGATGTAACTTTTATTTTCTTCCATAGTCCGAGTTACTCACTGTAGGCTCCAGAGTTCAAAAAGCACCGCGGTGGGTGAAACCGGAGTTAAACACCCCATGGGCTATAGCTGCATAAGGGATACAAGAGCAATCTCCTTACTGTGAGCACCATTTATCCTCTGCACAGCAAGGTTTTTAAAAAATTAAGATTTTGAACAGCATGTTTGACTTTAAATTCATACTTAAAATCATAAGAAAACACTGAGATGCTCTATGTTTGTACTAACAATTTTATTTTCTTTTATTATTGTTACCGTTTTTGTGGACCATAAAATCATCAAATACTTCTGGGAATAAAAAGTAATAAGTGAAAGCTTAGAGATTTAGAGAATAATATTTCAGGAATTTTGCCTCAAATAACCAGGTCTTTTATTTGTGTTGGTGCACCTAGAGTATGCATGAGAAAAAAACAGTGGTGTTCTGTCAAATAAAAAGAAACATCTTTCTCATTAGGACTGTGTTTATCACGCTTTCAAACCTTCTACAAATCAATGCCCCTATTTGTCATTGTAATTCAATATAATAAAAGCTGTCAAAACTGCTCGCTTTTCTTGCTAGAGACAAATTTGCTGAAGTTTTGCAGCATGAGCCAAATAACACAGCACCAGATCCTCCAGCTTTTATTTCACTCTGCTCTAGGCAGTATTCCTACTGGTTTCTGTGCAATTTTTGCCCGAGTAAGGGCTGAAAGTTTCAGTTTTGGACATGAGACTTTTTTAGAAATAAACAGTGACAGAAACACCCATCTACAAAGCACATTGGGTGACTGGAATGGTACTGCTTGCGAATTTTATCTCTGAAATGCCCAGTTTATTTCCTACAGATTATTGCAAAATACAGACTAACTACATCCTTGATGAAATTCCCTCGAGGTCCATGAGGTCACCCCCAGGATTAAACACTGCCTGACCTTTTGCATACAGAGCTCAGAAGCTCTGTATTTTGACGCCTGCTACGCCTTCGGAGATGTTAGTCTGTTCCACTAAAAACAAAGATTATAGATCTCGTCCCTCATGGGAAGAGCTTTGATGAAGCAACTCTCTGTTATTACCTTGTCCAGAGACTCTCCAGGACCACACTGTGTCCTTCTGGCAATAGACAAAATAGATAAAGCTGTCACTCAAGGGCAGCCTTGAGTAACGTCTACATTTTCCATCATTTAAAAAAAAAAAATAAAATGTTTTGATGCATTAAATAAAGGAAGCGTGTTGGGAGCTTTGTGCCGGGCGTAGGTAGGGTGGCAGGTCATGTGAAAGGCAGCTGGGACAGTGGTTAGGGCAAAGGATGAGAGTCAGCTGCTCTTTCTGGTCTTCTCCACACTACTGACTTGTCCTGAGATATGGAGAAGTCTTTTATGGTAAAGTCTATAAGCTAATGTCCCTCTTCTAACTCTTCTGCAACTCCCCTTCTGCATCTGTGAAGATTGTAGCAATTTAGCATGTTAAAACACTTTTACGGGCTCAGATAAAAGCTGCTTAGTATTAGCAGCTGTAGTGGCCAGTCAATGCATTTTTACCCCCTTTTGAACAGGTGCCCAAAGACCGTTTGATGAGGATGTGTTCTACAGCTGTAAATAAACACACGGCTGTGTAGACACAGGGACCTGGTAAAACCAGAGAACACGAAAAACAAGATGAAATCTAGTGATGGCTGCAGCTCCCCTGACTGGAGCCTTTATGGCAGCTGTGTGGACAGAATCCTCCCTGAGTTTTTACTCCAGTAATTATTCCTAACTTGGCATCCAGAAGTCAGCCCTGGCTTCCAACCTGAAAAAAAAAATCAGAGAGTTAAGCTAACACACACTAGCCTCCTTCAAGCATTCAGGGCATTGTGTGTGTGATAAAGGGTTGGATAAAACAGTGGCAAAAGTCTGCTATCTTCCAAGGCTCAGGAAAATAAACCACAAGCGCAATTCAACAAAGTCCTCTTTGTTTCTGAATAGAACCAACAAAATGAAAGGAATCTGGTGGAAGAGAGAAGGCAAGAAAGAGGTCTGCTGCAGGGAGCAAGTACAGACAGAATCGCTCTTTGCCGGCTCCCCTGACAGAGCAAGTGCGTGATTATCACATGAGCCTCACAGAGACTGGAATTAAAGGGGCTGACTCGGCTGTCACATCGCTTAAGCTGCGCCGGGGTCACAGGAGTTCGGACTAACCGAGGTCAGCCACACAGCCCAGGAAGCAGAGGGTCTCTTTTTCTGAGCAATAGTTGCTCAGGTTGATAACAATAGATACCTGGAGCCCGTGATGGCTTATAAAGTCATCCCTTTATGCCAGATGCCCACGAAGCGCGGTATGTAATCAATAGCGCTCTGACAAGAACGGACCCACCATGAAGGCACTCAGAGAGTCACTAGAAACAAGTGTAAAGGGCAAAACACACATCTGTGCTACCCCCTAAAAGACCAAGGGAAAAGACAGTAAGTCTGAAATATTGCCATGCAAGTGTTGTAAAATCCAAATGCAAACAGGTGTCAACAATATACTCCAGGGGAGCCTGCTATTTGCGGGTCTCCACACCTCTTCCATATATTATTTCGTGAATCATGCCCCCACCTTCTTCTTGCAGATTTCCAGTGGTGCCAGGGCCACTGAAGAATGTCCCTGCGCTAAAAATAGTACCTATTCTCTCCCATGCCCTCTGTCCCCTTTCGGCTTCCACTTTGCATGGTTCAGCTCCAAGAGAGGAGCACTGACCTCGTCTCACCAGGAATATCAAACATCTCCGCAGTTTTGATGAACCTTTTGGTGAGAGTGGAAAAAGGAGAAATGTACACATCAGCTGTGCACGCAGCTGGATGTATTTGGATACATCCCGAGATTCTTGTGTTTGAAAGCAAAACCGATATTAAACTCCGTCAGTGTGCAGGCGCAGAAAAGCATCTTTTTTTTCTTTTTTTTTTCTGGGGACTCCAGTGTTTGGATTGGATCCATAGAAAAATCTATGAATTTTGTCATAGAGATAGAGCTACATCATTTTTACCATCATCATCATCACTTCTGCATATAGCCAAGCTCAGGATGCCAGTGGGTTTGTTGTTTCACAGCACAAACTGGCTCTGCCCAACAAACTCATATTCACCTTCGTATCCTGATTTATGAGTCAGGGTTTGCCATCTTGGCATTATTCGCGACAACAATACCACGTTTTTAAAATATCTTCTGCAAATAAAGTTAGAAGGTATGTGTCCCCTTCATTGCTCAGACTGTAACACTGGGACTTCCCGATAAACAAACTAGACCTTCTGTGACACAGAGAGAGTGAAGCGAACGGGGTTTTCAGGCATCACTGTCACACCTCTCTGGGGACAGGGAACTAAAAGCAATGCTGAGAGCAAGCCAAAGAAGGAAAACTGCAGGGCCCCCACAGATCTTCACAGATGCGTTTATGCTGACAGTGCAGGATGAATCTGAGAAAACAAGCCCTTAGGTAAGCTCAGTTCTCCTTTACAGCCTGTTAATGACTGTGTGTTTACCTGTCCTTGAGGAAAGGGCCTCTACTGTGGCTTATCAAACCCAGAGGGATTCCCGCTGTCCTCAGGGAGCTCTGGGTCAGAAGTTAAACTGGAAACTCCAAATCCACTATCTGTGCTTCATCATTTGACGGACTTCAGACTGGAATTGATGTTCAGTGTCCAGTGCCGTAATAGCAGAGAACTGCCTTTTTTATTCATTTCTGCTCTTTTGAACCAGTTCTACTGCATTTTCTTCTGCTCTGTTGCAAAGCTTGAGACAGTGCTGGTGCTGTGTCCCTTAGGTCAGAATCACCTTACAGAAGGACATGCCAAAGCCTGTTGTTAGTGTGTGTGTGTGTGTGTGTTTAGGCCAGGTGAAGGACAGCATCTCCACTGATGCTACCCTACAGGGTCCTGGAGGAAGCAACACAGACTGAACTGCCAAAGCCAGCACCTTCAGTGCTAGTGAAGGAAATGGGTAAATCCTCAGACTGTAGAATTTGGTGGCATCCCAGTGAACAGGAAAATGAGGAGCAGGCACTCCAATCATGTACAGCCTGGGGAAGGTGAGGGGCTTGTGCTTAGGGACCTGGAAGCGTTCACTCCTGACCTCCTGGTCACTGCGATCCACCAAAGAGTAGGACTCTCTGTTGAGCATTCTCCAGTGAAAATATTCTGGTTCTCTCTATAAGGAATGTTATTCTTCTATCTCCAAAGTGATGGGGAGTAATGCGGATTTCTCTTCCTGTGTGTTGTCACCAGCTCCTCATCTCAGCATGTCTTGCTGGTAACTTACACACCCATTGCAATAAAGCAGCCTTGGTCTTTCACACCATGTTAAAGAAAATAATCAACACAGTACTTAAACCAGGCTTGGCTTGACTGCAGTTTTCAACTGAGTTCAGTAGTAAAAGGAAACCCTAGTAGTTCTACTTCCCCACAGCTAGCCTTGCTCAAAGCCTAGTGTTAAGATAAATTATGTTCTTCAGTGTGTAGGATGAATTAAGACTTGCTATTTGCGGCAGGATGAGTTTGTCAAGCACTACTTACATTAGGCAGCAAACTTTTGTTCCCATAGAAGGAAGGATTTTGAAATTAGACAACCAAGCTGAACTTGGAGATATATCACTTGGGGCCATGATTCATGATCTATGTAGCCTCACTTAGTGCAAAGTATATCACTTTCTTTAACAGCCCTTTACAGGGGCTTTGACGGAACTATTTTTTTATTCTGAATGATATATAATCAAATTCAGTTCTACAACTTCATCTTCAGTCATCTCTGCTCATTGTTCCTTTATTCCAAGTATTCCTTGGCATGGTTTAAGAACTACTGAAGTATTTAATAGCTGTCTAAAAGTAACAGCTATAACTACTTAGACTAGACATAAATAGAAGACGACTAAACGGGTCATTACCT
Source organism: Rhinoptilus africanus (assembly GCA_013400135.1). Taxonomy (NCBI): domain Eukaryota; kingdom Metazoa; phylum Chordata; class Aves; order Charadriiformes; family Glareolidae; genus Rhinoptilus; species Rhinoptilus africanus. The sequence goes on along the minus strand of VXBO01011781.1, from coordinate 21,537 downwards.
TTACAAGAAAAGTGTTTATGGAGAAGGATTTAAGAGAAACAAGATCATAGATCAAACTGCTCCATTATTCTCTGTGTTTTAAAGTAGAAAGCAGAGTGGATTTGCACAGTTAAGTACAGGATAAGATTATTCCGAGTCTAATAAAAAGACGAAGGTAGTGCTCAGCCCTTGGAAAAGTCAAGCTGCTTCTGGGACTGCTTAGGTAGGGATTCTTGGCTCTAACATCACAAGTATGATCAACATTTTGATTGTGATGCTTGGTAACTAAATTATGCTTGTTGTGAACAAGGAAGAATATATTTTCCATGCAGATAGAGAAAGGAGGGTGAAAGGTATAAGACAGAGTGTCTCTGTTCCCTTGCGATCTATCCAAGATCTTAAGAAATCAATGGAAATCATTCCGCTGAGTTCACTGTCCTCTGGATCCATCCTTACAGAGCTTGCTTTGTTGTCAAGTCCATTCCTCTCCCCCTCTCTGTTGCTCAATTTGCTTACTGCTGTTAGGATCTTTTTCCCAAATATTAACAAATCTGTATAATCTTTGGCCCCTAGCTGAGCCTTTCTTCTATGGCACACTGCTGCACTGTATGCGTGACTGCATGGTTGAGGGTTGCTGTGGAAATTACTCATAAAAATGAATTGCCTGGTAATACCACAATTGTCAATATGTGTAGGTTGCAGCATCCCCCCTGTGGGCCATTGTAGCAGATTATAAAACCCCATTTCCAGGAAAGTTTCAAAACTTTTATTTTCTAAGGAACATTAATTATCAGAGTCCAGATGACCTGTCCCATTTCTCCATCCACTTCCTCTCTTTTTTTCCTCATCAGGCATGGTAGTTTGAAGGCAACTGGCAACAGATCACATGTCAGGCTCCTGGTTTTATGCCCTGGGTTCATATCAATGTCAGCTGAAGTATTTAAAAACAGCAAGACTCATAAGCCTAATGCCCAAACCAATGTTTATATGTGACCATTTCTCCGTTGTTAAACTTTTGTAACAACAGATGATTTACAAGTCTGACACTTATGCAGGCATATGCTTTGGCACTCTACAGGTTTCCCGAGACTCATGCCCTTCAGCACTGCTTGTTGACCTCTCCTTCAAACACAGGACTTTGAGAGAGATCATCACAATGGCCAAACCACTCTGGACCTACGTGGTTGTGAAAGCTCTAGTCAGGCACTCATTAGTGTGATGCATTTTTTCACTGACAAATTATATTCTGTTGAGACCAGGACTTTTTGCAGGTACTTGCCAGTTCTTATGAAGCTTTTACCTGGGAAAGGTTCTCATGCCTGGGATGAGACTTGAAATACACCAAAGACTAAGAAAACTGTCCCTCCTCCCAGATAATCATCCTATGATCAAGGCACTGACTGGTGACACAGGAGTCCAGATTTCAAGTTTGTGTTCTGCAAGATGTCTGAATGTCAGAATCCTGCATCCCAGGCAAACTTTCTGGCCTCCAAACTATCAGTTATTTTGAAGAACAGTTTCCTCGGTCTCCCCTGTTGGACCTGTTTCACTTTGTATAAATAATTAAACATTATTGGAAGAAGGACTTACACTGCCCATTGGACTATTGCACTGGTCTTTCTCCAGGCCGGTGAATAGGTAACTATTTGTACAAACTTGGTAAGTTGCAGAGCGACAAATGTAGTTGAGGGGGTCCCAAAAACTCAAGGGAAACAAAACAAAACAAAACAAAGCCTCATGGTGAAGTCATTTAGTAGACTACAAACACCTGTTTTTCAGTCCTTGACCTGAATGAGGTAGAACAAGGACTACTAGCTGTTCTAGGGGAGGCTTTGTCAAGTCATCTCCAGTGGTCATACTGCCATTAAATTTTGAAGAGATAATATTTGAAAGTCGTACTATTTTTTTCTGAAGTGAAAAAAATCTGTTGCTACATGATCCTCTGACAATTCCTTTGCATTAAGATGAAGGTGTTAAGCATTTTTAGCATCATGATAGCTTGATTCTTAAAGTTCCTGAAACCTCTGCCCCAGACATGAAGGACCTCACTGTTTCAGTTCTGAACGGGGTGATTTTTTTCCTTTGAAACTCTTCCCAGCTTTGCTGGCATTTTTCAAATGAAGGTTTAATCCTATTACTTACATACTATCTTCATATGACAGATATGACATTTAGTCATATTTAGTCATACAGAAAGATAAATGAAGGCCATCAGAAAAGTTCAGGGATTAGTGTAAGGTTACCATAAAAGACCATATAAAAGGTAAGACAAGGACTGGGGAGGCTGACTTCTAATCCTCTTACCTATCCACTAGATAATGTTCCGTAATAACTTCAATGTTTATGCTTGGTGGTCAAAAACATTTATTTTCAAACAGCCCTTTGATAAGGAACTTTGATTAAGCTCTTTGATTAGGAAATAAAACCCATGTTTTGAACAGATTCACCTCTCTATAACCATTTGATATCAAGTTGATATTCCTGTACAGCATGCAAGGTTCTGCTTTTTCTTTAATGTCATATAATACTTCATTTTCATAAGCACTCACATAAATTCACTTAAGAGTTAACCAACTAAAATATACAAATATGCAGGAGGTTTTATGAAGAACTACAACTTCAAAAGGACTTGGTTTAGGAGTCATGACCTTATTTTTTGCAATAACTTATGCATCATGAACTTACGTAATTGGCAGCAGATAACATATCACACTCTCAGTTTTATGTCCTTGGTTTGACAACAGTGTCAATTGAAGTATTTGCTAACTGCAGAACTAATGGAGCCTCAGAGCTGAAAATGTTTTCATTCCAGAACTGATGTTTGTACCAAAGCGTTTCCCCTTTATTGTTCTTTTTTTAACATTATTAATTCAGCATAAGAAATGGATAGGAATATACAGATAATTTGGGACATTAAAGAAATCTTTCTGCATACTATTTATCCTAGTAAAATGGAAATAGCTGAGAAAGAAAAATATACATTTTTCTAATTAAAATATCATCATAAAGCACAAAAGCACACACAAGAAATGGCCTTGGAGCTCTAAATCTTTGTTATCTTTTGAGCAGGAGTCAACATTAAGATAAATTACTGTGAAATGAGCGACCTGGATTTTAAAACACTTTACTAGAGTAGACTTGAGTCTACTTCTTCCTTTTCCCAGAGACTGCATTAAGCAGCAGCCAAGAGGCAAGGCTAGACTGGTCCTCTATGCTGGAACGGCACACAACACATGGCTGAAAAGGCCAATTTTCTTGGGACACTGAGATCTGCATAAGCTACAGCAGAAAATGTGTAAAGTAACAAATCATTATACAAAAGGGGGGTGGGGTAAAGGAATCCTAGTAAGTTACGATCCTTAACACCCATTTAAATTCAGTGGCAAAGAAGCTCAAATATATTGAGGCTCGTTTTGAGTGATCTGAGGCTTAGGAATGGGACTTGTTTGGGGTTTAGCTCTGAAATATGTGCTTTGTGGGGAGCAGTTCTGTTTCAAGACACTTAATTCAAAATAACGTACAACCTAGAGGAACAGAATGGCTGCAATTTTATTAATTTGAAGTTTTCTGCTTGACCAAATTACAAATGAATGGCAGGGAACAATCATATGCCATCTGTTCAGTAGAACATTTGCTACTATGTCTCATTTGAACCTGAACTTAAATTGACCTGAAGAGAACCAGCGATGTGTTTTAAAATCTGACTAACAGTAGACTGTCACTGGCAATGCAGATTACTTGGTAGACATGATTTTTGATTCAACTTTATTGAAAACTTTCAGTAGCTGGGAGAGTAAATTGCCATCAGTGAAACTCCATGATGTAGCTAAACTAGGGGAAATTATAAATAGCAGCCAAGAAACAGAAAAAAATATAGTGAATAGCAGGAGGGAGAACAGAAAATTACAACTGGAAAACTTAAAACTGTTATGCCTAAGAAAAAGGGATGTATGCGTTCATCAGGTGGAAGAAACGCAAAGAGGTGCAGTACCAAAAGAAACCACAGGTACAGCATGGACTGTCACACAGCAAGAAAACAAAGCCTTTTGGAGGTGTTTATACAAAGGTCATCCCTCCTGAACAGATATGGTGGTGCACCTTGGAATCATAGCGGAAATTTGGCTTTAAGGGATGCCATAAACAGACCAAATCCATTCCCGTTTCTCTACGCAGGAACAACTAATCTACCTTATTCCCAAATTCTATTCAACTTTCACAATGCTTTGCTGCCCTTATCATTACAAGCATTTTCCTGAGGTCTGACTCAAATCTCTCTCGCTGCTGTATAGCATTGTCATCAGCTCCCTCCCAAAAAGATCTGGATTGTATCTGCATTAGCATTTTGGTTCAGACTAGAAGTGCACTTTTTCTTCAAAAGTGAAGAAGTCTCCAGATCATCTCTACTCATTATTCACTGGTCCACACAACAAAGCAGCCTCAGACTCAAAGACTTTCAGAAAAAACTAAGTCAGAAAGTGCGTTCCAGGAGCACACATAACGATCTCCAACCAGTACATATATCCAGTTTGAGGGAACAGTCCAGAACTATCCCAAAACCTTAAAGCATGCATAATTGCAGAAGTTAAGCCCTCAGCACTAACAGTTTTACTCTACAGGTCCTGTTTTGCATTCACCCCCCACTCTTACTATGACACATCACTTCCTACCATAGATACAGCTGCTGGAAAACCTTCGCTGAAGAACAGCAAAAGCTGTGATGGGACGGAGGAACTCATTTATTAGGAAAGAGCAGGCCAGACACGTGAAGAAGACAAAAGGAGTTTTATTGCCATCATTTGCCCTGGTCCCTGTGACATAGAATATTTATGTTCAGGCAGTGATGCAGCCCTTTCCCTTGGGGTGACCAACACCCCAGGCCGGTCAGCTTGAGGACACAAAGGTGAATTGTAATAGCCAACAGCTATATAAACTTTAAGACCGTCAGATTTTAATTTGGTATCTCAGAACATAACCAAGGATAAGATGTAATTAAGATAAGAAAAAAAATAAATACATAATTTCAGAAGACAATGTACTTGCATGACGTCTTTTAAACAATGGAACAGTCTCCCAGACTCTTCCCAGTAATGGATCCTATTTGCTTGGTGCTTTTATAGCCAGATTGGCAAATGCTAGAAAACAGCCCGCAGGATATAATCTTGCTCTGACAAGGAGCTGGGCTGGATGATCATTTCCATCTAAGCTTCCTCTCAATTCAGGCTAAAGTTTTGGAAGCAGGATCTCTTTCTTACTTTGTATTTGCCGCATGAAACTATACATCAGCTGGAGCTCCTGGGTATAACACTTAGCGGCAACCAATGCCAGTTAGAGCTCTTGAGGTCTGACACAAACCTCCTTAGAGATGACCGGCGTGTATCCACTGATCTGGGGATGCTCAGAACCAGCCTTTGATCCCCACAAGAATGGGTGCGTGTCTGCAAATGGGTGACAATTCAGAGCCACACTTCCCCCTTAGTTACCCGAGTTGGCAAGAAGCAAGCCTGCACTGGCACAAACACGGCGCAGTTCTGTTAACAGGTTACTTTGCCTGAGCTGATAGTTCCTGCTAGTGTCATGCTGACACAGGGATACAGCTGCTGGATTCAGGCTGACTTGCACGTCGTCAGCCTGCTATGTGCTCAGAGGAAGTTTGCACCTGCTTTTGTGGAAATGTTTTTAATTAATCTCTAGGTTAATAAGCAAAAAAATCCAAAAATAACAAAAGAACTTCTACCTTCTGACTCATTCCACGTGCCTCCTCTCTTTAATGCCTGTCATCAGACTGTCAGTACACTGAGGCATGAATCACCTTTCTCTAATGTCGAATACAGAACAAAGCACTTTGACCCAACAAATGCCACAGAGACCCAGAGAACTGCGCTGCACTCACAGCCAGCAGCTGAGACTTTTACTGGTTCTTTGGGACCAGCCTGTCCTATTAAAATTTCTATAACGTTGAACCTTGTTCTCTAAAAACTCGTTTCCTAAAAATGTCCCGGTTTAGCCACCCATAAATGAAGACATCTAAGCCTTACAAGTCATTTTGAAAAATAGCAGCCTCATTCTTGAATGGAGAAGCCACATTTTTTATTTCAGCAATATGGATGTAAATTAGAATCCCTCCTACTCTTTCTCAAAATCAAAGAACAATGCTCTTTACAGGGCTATATATTGTGCCCCTTCAACACACATACAGGCACACTAAGACCAAGACCACCAATAGCAAATGCAGAATTATTTATTGCCATGTGAAAGATAAGTACACACAACACAGAGGAAATAGGGAAAAAAAATGGAAAACGAGTTTTAAAATTAAGATTACAGAGGAGAAATAACAGGAGAAGCACTTAAACATATTGCTGCCCCAAGCGGGTGCGAATTTCAATGGAAAATAACTACCAAATGTTTCCAAAGCCAACCACAGAAATCAAATAAGATTCAACTTAAACTCAATTTATTCTGAAGATTTTTTTATTATAGAGGCACACATGCATGTAGCATTCATGGTTATTTCTCAAAAATTAAACTCTTCTGGGCTCAAATTTGTGTAACACCAAAAAGGGGTTTAAAAAGAGAAATCCCTCTATTCTGTGAAACAGTTTCTGGGAACTTTCCTGGAAATCCCAGCAAGACAAGCCAAAGAAAATCATCTATGGGGAATTGCGATTGTTGCAGCAAATATGTCCTTATACTCTGATTCATTTAATTAAGCCCTTTGAGTGAATAATGGGATCCAAAACAAGGGACATACTGAAGAAGAGTAATCAATCTATAACAAGATCATTCCAGTTATTAACTGTACATTATACAAATGTAAATCCAGATCAGCAAGAAAGCCCAACTGTTCTTACATATTATGATTTTTCAATAGAAGCTTTAAAGCAGCATTTTTCAATGGTGTTAATTTTAAAATTATATGACTAGTGACAACAATGTATACCACCCAAGATTTTACCATGCTGGGAAAATCTCATTTATCTTTTGAAGTTATATTTCAAAAAAACCAATCATTTCTGAAGGATACTAATGGGGACCGAGTGAGAGAAGAAACACACACAGTGAAGAAGTTAAAATAAAAAAAATAGATGTATAACAGACACATTAAACATCCAGATTACAAAGCCTGGGTGGCTATTCATTTCTATTTCACTTTAAATGAATAGTAATGTGTGAAAATTGTACAAGGAAAATAGAAACTGTCTTTCATAAGCAACACTGCTGTTCTCAAACAACAACTGCACTGTTAACACATTCATTTGTATTGTACTGTATTAGTAATAGTCAAAATTTGTTATGAACATGTGGTTATTGAGTGAAGTTCATTGATAGCCTCAGTGAATTTCTTTTGGACAAGTATATAAGACACTCAGCAACTATGGATCTGTGGCTATTAATGGAATTGTCTTCGGGTAGGTTTGCAGTTACATCTGGGCGAAGACTGGTCTCCAGTGGTCCGCAAGTAGATGTACATCTACCCATGCTTATTATGGTACAGTTTGGAGGAATGCCACTTTGGAGAAATGATATTAAATCATGGGAAGAATGCGTAACAGGAAGAAGTGCAGGGCTCAAAGATGGAAACTGAGATGCTGCTAAAATTAGACACGATGTTGACAACCTTTTAATGAAGCGCAGCAACACAGATGAAAAGTGAAGCACATCCTTTACATTAGTTTCTGCAGTTTCTGATGCACCAGTCATAACACCACCACAATTAAGGAATGCCAGCTTGGACCAGGACTTCCAACAGTCTTTTAAAGAGTAAGTTATCTCTCAATATGGTCTTGAAAATTTGTCTTAGTCAAACCTTGAGTGCATCAGATTACTCATAGTAATCTGTCATTTCCCATGACATTTTGATGTTCAAGTTACATATGATACCAGGCTGGATGAGATCAAATATATCAGCTGAACAAATTAAAAGCAATTCATTTTCCCCACCAAAATAAAAAAAAAAAAAAACACACCCATATTTTAAAGAGAAGAGTTGCAATTTTGGGCAACTGCACACATTTATAGCACTATCCAGTTACAAATACGGCAAATTCTAGGGCGGTTTTACACAACTCAATCAGACCAGAAGAGGAAATAAAAATTTGCACTCTTGAAATGCACACAGGGAGAGAAATGCTGCATTCGAACAACTACTTTGTCTCATATAGAAGAGAATGACTTCACCCCCAGTACACAACATATCTGAACTGGCAGAAAGCTGCTAGTAACCCCTTTAGGACGGTCATTCTCATGTACTTCGGGACACGAATGCCCAGGCTGAAATTCAACACCACATTGTTCAGCCCTCGAACGGCAAAAATCCATCTAGAATTAAAAAATGGTACATTGAAATAACACGCAGCAAGTAATGAATTTTGCAGTCCTTACTTCACAGAACAATTTCCTCACATCACCTTTACCAGAAAGTGAAGGCTGCAATATAATATACGGTGCTAAATTAAACCTTACACAAACATTACTGACATGTACAGATGTACACTGCTTCAAGTGCTTACTCATAGTATGTAATTCAAGCAAACAGCAAGTTACCGGGGGCCAAGGGCAAGCATTACAAGAGGATTTTTCAGCTATTCAGAGCTGTGAATCAAAGGTGATGCATTGTTAAATTGAATGTCTATACAAGAGCGCTGCGGTTATGGAATTTGATGGCAATGAACAGTGCACTGAATATAAATGTCACCTTATTTATCATCCCTTCTTATTTTTAGAATGTTCATTGCAAGGAAATATACTTAAGCAACTTTAATTCTTTACTAGAAAGCTCTCTGTAAGAGAAAAAAATTGATTCCTGAACTTTTCGTAAAGAATATTTTCAGTTTCTACAGTTCCCACAGCTGGGAAAAGGAGCACCTAGTCAACTACAGTCTATAACAGTATCCATCATATCAGGTCATTTTGGGCTACTTCCACGCAGGTGTTTAAGAAATTATGGCTTGATTTCCCAGTGGAAAAAATAACGCATCAAACACTGAATAAAGTAAATCATTTTTACACACAGAAGGAAGGATAAATATTTTACAAAGTCCTTCTCTGAGAGATTAGAGCTTAGAAATGAAAAAAAGTTCGAAACACCTTCAAAAGTGTGAATCATTACATGCTGGCGGCTGCATCCCTATTGCCACGTGCTCAAATTTGACCATCTCCTATCAAAGACCAAATAGCCAAAGTGATGGTGTCACCCACTAGTTGAGCAGCATCTGTCCCAGTTTCCCAGATGAGAGACCACTCAGGGAAAACAGGACTGCTCAATACAGGACCTGTTCCAGGTTTCTCAGTATGGACGCTATTCCAGCTTGGTTCCCCCCTTAAAATGGAGACATACCCCTGGAGTTCGCTAGGCCTCAGCTTGGTTGGTTCTTGATGAGAGGTGGCTATTAGCACCCAAATATTCCCATAAAACCACAAAAATCTAGGATCCTCCCCTTCTTGCTTCTTAATTGTCACCATGACAATGTCAACGCTTAAATCACCAGTACTGAACATATGCGAGATATGGCCCAGTTTGCACCTCTTGGAATCGTTACCTAGACTGCTTTCAGATGCACTACTGCATTTGGTTTATATTTCTTAGGTTTTCCTCTCAGCCATAAAGCTGGAGAGACAGGATGGGAATAATGCTGGGGGAAGACAGCCCTCGTGGCACAGAGAAGACAGCAACATAGCTCCCAGTTCTTTGGGTAACAGAATAAAACTGCTTTAAAGGCCAGCTCCAAAGCTGCTGTTGAAAGGGACTGATGTCATGCCAAGAAGCAAGTGCTTCTTGCAATATCTCGCTGGCATCTCACTCCAGAAAGAGGAGCATGATTTATCGCAATAACTGAGGTCATCTGCATGTAGCAAACACAGTTACAGCAGAGTTAAGCCAGGGGGAATATTCCTAATAATGGAAATCTAAATCTTTAATATTTTAACCATTTTAATATTATGACACACTCTCAGTGTTAATTTAGCCTAAGAGTAACTATTTCATAAGCATGGTGGTATTTTTAAGTATTTTGAAACCTTTTAAAAGATGTTTACAGTAGTTAAAGACATACCATGTTTTAAAGGTACATTTCTAATTACATTCTGGCAGAACCTTAGCTGGAAACACTACCAGCACTATTTCGATAGCAAAAGCTGTGACAGTTTACATCAGCTAAGATTATCTGCTGTCTGCTAATCATCACGATTAAACATCGTTACAAGAATATGGTCAGCAGAGATGACATAGAGAACACAGGTGCAAAAATTGGGAATGAGCTGGTGAGATCTGTGGGTGTACAGAACAGGGCTGGGATATTTCACAGGAAGAACTGAACGACTTCAAGGACTGAAGCAGTGCAAGCAGGATGAAATCCAGAATTGCCTAACTCAATTTCGCGAAGCTGGCAGCAAAAAAATGTCACTATAAACTGGGCGCTCGCCAGCTGTGCATGGAGGAGAAAACTCTAGATGGTTCAGTCAAATTCATGGTTAGCATGAGCCCCTAAAGAGAGGCAGCTATGGTAAACAAGTACAATTCAAAAACACAGAGAGTATTTCCAGCAGCGAAGGATGTGCCGGTCATACGTCACTGGAATACTGTGTAAAATTTAGGTCACCCCTTTCAAGGACAGACACAGCTGTGCTCCATATGGGGGAGATCCACCGCCACAGCCCTGTCACACGCCCCCCGAGCATGTGCCTGGGCTCCCATGTTTGTGTCTGGGAAATCCCATGCCATGCACCACATGAGCAGGAAATCCAGCCTGTGGGAAACGTGAACCACACAGATGGCCAGAGAGGGAACAAACAGCCCGGTGCTCTCCGGTTGTGTGCTGGGCTCCCCAAGACGGGCTGGCTCCATGGAGGGTTGGTTGATAGAGCAAAGAGGCTCCAGAGCTACCCTACATAAACTTTTCATTTGTCCTTTTGGTCTCAGGTAGGTCCAAGCTGTACTGCACAGCACCGATCAAATAACGCAGCGTGTGCAGGGTACACCCAGCATGTCCCTGACGTGCCACGTTCGTTGCCCAGGTGTTCGGCTGTCAAGCTGCATATGTGTTTGTCTGTGACTTCCAGACGTCAACCAGACTGATGAGAATGATTGCGCTGAAGCAGTGACCGTATGCTGTGCCAACGCAAGGAAAAGAGGAGAGGGCAGAACTATCTCTTGTTCTCCAATTAATCTCTTCACATATGATGCAGGAAAATGGACTTGACGGGAAACAGGTGCAGAAGATTGCTTCTAGGAGGATCAGAGAAATGGACAATCCATCTCATGAGAAGAGACTGTGAGCACATCTGAATAAACAGGTGCAGACCGATGTGAGCCTCAGTTGGCCTCGTACCGGCCCAGAATCCAGATAGACTGAATTAGCACGGTGCTAATGAAGTCTCCAGCAGAACTCACCAGCTCAGGCTCAGCATTACACTGCCATAGCCCTGTAGGCACCAGGAGAGGGCCAATTCGCATCCCAGCTCGCTCAGATCATTAGCAGAGAGAGCCTGAACCTGCCTGTCCCCATCGCTGCCAATACGCCCCACAAGAGTTGGGCTTGGTAACCCCAGTGGAGCGGTGCCCAAGGGATAGGGCTGCCCTCGAGGATCTTAAAGGTCTTTTCCAACCTGAATGATTCTATGAGTCCTGAACACAAGAAGAAAGGGGAGGCAGGAAAACTGCCTCAGCAAAGAGACAATGTTGGCACACGAACAAACGCTGTAAATCCGCTGTAGATACATTTAAGCTGGAAAATGAATAATTCTAACCATTATGGCAGTGAGATCTTACAGGAGCTCTCGCAAGTAATGGGGGCAAAAATGTAACTAATTTTAAGGTGATGCTTGATGTTTCTGAACAGATCTCCGTAACACAGAGGTGTCCGAAATACTCCTAGATGCCCTATAAGACCCCACCCCACAAATCTCCATTAGCTGTGAACTGCAAACCGAAATCCAATTGAAATCAGGAATTTAATTAAAAGCAGCTCTTCTGAGCCGGCTGCTGGCGGGCATTACGCTGGTAAAAAGTGACAGCTGCTTCATTGGCAGTGCAATGTCAGCGACTGTAAAAGAGGCCAAGGAATAGGCACGGGCCACCACTGCTGGAGGACCACCCCATTTTGAAGAAGGTATTCGTAAGAAAGGCTTCAGAGCCTTTTATCTATGCTTTCATCAGCTAAGATACTTTACTCCTACTTTAATTTATATTTTGCTGCTGTCTTCCTTTTTTTTTTTTGGCTCAGTGAGAGCATAACGCCAATTAAAATTAGTTAAGAAAGAAAATGTCAGGTTTTCCAAATACAACATAATTGTTCTTAAAAAAATGTTCCCTCAGTACCTAGTAAATCCAGAGTTTGTTTGCAATAAATATGCATTTCAGAACTCTTTCTCCTTTCTACCAGCGGGCTTAGATCACTTTGATCCATTTTATTCACATATGTATTCCCCGCTTCGTGTAAGTATATGAAGCCCATTAAAAAAAGGGGGTTGTGAATACCTTTATTTAAAAAGCACCATTTGCTTATTTCAAGAAACTCAGACTCGGTTTCAGGTAAGAACTAGTAGCAAGGGATTAGTACTCTCACAAAATCAATTTTATTAAAATGTCAGAAATAAAAGTACAGTTGGATTCCAGGAAGCGGGTTTGCACATATGCTAATATTCAGAGTCAATTTGTGGCCCTTAAATTAAGTTTCACAGAGGACGATGGACCGCTCCAGGTATCCACAATAATTCATGCACTGAGAAGAGCGAGTTGGAAACCGAAATTTAATATCTAAGTTTAAAGTACCCGTTTAATCTTTGGTTGGTTGCGTTTTTTCTGCCGGAGCTTCAGGTGGAAGCACTGGGCGCTATGAAATGATGAGCTGTATCACATAGCGATGGTTGTCACAGTTTCTCCCTGTGAAGAGACTGTATTGCTTGGTCTAAGAATAACTTTAAAATTCACAGAAAGTAAGAACTGTTGAACAGCTAAAAATAAAAAGTCATAGGAGGACACGCTGTGAGGCATAAACATTGAGTGAGACCCTTCGAATCCATTTGTTTGAGCTGTTGAGCTAACCTAAACATTTTGGGTCAGATCCTGATCCCAGTGAATTCAAAATGATTTGTGGTGAGAACTAATGTTTCTGCCTTTATTTCTGTTTTCCTGCTAATGAGTATCAGATACAACATTGCAAGACTATTCTGTAAACAAAGTGCAAAATTAATCATTTTCAGAGGAACATTTTATTCACAGTAGGCTGGGTAGGGAAGGAATTAAGCCTAAGTAAATAAACAATGAAGGTAAATATGAATACACAGAGAAAGTGAAAAGATCATCAGAAGATGCCAGTTAAAAAATTACTGGATGTACGCTGAAAGCAAAATATACTGCTTATGAGGAAAATTCAACGATTGAGTAAAATGCTGAGTAATTTCATCTGACCATTAAATTATTTGCAGTTTCCTGCATAAAAGGAAAAAATAGAACAGAAATTCAGGCCCTTGTAACGCCAAAGATCTTTTCTTCGTCCAAGAGCAGAGAAGCTAGCAGGTTTACACAATTTTATGTCAATTAGAATATTCCATATAAACAATGCATTCTTGTCCAAACTAACTGACTTCCACTTCCAATTCTTTCTGGGCAAAGTCTGAGAAAGAAATACTGCACTGTGATATAAAATAAGCAAATTGCATCTGTTTTGGAACAAGTGAAGAGTTACCCGCAGTTGAGATGCGTCAAAATCTTTCTATCTGGCTGCAGAGGCCTATGATTAGGATGTGTCAAACCTGTCCAGAAATGTCTTTCTACTATTGATAAACAAGCCACGCATTAAATTAGGAGATTAGGATGCGTATTCCTTCCAGTTCTTATGTATGTTTAGTCATTAATCCAAAACAGCATTGCCAAACCCCAACCACAGAAATAGTAAAAATAAATACCAAAGGTCTGGGAAGAGAAATCTTGAGGTCACAAAGAGAAGGTAACTTCAAGGGAGTATCCTGGAAATTAAGACTTATAAATCATCCTAGGCTGAAAGAAACAAATTTCAGCAATTGCATAATGCCATTTTACACGGCTAAAAATACTAAGAGTCGTGGGGCAAACGCCAGGAAAAAAAAAAAACCACTGGAAAACTTCACAAACATTTATGTTCAAAGAAAAGGCTTGAAGTGAGGGAGTTATTTGACGAGAGCCTCGGTGCAGAGCGGCGATGCCTTCTCGCCTCCTGTTTGGCATGCCACTTGCTTCAAACAGGTCTGTCAACGCTTAAAGCGATCATTTACACAAAACCAGATCACGTTATGTATGTAATATACTTTTTAGTGATGTTGGGGATTAAAGGTCAGCAGATTAATCATCTCTTTTCTATATTCAAAAGTGGGATGACACTGCTGCCTTTCTGGGCAGAGTAAAATTCTCCGTTCTTGCTGAAGTATTTGTTCCTCCTATCTACAGCTTAATTCAAAACCATTAAACCACTGCTGGGTAAAACCCTTATATTGTAGAAAATGAGGGTCACCCTGAAAAAGATTATCCTAGACATGATCCCTAAAGATTTTTCTTGAATAAATGGGTTTTTTAAATGCTATTTTTCCTGCCTCTCCCTCTGAGTCTGTTACAGATTGAAAATTCAAACGTGCATGTTGGTTCAGGCAAGGCACAAGCAATCACCTGAAAACCTGTGAATTATTAAATGATATTATTTTAAAATTCTTTATATTTTACTGCGCTTGCTAAGGAAAGTGAGATGATGGAAGTTGCACCCTGAGTCTTCAGCCTCTCCTTTTGTCTGTCACTGTGCTGCGTGGCTTGGGCAACGTCCCGATCACAAGGAAGGTGCCAGGAGTTTTGCCACGGGTGGCTCCCAGCTTTCGCCACACCAGCCTCGGGGCTCTGAGAATCAGGCTGTAACAAAAGCTGCCAGGCAGCAGGGAGACTTCTCAGCCGCAAAGGAGCTCAAAGGAGCGGTGTTTCCTTTACCCCAACAAAGCCTTGAGTCTGTCAACTCAAAAGGATGCACTTAAAATTTTGAGAAAATGCTCTTGCTGGGCTGCCATTTAAAAGATGACAAACCAACCTTAGTTATCAGCCTGCTATTCTCATCTTTCTAAAGGGTGTTAGTGTTCTGAAATTTGCTGTTTTACTGTGTTACAAAGCACTGCACGTGGTGAATTTTGTTGCAATCTTCTTAGAGGAGATTTAGATTCAAGCAAATTGCAGCTCCGCATCCTCCTCTGCATCACACCTGAAGCCGGCATGAACAAAGACAATGGCAGAAGTATTTCCTCTTTCTGCCAAGGACTTCATCTGTATTCAATGTGAATAAAGTTGCCGCTTAAGTATAACTCCGTGGGGTTCCACTTCTGTGGAACTCTGACTAGACTGTTGTCTTTGCTGCAGAGCAAACCATTCAGATGACTGTAATTATACCGTACTACCAGGGGGTCCAGCCTGAGCTCTTGAGCCACAGCAGCTTTTGAGCAGTTTGCTTGATGGGTAGCAGAGATGTACTTGGCACGGGGGTTTCTGGATAATCTGATTTCCTAATGCTGGAGGAAGCGTGTTAGCAGCTGCTGCTGAAGTTGACATTGCTGGCTCCCCTCAGAAGCCGGCTGTGCACCCCATTCGCCTACATTGCCCAGCAGGACCTTGTGACAGCCACCGTCATCTCCTGTACATCTCCTGTACTGCACAGAAGGGTAAGACTACATACATTTTCCTTGCAGTGAGGCTTGTTCAGGAAATGTCTGCTCTTAACACATCCTCACTACGCCGTTCCACCCAGGGGCAGTTTCATAATACTGCTAAGCCTGTTTGATGGGATGGTCCTCTTACCCCTGCCTCGGCCACACGCTGCGGCCATTTCTCTTGTGCTTTCTCTGCGTCACACAGGTGATCATTTCCTTTTGTCGTGAGCCAGTTTAGGGAACGAACCTGGCAGGAAATAACTCATTTTTCTAAAGCCAAGCTTTTCTGCCCCCTTAGTCCCCAAACCAGTGATGACGCAAGACAGAGCAAGCAGAAGTGAGGAAGGACTAACGGGGTGGAAAGTTGCACCTTCTGGCACTCATCAAGTTGCACCGTAAATTGTGCTATTACACACTATTTTAGGGGTCCTAAGGTAAACCCAGACACCAAAATCATCTGGGTTTAAAACCAGAATTCTTGAATCCATAACCTTTTGGTTATCTAGTTTCTCCCACAGACTGACAGGCTGGTAGCATGACAGGGGTACTAGCGAGCAGCAGTGGGGAGGCAGGTGCAGAAACCCATTAACGCATCAGGAGAGCTGCACACTTGGTCACGCTGCAAAGCTTTGGTAGGTGGCTCACAGACTCAAGAAAATACTGGTTTCCGCTTCCTCAGGGTGAGACCTGAGTGGTGCATGGACAGACCTGTAGCTGTGGAATCAGTCTTCCCTCCAAATTAAACAATTCCTTCCCAGTTTGACACAGAGTCAGCAAGAAGTGGTGGAAAAATTTAAAAAAAGGCTCAGCGCAGGGACCTCATTGTCACAGATGACATATTTGTCATGTCTTTGAAGGTGAGAATGCCAGGGTAGGGTGGGAGATTCGAAGTCCATGGCTCTGCTAGTGATTTTACAGAGCAATCTGCGGCATGGCACTTTTTTCTTTCAGTTCTCAAAGCTACTCAAAGCATTGGCTAGATGCTTGACTTCACGTGTTTTTTTCTGAGTCGCATATATATATTTGGGAAAAAAAAAAGAAAAGAAAAATAAAACCAAACAGGAGGGAGGAAAAGCAAAGCAGGTGCCATCTGAAAGTGGTGAAAGATTAAGGGGGATATAGGTCCAGAGACGGCCAGACCCATGCACAGACTCCAGCTTACAGTAACGTTTTTGCAGAGGTGTCACCAAGAGCAAACAACTGCAAATGGAGCTTATCCGCCTCCGATTTCAGCAATATAACATAGAGCAGACAGGAGAAATTTCCCACTGCACCTCTCTGTAGTCACTAGGTAGCTGCTTACAGGAGAAGAAATTGTCCGGCTCTTATTTCAGGGACGGATCCAAGCTTCAGCAAAGCCTTTTTCGTTTCCTTCACATAAAGTTCTGTTCTAACACATTAATGACATGTAGCTTAGACGGCATGAGAGGTGGAACTCTTCCAAAACACATTTAGTTTCCTGTCAGAAAGTATTGCGTGCCTTTGTGCAGGAAATTATAAAATAGAAAATAAACATGTAAATATACCATTTCAACACATCCTCTACATCAAAGCAGACCTGATGTTTTTAATTTCAGCTTTTTGAGGTTTTGTTTTTATAAGTTGCTGAATTTATTTTGTAGCTCCTGTTTATGAAAAGAACTTTAAAAGGGTTATAAATTACATTTATCAAATGAAGAAAAAGTACGAGTATAACGTTCTCAAAAAGGGAAATAATTTGAACCCTGTATGTGCATGCATGCGGACGGTCACACACAAACTTATATATATATTTAAGTTAGTGACTGCTGAACCACAGACCACATGCAGAAGAGTAAAAACCACCCATAACCAGATGTGCCACTGTAAATCCCATATTTTAGGATATATTCGATGAACTCTTCAGTGCACAGGAAGACACAAGTTCCCACACTATTAGTAGCAGCGATATGGATTCCTAGAAAGACCAACTACCTTCACATACCTAAAAATAATCCCAGATCTGACCGGGAGGTACGGCCCTTGTGAAGTAGAGAGAGGGTTTACTGGAGTGAAAACACATGATTTTGAAAACCGTCCAGCAAAACACAGAAGTGAGAACAGCAGCGACACGTCACTCCAAACCTCCCGAGAACCAAAGGGCTGCAGAAGGAATTCCACCCTTTCCCACGGAGTTTTGGATAAATACACGAGTGCTGTACTGCGACTGAATGCATCGCTGCATGGCATGTAGAGCCACGCAGAGCCACCGTTTCGCTCCGAAACAGCGGCCTCAGGTTATATATGAATTTTCCTCTGCTAGGAAAGTGTAGCGGTGGGCTGCAAAATGCTTCAGTTCTCTGCTCTATCCACAGCTGAATAGGAAACCCCAACTGAAATGTTTCCTTCAAGCTAAAAAAATAAAGCAAAGTTGTTTCCAGCGAATGAAGAAAAAGTCATTTCCAAGGTCCCTATCCAGCTACAAATATGCTATATAAGACCAAATACTTTTTTTACCTTGGAATATCTCTGACTGATCTAGTAGAGCAAAGTTTGTTGATATTCAGGGTTGCAAACCCATCTGTTTACTCAGGCTTTTGTCTGTCAGCATAGTTGAAGAGGTCGCTTTGAGAAATCAATTTTTTTTCCTGGGGGTTTCTTCAGAGCTACCACAATTTGTTATTGCGTCTGTTTAGAGGCTTTAATTTGTGGTTTTCGAGATTGCATAACTGCACAGAGAGGTGGTGAGAGGCCCACATGAAGAGTTCAAAATAAGTTTGACAATATAGTAAATATCTGCTCAGTAATTTTCCCTGGACTGAGCACCACAGAAGGCCAAAAAAGTTATTAATCGGGCTAGTGTGTGAATGTGGCTTTATGAGGACTGAAGCATACATTTCCATTCAGACGCTAAAACGCCAAATTCCCCTCACTTGCTGTTGACACCAACCAGAGACGATGCACCGGGGGACTGCAAACCAGGCGCCTGATTAGATTGCCCTAAAACAGCCTATTCGGAACCAGATAAAGAAAGAATAAAATGAGATTTTAATTTTGCCTTTTATTCAGAGTTCTCGTAATAGGTTACATAAAAATGAAGTAAGCCGCCGAGACTCCCAGGAGGAGGCTCAGCATTAATTTTTCCATTTTGCAGATGTTAGACGGGAGGCACGGAGACATGCACAGCCACATTTGGAGAAGTGCGGGCTGCACCCAGGGGGAGTTGCAGGTCTTTGGGACCTCTGGGAAGCTGCAGGCAGAGGCATGGTGCTGGCCACAGGCAGAAATGGGGGTCAGGACACATACGCACATTGAATGTTGGAGTCGTGTGTCCCCAAACTCAGCACGGCAAGCACCTGGGTGAGCGGCAGCAGTGGCAGCAGCTCAGGGATGCGTGAGTCACTTTTGTATAGCAGAGGGCAGTGTTCAGCATTTTGTACAACTCATATCACTTTCAGGAGAAGCTGGTGAGGAGATGGTGTGCACGCTGCAAGCTGGGAACCCTGCATCGATGGAGCGGCAAGGCTGTGCGCAGAGCTGGCGTAATTTGTCTAGGGCTGTGTCTATACACTAAATTAAAGCACCCTACCTCTGGGATAGTAGTCTCCCTCTAGTCCAGTCAGAAGGAATATGCATGCCATAAATTCCTCCTGACTGGGCGAAGGCTGAAGGTGGCCAGTGTGTTCCCAGCTCTGCATCCTGCAAGCACTTTGCCACTGACACACAGCCCACCCGACCTAAAACCAGCCCTCGCACGTCCGCTGCGGGGGCAGTACACAGGTCTACCCGACCGCGTCCACCAGGTGACACTTCAGCCACCTGTTTAAGGGCTTTGCTAGACCTCCTCTCAACAGAAGCTGCTGTTTATGCTTCGCTTGACAACAGAAAAAAAAAAAACAAACCAAACTATTGCTGCCCGACGGGTCTCTGTAAGCGAGCGCCGGCCCTGCCGGACAGCCCGCCCGGCTGCGGCAGGAACAGGGGACACGGCAACGGCGGCGCTCCCGGGCCACCTCCGCCATCACCCCCCGGCGACCCCCAGCTCGGCGGGGAGCGGGAGGGCGCGGTGGCGGCTGAGCTGGGGGAAGCCCGGGGGACGCACGCCCCGGGACGGGACGGG
>VXBO01011780.1:0-10376 GCA_013400135.1 Rhinoptilus africanus | reverse complement strand
AATTAGTTGCACAAAATTCCTCTCAAGTAGGTCATCCCTAAAAAGTGTGGATGCAAGAGCCCTAAGGGCAAGTGACAGCAAGCTGTTTCTTGGTCATCTGATCACAATAAGGTTAGATCCCTGTCATATAAAATTATTACTCTCATCTGGCCTCACTGGTGATTGACGTACTTCCAGCCCTAAGCACTTGACTCCTTTGAGACCCTCCCAGATCCTGAGAGCAGCTTCAGGTCAGAAGATTTCAGAAATCAAACATCCTGCACACTCTTTGTATTCACTGTCCACCTTTTGCCTTTTATTGCTACTGTTAGGGCACATTTTCAAGACTTTAAAAAAAAAATTCCCATATACAAGATGCAATTTTTTTCCAGAAAGCAAAGCTGAAATTTTTCACTTCATGAAGGAAACCTTGAAACTAGGAATTTTAGCAAAAATACAGGAAAAATTGCAAGGTTCATGGTGAAATCAGGAGATTTGGCATTGCTCTCAACTTTCATTCGAAAGAAAGTAAGCCAAAGGACAGGAAATGATTTTGAAACAAAGCATTAGCCAAAGATCTGCGAAGTTTTTATGTCTTTACTGATATTTATCTGTTGTTGGTTGTTTCTGCAGTTTATTATTACTACCCCATTGCAGTCAGAGGAGATCTGGTCTGTATAGTCAGTGGAGTATGGCCTCTGTTTCTAAAATGGGAACTCAATGCAATTTAAGGTGACTATGGACATCCTTCTGACACCCTGATACTGGATAAGGAAGGCGCAGGTCTCCTGTCCACCCTGCCAAATCCAATGGGTGTCTTAAGCACCCAAGAGGTCCAGGTCATCCCAGCTGAGTGTCCTGAGTGGAGCCTGAGTGGAGCCTAAGTGGAGCCCTCCACAAAAGGAATGGCATCTGCTTTCTGCCAAACTGACAAGTTCCCTAAAATTAACTGATATGCAGATAGTTATGGGTAGATATCTACACATACTGTAAATCTAATAAGCTGAACACCACTCTCAGTGTCTTCCTTCATGTTGTTTAGATACTTTTTTGCCCTCCTAAAACTTTTCAATCTGACAGTCTGTTTCCTTTTGGACTGAAACTCATTTTCTCATTCAGAAAAAATACTTCTATGCTGTTCTATGTTGGCTTACTGCACTAATTTTTCTTTCATAAATGCTTTGGGATGTTTATGACTTTCTCAGGAAGCTTGTTAGAAGCTACTAATAATGCTTTTGCTTTTCTTTCTAGCAAGTCTCTGAACTTGCAAGCTCTAGAAAGTATTTGTGTTACATAATCTGCCATAGTCAGAATGCATGTGCTGAATAAGTAATATGCTTTCAAGTCAAGCTTTTTAAAGGAGATATTAGGAAACCCAATATTATTTTGACTGTTGAGAGTCAGGGACATCTGATTCTACATTTGGAGTATGGGGACTATGCAGAAAAGAGTCTGATGGGTCTGCAGGGGGAAAATTTGATGAGGTGTGCATATGACAAAATATCAGGAATCTCTGACAAAATAAACCACTATTGAAGTGAGAGCCATTAGGTGTTATCAACTCATCTGGAAGCTCTTGGTGAGCAATTTTTGATATAAAATATTTTGCTATATTGCCATGTGATATACTGCTCTGCTGAAACCCAAAGCTAAGTACTAATCTTTTCCATTTTATCCAGACAGACCCTGCCCAACCCTGGACCCAATTTGGTCTGTATTGGTTTTAGGCTTTGTTGTTCTCTTCCTGCACATACTGTGCTGTTTGCATGTGGAAATCTTGCTTTGGGAGGAAGACTTTTGTCTTACTCTATCTGGTGGAATTAATCTAAAAGGGATTGAAGAGGAGGTGGGAAATAGTAACACTGTGTCTGCATGCAGGCATATGAAAAAGGGAATATGCTCCTACANGGCCAGACCCTAACTTTATTCTGGATGGCTTTGTTATGTCTGCAGCACTAAAGATCCTTCTTACTGCCTGTCATTCTCCATCCCTTCGGAATTGCCTGACACCACTTGCAAGAACATGGCACAAAGACTGTTTGCTCAACAAACTGAGCTCAGTTTGTCAGCTTGGTTTGAGTGGAGGAATTTTCAAAGAGTTCTATATTAATTACAGAAAAGCCATAGCACTGTCCTGTTTTCCCATTAACACAGTTTCTTTCAGTTATCACTAAATTGTTTCAACATCTGATCTACAGATAAACCAACAATTTAATTAGACTTCTGAAAATGGAAAGAATGAACTATGCAGTCAAGCATATACTTTCATCTTGAAACTGATTATAAAATATTTGTGTGCTTTCATTCTCTGCTGCATTAAAAATCTGTCCTTAGTTTATATATAGGAAAGTATAGTTTATATATAGGAAAGTATTAAGCGCTAAACAGAATCTTGATTTTTTTATATTAAAAAAATAGCTTTATAGAGGCTACTTTACAGCACAGATCCCTTGTTTTCCCTATTTATTCAGGAAATGAGAGGAAAATCAAAAGGAGTGCACTGAAACAGCACTTTCAATTGCATAATTAAATATGTAATCATTCTATAACTCGGTGATACAAATACATTTTTTGTGAATGTGGAATCAAAGATTTGACAAGACTATGAAAATCCTAATGGCTGCATGTAGGATAATGTCCTGTGGGCTTCCCATTCACTGGAAATTAAGACACAATGCAAGATTAACTTCTCTATCCATGCTCAATAAAAGGCATGATGATGCCTGAATGACTTGGCTCAATTTCTGACTGTATAAAGCTATCACCTTTCTGATCTGATTTAAAATAGAAACACAAAATATAAGTTGATTGAAAAAACATGCTATTTTGACTTATTCATTCTGATATACTTTAAATCACTGTTCATTGCCTCAAACAATTTTGCATTTGCAAGACAGAATATTATGCTCCTTAGCTATTCACTGTCTATTCGGCATGTTCATTCTACAGGGATGGGAACATTAAAATAAATGGACAACAGGGCTGAGAAAGGAACCCAAGAGTCTTGCTTCAGAGTCCCCTGCTAGACCATATGGCCTGGTGCTACTTGTGTCCTCCTTATTGCACAAATGGTGGTACGTGAATAAAATAGATTTGAAATGCCAAGATATCATCATGATAAGAGAGTGTTAGAAAGATTACAGCCTGATTATCACATGAGATATGCACATTTGCAGCTACTTCTCCAATCAGGAACAGCAGTACAAGCACATATTGTTCAGTGCAGGGCTGGTAGGTTCCTCCTTTAACAATGTTTCTCAAACTGTCTTATGATTTGAACCCATTTTGTTTGCTTGTAAATGTGTCAAATTTAAACTGCTGGGATTGAAATTTTACATATTAGATATCTGCCTAATACACCTGAATGTGTATCCACCCATTTATATGTAATATTTCTGTGAGTTTATGTGTGCACATACATATTGCATCTATAAGTATATGAGTTTACCAAGCAGAAAAGCAGCTAAAATGCCACAGTGACTTTTTACAATAAGACTGGGAGGTTTTTTGCACATTTTAGAAAACTCCTAGCAGTTGTTGCTTTGTAAAAATCTAGTAGCCCTGTTCTCATGAGACTGGAGCAAAAATCTGCTAGAGTGAGGACTTTGTGTTTATGAAAACCTCTCCCAGTCTCTGTGATGCTGGGCTTCAACATATCTAGGACAGTCCTTCATTTTTCAAAGGTAATCCTTCATAAATTCCTTCTCTTTTCAAATCTTAACCTGCACATGGGCCTCAGCTAAAATGCATCAGATTTTGGCAATTAAATTACATGAAGATTCAAAAATCACAGAGCAGATGACATTGGAAGGCTCCTCTTGAGATCACTTAGTCCACCCCACCCTGCTCAGGGCCTTTTCTGTTAAGCTGCTTTCCAGCTGGTCAGCCCCAAACAGGTACTGGTGCATGGAGTTATTCCTCCCCAGGTGCAGGACTTTGCACTTGTCCTTGTTGAACTTCATGAGATTCCTGTCAACCCATTTTTCCAGCCTGTCAAGGTCCCTCTGGATGACAGCATGACGCTCTGGCATAACAACCACTCCTCTCAGTTTTGTATCTTCTCCAAATTTGTTGAAGGTGTGCTCTATCCCGTCACCCAGTTCATTAATTAACATGTCAAATAGTTTTTGCCCCAGTATGCACCACTAGTGACTGGCCTCTAGCTGGACTTCGTGCCACCAATCACAACACTTTGAGCCCAGCAGTTTGGCCAGTTTTCAGTCCATCTCAGTATATATTTATCTGGTCTATATTTCATCAGTTTGTCTATAAGGAGGTTATAGGAGATAGTGTTAAAAATCTTGCTGAAGTTGAGATAAGCAACATCAGGTTGATCAGGCATGATTTTCCCTTCATAAATCTATGCTGACTAATCCTGATCACCTTCTTGTCCTTCATATGTTTGGAAATGCTTTCCAGGATTATTTGTTCCATCATCCTCACAGGGATTAAGATGAAGCTGGTCAGTCTATTGCTCCCTGGGTCTTGCCTTATTGGACTTATTCTTGCCCTCACTGGACTAACATTTGCTCTCTTCTACTCCTCAGGACCCTCTCCAAGTCACCACGACCTTTCAAAAATAATCATGAATGGCCTCATAATGGCATCAGCCAACTCCCTCAGCACTTTTGGGTGTATCCTGTCAAGTCCCATGGACTTAGGTATGTTCATTTTGTTTAACTGTTCCCTAACTAGATCCTCCTCCACCAAGTTTCCTTTCCTCACCAGTCTTAGGGGCATGGGATTCCTGAAGGCCAGTCTTACCAGTAAAGATCAAGGCAAAGAAGACAACGAGTACCTCGGTCTTTTGCCACCAGGGTCCCTGCTCCATTCAGCAGTGGGTCCACATTTTCCCAAGGCTTCTTTTTGATGCTTATGTACCTATAGAAACATTTCTTGTTGCCCTCATGCCCTTGCTAGGTTCAACTCCAGATATGCTTTGGCTTCCTAAGCCCATCCTGCATGCTTGGACATTATCTCTATAGTTCTCCAGGTCACCTGTTCCTGCTTCCACTTCTTTTTTGATTCCTTTTTACATCTAACATTACTCAGGAGCTCCTTGGTCATTCATGCAAGTCTCCTGCCAGTTTTGCTTGATTTGATTTGCCAATCAGATTTGGTTTGGTATGCCTCCACAATTTCCCTGATCCAAGCCCCAGGCCAGCAGCAAACATCCCTGAACAGCAGGTCAGGTCAGCAGATGGGGGCCTTTTTTTTCCCTGCAGCAGTGAGCCCCCACTGCTATCCCTGGCTGCACCTGGATAGCGCATGGTAGTTCCTCAAAGGGTTCACACAAGTATCCTGATACCTTTCCCAGAAGATCAAGAAGATTTTGAAGCAGAGCCAGCAACTGCTGCACAACCTTCTATGTCGGCTGCGCTCAGCCTTTCCAGATAGCAACCATCATTTCCTTGTATTTGCATCTTGGAGCTGCTATGAACAGTCCCTACCTTTGTGCCTTGCACATGAAATGTGAAATATCAGGAGACCTATGGGTTGTCTCAGAAACTGCGGAGGAGATCTCCAGAAGACTCAGGCACAGAAAAACTGCACTGATGACAGGAATCTGAAAGACAGGGCTACAAAGTGGGCCAGTTGTAGATAGGAGTCCTGATGGACCTGTGGCCTGATATCAGCCTGGGACTTAACAGAGGAGAACGTCTCTGAGTACAGAAATAATCAGGAGTGAGACAGAATTACAGGTTATGGCTTAGTGGAAATATGCAGAGGACTTTCTGCCTATTAGACCATGCATAAAATAAAATTATCAACATTCATGAAATATTCATCTATTCATACCAAGGCTTAGAAATGTGGAATAAATGAGACATGATGTCACACACTGAATAGCGAGAGAAAAATCCAACTACCAAAAAGCTGTTTGTTTGGTGAGTGTTATACATTGAATAAAGCAGTGTCCCATAGAATAACTGGGATATTTGATCAGGTAACTATGCCTATGGGATCACAGCACTATGGAACTGTGCATAAGCAAAACTGATGTTTCACTACTCCATAGTGCTTGAGTTTGAGCCTTAACATTATTTATTCATTAATGTAGTTTGTGTGCAACAAATGTGCATATCAATACACATATATGCATGTGCATATGGTACATAATAATGCTAACAACCTCATAAATTCAACATCTGGTTCTAATTAAACTGAAGGTCCTATATAAAGAGTCATATGAAAACATGCATCTGCAACCTATTGACCTCTATTGATAAAAAAAAAGTCTCTGTGAAGCTGTTTTTCAACATATCAAGGGACAGTCATTCATTTTTTCAAAGGTAATCCCTCACAAGCCACTTATCCTCTCAAATCTCTACCTGCACACAGTGTTTGCATTAGGGACCTTGATTTATGGATTCCCACTCCTTGGATGGAGAGGCTGACTTCCTGTTTCCGTGGTTACTTGGATCTTGGTTCAAGGTCAAACTATTCCCAAATCAAAATCAGTGGCAGGCACAGCATCTAACAGCTAGGTTATTGACTACCCTAGGATGCTTAAAGGTCAAAGACCAAAGTGCTGCTTACTGCCTTTGGTGTGAGTCAATATTTTCAATATTTTTGTTCTGTTTCTTCTGAAGAAGTAGTTGCTGCTCAATTACCACCTATCTGGGTTTAGCAAGGTCATACAAATCACTGAGGAAAATCCTCCCCCTATAGAAGAGATATAAATGTAATGAATTACTTCAAAGTCTACATGGCCCAATTGTAGCTCATTGCTGGTGAATCATGGGTTTGGCCATCTGTCTTTTGTTTTAGGCACTTGTTTTTTTCAGTCTGTATTACGCACCTCACTGAAATTCTCATCTAAATTGAGAAACAGGAGTAAACTATGGATCTGGAGCAGCCAATAAGGAAGATCCATCAGGTTTCTTTCATAGATACCAAAATGCAGAGACTCGGAGGCACCATTGGAAACCCATGGAGGTGCAGCGACTTGCTCACAAGGCTGTGATTCACGCTGCAGTAGTGGGAGGTGTATCCCTTGAGTGGATGGACCTGCTGGCACGATATCATCACCTTTCGTTGGACTTTTTCTTCTCATGTGGGGTGCTCTGTTCAGAAGGTCTTATGTAAGAGAACCCCCTGGTTCAACCCATCTTTGAATCAGGTGGAAATAATCATCCGCAACACCATCACCAGGGCTCAGAGTTTAAAATTCACGCACATACATCCATGATTCCAGTGCACTTTATCCTTTGTCGCTGCTCCAGAGAGAGAACAAGATGATGTATACGAGTGGCCTGATTCAGACCTTATTTATCACCTGTTTATTGATCTTTGTGCATTTCCTCCAAATCAGAGCCTGTTTCATCCCATGAAAGACCCATACCTTAACTTTCTTGAGTCCTACTGATAGCACAGACAACACTGCATGCATGTGCAAGTGAGAAACAGGTGGCAAAGCAGGGAGGAAAACAATCATTTTTTGTTTAATGAGAAAGGGCAAAGGGAAAGGACAGTTTCAAAAGCAAGGGCAGACATGAAGGAGATTATCAAGAACCTAAACAGTGATGGTATGATTATAAACAAATACTCACAATGATTGTAAGTAAAAGGGTGAATCAGGAGAAGCACTATTCTAGTTCAGGGCAGACTGTCAGAAAGCCTGTGCATGAGGGAACACAATACTGATGTGAAACTGGCCTTTTTCTTAAAGATTTATGGATCCTCTGATACTTTGGATAAAAAACTGTCATTCTTCATTCATAGAATCATAGAATCATAGAATCATAGGGTTGGAAGGGACCTCTGGAGATCATCTAGTCCAACCCCCCTGCCACAGCAGGGCCACCTTAGAGCAGGTTGCACAGGAACCCATCCAGGCGGGTTTTGAATGTCTCCAGAGACGGAGACTCCACCACCTCCCTGGGCAGCCTGTGCCAGGGCTCTGCCACCCTCAAGGTAAAGAAGTTCCTTCTCATGTTTAGGTGGAAGATTCACTGTCTAAGCAACTTATGAGCTCTGACTGATAATTAATACATTAATTTTAAAGGCCTAGCCATTGTTGTTGTTGTTATTAAGTACTTACGTTGCAAGTAATGTGGTCTATCTCCATTGTGCTAGGCTCTGTACAAATGGATTAATTAACTATCCTTGCTTTACTGATAAATCATGCTCACTCTGCTTATTGCATTCATCTGTTTTCTTTCATCTTGTACTTTTATGGAGACGTTCCTGGACAACATCCACCTTTTCTTCTTTTATTGTGTACAGAATCTAGCACAATGCACACCCAGGCTGGAACTCCAAGTGCCAGTTCAAAAGAGATAATAAATGTTAACTTGCCATTGGAAAACAGAGAAAATCAGCTCATAAAAATTTATCTCAGTGAAGCTTCTTCTAGGGAAGGTTTTTCTTTAGAGAGTTCATTGCATTGAATTTCATAATCCCCACAGATTTCTGGAAATCCACAGCTGTACTTAAATTGTTTATGCATCTGACCACTGTTATCAGAAAACTCTTTCTTACAGATGTTTTTTCTTCCAGTGTCTTTGCACAATGTAGCTATGCAATGCAGCTGTACAGGAATGCACATCTAAACATTGTTAGTCATAGTATTTACATTTTGATAACTCCTCTGTTTTGAATAAAAAACCAGAAGAAACCTCATATCTGGGTGAATCTTTTCTTAAGGTTGATTTTAAATATATCAGTCAAAATTTTAGGATNTTCTGCCTCCTCCTATAACCACCAAGCTGTCTTAAACAGTTGCTTTCCTTTGCTGAAATCATACACTTTATCTGCTTTGGGTCAGTACAGTAATACAGACAATTAATTTGTTATCTTGTTAGTGGAAATTTAATGCAGTGATCTAAAAGAACTCTTACATATTGTGATAAACTTTAGTGCCTCCAGGGTGCTTCTCTTCCATAGGATTCATTTCACATCCCATCCATTATGTAAATGAGATGTGGAAATAGTTAGTTCCCCTAATGTATCTGTACACTGATGGATTGCACAAAGTCATCCCTACTGAAACTAATGAGGTTAAATGCATCTTGCCATTCCTTTCTACTTGGGTGAATCTCTGCGCCTGAGTTCAAGAAATGTGGTGCAAGTATTCCTCTTCAGTTCTTTATGAAGATAATTGTGTCTCCTGACAGGGAGCACAGCGGTAACTGCTGCACACCTGAAACCTCACAAGGCATTACTTAAGCAAGCAGAGCAGCTGCTGTTGCTGTATACAGCTATGGGGTTGTCTGTAAAGGCTTCAGATCATCTCCCACTTTTGGGAGGTGGGTCCCAGGACTGTGTGGAGATGCAGGAATTAGCAGCCTACAATGGCATGCAATGTTTGAAAGCAATGTAGCTGTTAGCATTATTCATGCAAGAATTAAACCTGAGGAGGAAAGGGTAAAGAAGCATTATAGTGGTGGTTCTGGCAGTGTTAGGTTAATGGTTGGATTCGTTGATCTTAAAGATACCTTCCAACCTAGACAATTCTATGATTTTGCTCATCAGGATGAGTCTCAAATCCTCATTGTCCTTCCAGCTAAGAGGATGATCAGCTGTAATTTGAAATTTCAAAAGGCCAATGTCCCGCCTGTTTCAAGCCTATATTTGCAGTGAATTAGACCTCCTAGAAGATGTAGTCTTGAGCTTTGTCTTTTGGTTTTCCTTTGGGATTGCTTTTTCCTGTACTGGTACAGAAAGACTCATGGATACTCCATCTCATTCCCTTCCCTCCTCTTCTGCATATTGCCAGTCAGGAGACTGAGGAATAAAGGACATGCAGCCTTAGTCATGGGAGATGAAGTGATGTGTCTGGAAGCTCAGTCCTTCATGTACTCAAAGATGAAAATTTAATGGAGCTGGTGGAAGCAGTTCATATTCCGGGGCAGTACAGGACAGTAAACCAAGGGGGCTGTAAGTGTGCTCATACCCAGTCTCCTCCAGCCCCCCTGTGCACCCTTCCCAGGCCCCCAGCCCTTCAAATACAGAGGGACTGGGATTTGAAAATGTCATGGGAGAAACCACCAGATTTTGTCATGCCAGGAAGTGATGAACAGGTGAAATGAGGATTTCCAGCAGAAGTTGAATCAAAGTAGAACAACATGTTAGTTATAAGTGGGTGACAGGAATCAATAAATTTAATGAGAGAAAAAGTCGAGGGTTCAAAAGACTAATTCAGAGTTGAAGGCTCCAGGATTGCAGGCGTTGTGAACATGGCTTTAAGCTAAAGGGGCTTGCTAATGGATTTTGAGTCAAAGACTTTTCCTGCTCAGAGCCTGAAACTTTTAGTTGAGCAGAAAGTTACAGTTTACAGTTGTTGGAGACTGACAGGATCAAGAGAGACAGACAGAGACCGATGGTGTTGGAGAAATGAAATTTGCCATGAAATAGCTCAGCAAATGAATAATTTAATACACAGTGATGAAGAA
>VXBO01011779.1:0-38581 GCA_013400135.1 Rhinoptilus africanus | reverse complement strand
GCCGGAACCAGGACACTGTCATATCAGGACACTTGAGCTGTTTTTTCTGAAGTTCCATCATGGAAAGATACAACAGTAAAGACACGATGAGAAATGGTTCCCAAGTTCTTCTGTAGGCATACTTTATGGAGAAATTGAGTAATATTCTTGTTGACCCTTACTCATTGGTTTTCATTGGAGGAGAATCAAGAAGTCAACAAACAAAATGTATTCTAAACATTGTGTAACGACAGATAACGGAAAACTACTACATTAGTCAGAAAAAACACAAATAAGATATGGAATTGAAAATAATAAAAATAAAAAAAACACAACAGTGATTTCACATGGGGAGGATTTGGCTGTCATTTCACACGTTTGCACATGTGGTAACTAAATAACTGCTCTCACCTTACATCTATTCATGGTACAAGTTTAGGATTCTAGCTATTAGTATACTTTGGTTATTCTTTTAACCTTTTCAAGGGCAGAAGACAGAAATTAGTAATGTTTTTAAATTATTCAACCTACTTATGCACATGGTAACTGTCTTAGGCAAGGGAAGTAAACAGCAAAATGTACTACTATGATTTAACAGGAGCTGGCTGAAAAACAAATCTGGTATTTCTTCAGAGATCTTTCATCACTAAGTTTTCATAAAACTAGAGTTACACAGAAGTCAAAAAATAAACAATTACTAATTTTTTACATAAATTAAGTTTTAATTTTCTTTAAAAATTTACAAGAAAATACTTTGACCTTGAAAAACGTCTTTTAAATAAGATCTTTTTTTCAGGAAGAAAAAATGAGGTAGTTTCCATTATATTTTTATGTACTTCCACACATCTAAAAGTAATGCCTGCATAAGTCATTTTAAAGAAAGGAACAAAAAAAGGAAAACATTTACATTGAAGACTGAGACAAAGCAATTGCTCAACATTTCCTGTCAACCAGCTTCAACTTTTTGGGGACCTGGAAAAAATGGCAAGTCAGACAGTTTTTTCCCCTCTGACATAATGCTTTTGCAAGTGACTTTCATTTTCAGAGCTGTTGTAACACATCTCAGCTATTTGGGAATCCAATCTGTTTAACGAATGCAAACGTTATGATTTATATATATACACACACACATATATATGCATGCACACACACTACCTTTCTGACTTGTGTGTTCAGCATACCTTTTTTTAAAAAATATCCTTACTGACAGAAACAACTAAGTTGAAGTCAGGAGAGGTTGTATGGACTCATACAGCCTACAGTGTAATTAGAAGCCCTGTTCTGTTGGGGCATCCAGTTGAAGCACACTATAAATTCATATCTGGTTTTTCTTCTAATAAGAAACATAGGATTTTTTTTCACCATCAGGGAGCTGGATGTGGCAAAATGTGCCCCTGTAGCCTGAAACATAAGGCACATCTTACTGAAGAGAAGCCATTTTATTTTCCAAGCTTTTCTCCTCCTGATGCTTTATATGTACTTATTTCTCTTTTCAATAGTTAGATGAACACTTCATACCTGTCCCTGCCTTGCTAGATGTTTCCACATCTGTAAGAGACAAATAACTCAAGTTACAGCAATTTAACTCCATATTTCAGGGTTAGGTCATACAGATATTTCAAAAATAAACCAAATAATCTTGTACCTTGCAATAGCAGTTCACAGACTACATAGTATCTTAATTTTGTTTTAGAAAACGAGTAAAAGACAGACATCTGTGATTTGAACTCACTAGAAGGGGTTGTGATTTGGCCAAAGATGAAGGACAACCAACAGGAAATGTCTGGTAAAAGCGATAGACAAAACCTTTCATGTGACTGTTGCACAGCAAAGAAGTGAGATGAATGCAACTACGTCAACGTCAAAGGCAAAATTACCTGAAAAAGTGAAAACAATCATTCCACTAAGAGTATTAAAATAATAGACAGTGGCACAGGCCGCACCTGGAGTACTGTGTCCAGTGCTTGGGTTCCCCAGTTCAAGAAGGACAGGGAACTGGTGGAGAGGGTACAGCAAAGGGTTACAAAGATGATTAGGGGACTGGAACATCTCTCTTATGAAGAAAGGCTGAGGGACCTGGGTCTTTTTAGTCTGGAAAAAAGACAACTGAAGGGGGATCTTATCAGTGCTTAAAGGGTGGGTGTCAGGAGGATGAGGCCAGACTCTTTTCAGTGGTGCCCAGTAACAGGACAAGGGGAATGGGTGCAAACTTGAACACAGGAAGTTCCACCTAAACATGAGGAGGATCTTCTTTACTTTGAGGGTGGTGGAGCGTTGGAACAGGCTGTCCAGAGAGGTGGTGGAGTCTCCATCTCTGGAGATGTTCAAAGCCTTCCTAGTCACATTCCTGCGCAACCTTCTCTAGGTGACCCTGCTCTGGTAAGGGGGTTGGACTAGATGATCTCCCGAGATGCATTCCAACCCCTATCATTCTGTAATTCCGTGTGATTCTGTGATGGAGCCCTGTTTTCCTGGAGATGGCTGAACACCTGCCTGCTGATGGGAAGTAGTGAACAAATTCCTTTTTTTGCTTTGCTTGTGTGTGCATCTTTTGCTTTACTTATTAAGCTGTTTTTATCTCAACCCATGAGGCTTTTTTTTTTGTCACTTATGCTCTTCTGATTCTGTCTCCCTCCCTGGGGAGGTAGGTCCACATAATCCTGGTTGCTGGCTGGTCTTAAACCATGAGAAGGCTATACAAGTGCCTGTCCAATTATAACCATGCAAAGATAGTACATACTGGCAAGTATAACTTGTATGACACATTTTGGAAGTGGTATGTTCTTTCCTAAGTGTGTCTGTTGGAAACCACTATAGACTCCCATTGTCCCTCACTTTCTGTGGAAACAATAGACTAATATCCTTTCTTGAGATGGACAGAAATAGAAAAAGAAATATGCATGGCTATTAAAATATATTTTACGTAATGAATATATTTTTACAGTAATGTAGTAGAGTCTTTAGAGGAGTATATTTTAGATCTAATCAGTTTTCATTAGGGTTCTGCGGAGAACTTGCTAGTAGCTCATTGATTTTTTGATAATCTTAATTTTTGAAGTTTTGAATTGCTTTGAATGACAATTTAAAAGTTCAGCAAAAAACTCTGAACTCCTTATAGTCACCTACTAAAGGCATTTCCTATGTTCTTCATTTATCCTAGTCTTCCTTAAGAGTTAAGGACCTGATGTTCGTAAGTTTGCAGGAAACTGTAAGTGATTGGTATGGAAACTGTTACACAATGGTCATCTGGTAAAATTTGAATAAAACTGTAGAGGGAGCCACTAAGGGTGAAATAAGGAGATTATGCTTAAAGATTTAGGTGAATTAAACATATGATGAGCTTTTATTGTTCGTATGGCTACATGGCCACAATTATTTTTTTTTTACAGATATGAACTCTTATTGTTTCCTTAAGGAAGCCAGGCAAAATTGACTTTTAATTCAGGGTCTTTTTTTAAAGTAGATGAATTCTATGGAAGATGTAGAATTGCAACTTCCAGAAACAGAAGTGTCTGAACACCATCCTAAAAAGCCATAGAGATGAAATCACCTCTCGTTCATTATGGCTTTTAATATTTTTCTCTGTCACCTTCCCAAAACAATAGACTTCAAGAACACAACAGGTGCTTTTTGTTTACAGGAATATATTTAACTTTTTCAATCAGACATTATTTTGTTAGGTTTATGTTGCTCAGTGAATTGCTGTCTGTGAAATGCAAAATGGATTATTTGGTAATTAAAATATTTCAAGTTTATGAGAGAGTTTGAAATCAATAAAATATTATTATTTCAGTCGAACAGAGCTGTATGTCTGTTAGAACAGAACCCTGTAAGTAATAGAGGAATAGAAGTAAAACTAACAGGCATTTCCTATCTCCTTTGGGATTGTTCCCTATTGGATGGTAAGTTTACTACCAGGATTTTTTTTCTCAATCTAATGTAAATATCCCAAGAGATAAGCCTTGTAATATACCTATTATTTTTCATATGCAATTTTAAAAAGTATCTCTCTTTGGTGGTATCATTTAGTATTACAATTGTGATTTGCAACACGCCTTAGCATCTGAAATGCAAAGCAGTGTAATTCTTAGCAGTGAGACTCATGGATAGCCCAGCATCTCTGGCAAAAGGTCAATAATTAAGAGAGCTCAATAGCAGATTCAAGGAAAATGAATGCAACAACTTCTTAGTGCTCTGAGATAACATATTCTGAAAGAAAAATGAAAGAGAAATAGAAAATATGATAATTTCTTTTTAATATATTTATGTTATCACAGTCATTCTTGTTGTGCATTTTATATAAATGTCACCTGCCAGAAATATAGAAACTTTTACTTTGAAGAGAAAAATACTTCCAGATGTGTAATTTTGTTAACAGTAATGTCAGCATTTATCAAGACCAACTCTTTGCAACTAATAAATATTGTTTTGTTTCTAGTTTTTCATTTTCCTCTACTGACATTTTTAAACCAATAACCTGTAAATGTCAGTATTGTTAATTTTACATCTTGGGAAGGTGAAGGGTTATAAAGTTATATTTTGGGATGCAGAAATGTAATAGAAAGAAACTGAAGTTTAATGAGACTTTGAGTGCTTTTAAAACTACTTTTTACATGAGGGTTATGTGTATGTTCTTTATTGCAATGCAACATTTATGCCCACAAACCCTTCCTGTTATATAATTTCCTGATTTTTATTATTTTAGTAAGGAAATACATTTAAAACCACAAAAACTGTCAATCAATTGAAACAGAATTTTAAAATTATATTTAAAGTTGATAAAAAAATCATAAATAAGAAGAAAGACTATTTGAAAATTACTCTTGGGATATAAAACTCTTTATGGTGTGGTAGCAGGTAAGCACTGAGAAAAATCAAGATTTTATTATACCTATTAGAAAAGTAGTCTAAAGGAGGAAAGTCTACAGGGAAAGAAATTTTGGATAATTTGGGGAAATGGTATTGATGAGTAGAATTGACTGTGTTTGCATGACTGTCATATGCAGGGACACACACCACTAGTTCAAAAAAACTTCTCTTCCTTGATTAAGAATAAAATTTCTTCCCATTTCTCTAATGTCTTCCTCCTTCCTTTCCTCTAGCATGGCATGACCTTACCCTCTCCTGTTTCAATGCACCTTCCCATGGATTAAGGCTTCATATGAAAGCTGCATGGAGGCTGAATGTGAAAGTTTCTGGAAGGTGAAGTAGGCAAACACCCTTAGTAAAAACTGGTTAAGTTACAATTTTTAATGTCATTGTAATTTTGGAAATGCAGCTG
Organism: Rhinoptilus africanus; assembly: GCA_013400135.1. NCBI lineage: Eukaryota > Metazoa > Chordata > Aves > Charadriiformes > Glareolidae > Rhinoptilus > Rhinoptilus africanus. Next base: position 33,321 of record VXBO01011779.1, on the reverse strand, counting down.
TGAAAATCATAATTTGCTTCTCGCAGAAGCTCCTAATTTTCATTACATTAATTTCTGTTTGTCTTTGATGCTAAAAATGGGGCAAAGATCAATTGATTATCAGAACATAAAAACATGAACTAGCAAAGATTTGAAAATTTAATGCAGCATAAAATTAGAAATTTGAAGAATTTTTAAAGTACTTTACCCTAAACAGAATCCTGTGGAGAGATTTACACTTCTATGTCCCTTACTAGATGTTATGAATACCGAAGGGCAGGGATGACTAATGAACAAAAAGAATTAACAATGTAGAATTAACACGATTGCTAGTTGGGTATGAGTATGACAGTATTTACACAGCCTGCACAGGGAAAATGTTGATTGAAATTTGTATTACTGCAAGAAAAAGAAACCCAAAGAAAGTTACTGTCAGTACCTAGATGACACAGCTGCTTCCATAAATGTACAAAGTATGAATGTTTAGCCAGAGGTGTGAAACGTGAAACACCTGACATAGACTTCTGCTACTGATTTTCTCCATATTTTGAAATTTGTGCCAATAAATGTTGCTCAAAGTGTATTGTGCATTTTATTCAATATCTGCAAAAACAAAACTTAAAACTGCAAAATATTGTATTTCTCTAAGTTGCATTGTGTGTGGGTTTTAACACATCAAGTTTTTCCCTGTTTTATGGTTATGAATTATGTTATTTGGGTTGTTTAAAACATAATACTTTGATGCTTTCACAGATGTAAAACTTTGTTTAACCAGCGTCCTCTTTTTAGTGCTAGTATCATAAATGAGGTTTAGGATGAAACCCTGTAGTTTTGGGAGGTGAAAGATTTTTAACCTGAATGATTTTGGTGATTTCATTGGTGTCATAGCTCTATAGCACAGGGAGCTCTATAGAAAAGAGTGAATCAGTGAAATAGTAAGAGATGGCTGGATGCCATGCAGGTATTCTGCTCTTGGGATATGAGGTTATACATCTACCTGGCTTATATACTTATATATTATTCCTCCAGAATACATATGTAACTCTTTATGAGCTTACCACTCCTACCTGGAAAAGCAGGGCCTGTCCTTCCTGATATTCCTGCCCTTGGAATAATCCCTTCAGCCAAGCCATCTTCTGAAATGCTCCTATACCCTTGCAGCCCTGTGTTAGTTGTGTCCTTAACATAATGCTACTGCTACTTCAGCAGCAACTGATGGGCATTTCCAGGTACCTGTCCCTCCCTTTCTTTTCTTGCCTAATGAGCCCAAGGAAGAGAAATCTAGCACAGCTAAAATCTGATGCTTCCTATCAGCTTACGTAGTCTGTTCCCTGATCAATAGTTATGAATAGTAGGTGACTGGAGCTATTTTCTCTTGGGTATTTTTTGTTTGTTTGTTGGGTTTTTTTAGTTTTTGTTGGTTTTTTTTAAATTCATAAATCAATAAGAATACAAATGCTTTACAGTATTATTCTAGGGCTACAGGCTGTAGTGATCATACCAAGAAAAATGTAAAAACTGAAATAATTTGGAATCGGGATTCCTCTGTTAAAATTCTCTAAGGATCCCATCTCCATCTTATCGAGGAGTCAGTTTTCACATGGGAAAATAATACTAATTTTGTATCTAAAACTATCAAAACATTTTCTTCCATCATTTGTCTTCCGAACCCATGTAGCATGTTTTGATCTAGGAAAAAATGTAACTCATTTTAGTAGTGTAAAAAGCTAGTCTCATTTCTTTTTCCTCTCCCTGTTTCGGATTTAATTCTTGCACCAGAAAAGTTACCAACAAAGGATGAAGAAAAGTTCCTAGCTATTAGTGTATGATGAGAATATCTCTAGCATCACAATGATCAGCATCCTGTGGGAAATAATCTTCTCTCTCGTGCCATTTAATTAAAAAAAGAGCTTAGAAAAAAGGTTTATTGATGTCTAAATGTGGAGACTTGTCTGACCTTTCTGCTTAAAATGTTATTTCAAATAAAATCTATTTATTAAAGAGCTGTGTTGTAGGTTATCAGTGTTTAAGAAATATTGGAGTATGCACTTGTTATCTTCACACAGGTCTCTCTCAGCTTATCTTTATTGTCTGTCTTCAAACCATCTGTTCCTTTCCTGTGGTCATTGTTTTCCATATTAATAGTACAGAATACCTGCTGACTAAATAAGGATATAAAGACTTAATTCCTATGTGCCTAACTGTTTGGGAGAAAAGAAGAAAATAAAAAAGAATATAGTGATGTTGTTTGGAATTTGCAATCATTAGTATAAAGCTGTGAGTGCACTTCTGGGTGTTTAGGCAGCTTGAATAATTTAGGGCCTTTATGTATAGCTGACTTGTCACATTTGATTTATCTTCCTCACATGGAATTTTGTACTATTTTTGGGTACTTTTATTATCACTATTGTGTCTCACGTTTGTAATACAGATAGAAGCAGAGAGCACAAGCAAAGATTTGAGTGAGAGGGTAGCATATGCCTGCCATCAGTTGACTTAGCAATAAGTGGTATGTAAGCACATTTAGTCTTTCCCATCAGATATGAAAATCAAGCTCTATGAGAGACCAGGACCTTACTTTATCCTTTCACATTTCAAACTGTTATTTTTCCATTTTTCCCCAACATTTCCTAATTAACAGCATTGATGATCATTAAAGGTATAGCTCTATTTCAATATAAATCCTTCTCGTTGGTTCTTCTGATCATTTTTCTCAAAGGTACTTTGCTCATCACAGCAGAAATCTTCTGAGAAAATGAAAGGCAGTGTTCAGGTTTTGTGAAAACTTTTCACCTCATCTGTCATGTGAATATTGTGAGCCATTTTTGTACTGAAACCTGCCTCTTATTTGGAAAGAAGCTGTGATGTTTATGATAACAACAGCTAACAGATATTAATAGGTTGTGTTGCCTCTGAAGGTGCTGGTGCAGAAGGATCATAATCTTGAAATAGTTACTGAAGGATGTAGACCTGATATAGCAGGGCCAAGAGAGCTGGCCCAGATTCAAACAGACATCTGATTTTTTCTAGTTTTCATGGTTTTAGTCTACTGCGATCTTTCGTGATTCCAATAAAACTTGCAGTGCTTGCATGCTTTCACTGCATACTTCAACTTCAGGCTGTCAAAGATACAGAATTACAATGGAAATCTGATGGCAGTTTCTCCAGGACATAGAATATTTTGCTGCAACTCTGTTGCAGAGTTGTGATTGTATTTTATTTTTCTCCTATTTGCTGAGATTTCCCTAAAACATGTTAGCTGGCTATTAGGATAGGTGGTGCTCTGGTGCACCATATGCACTTTTTTCTTCAGATACCTAGAAAATACCATAGAGGCTTCTCGTTCTCTGCACAACTGCATTTCTTACTTGGTGAGGTATTTTTCGCGAAAGAAATTATATATGTAGCGGTGAGCTGGGGTTTGAGTCTACTATCCTTTGTCCGATAGATCCCACATGTAAGAGACGGACCGTAAGTTTCCTGATGAGGGGCAGAAGGCCCTCCAAAACTTCAATGGAATGCCTCAAACACTCTTTAGGAGATAAATAAGGCTGGCCTGGTTTTCAAAGAACTGATAAGACTAACACTTCTCGCACCTGAAAGTGTGGGAGAACTGTCTTGTGAAGACAGGATAGTTCTGCCACTCTTGTGATGAGCTTGCTAGTTCTCAGTTCTCAAGGCCATCATGTCCAAAAAGTGACCTTTGCTTCATTATCAGTGAAATGCATAGGAAAGCGCACACCCCTGCATATGCTAATGAAGATTATAGAGATCATGCTAAACATGTATGACTAAAGTTCTCCTCTCCCCACCCAAATCATGCTACATGTCACCTAAGGGGATGGACCATGCTAATTCAGCAAACATAAAAGGGGAAAATAAGTGCCCCTGGGGAGGAACAAAAGGGGAACAAAAGAAGAAACAAAAGAAGATAGTGCCTGGGAGGATTCTTCCCAAGAAAGAAGACCGTACCTGGGAGGATTCTTCCCAAGAAAGAGGAGCGTGCCTGGGAAGACTCTTGCCAAGAAAGAAGATTCCCTGAAAAAGAGGCTGGAACCAGGACCGGTGATATCTTTCTCTGTCTTTTTCTCTGTCTTCCTTTCTCTATCCTTCAGTTTCTCTTTTCTCTTAGAATTGCTAAGTAACGGTTAGAGTTGTTAAGTAATGACCTTAAATGCGACCTTAAGTATTGTTTGTCCTAAATTACTGCTTGTAACTAACACCATGTATACCCCACCACTTGCCATAATTTGTTACATACCTAACCAGTTATTGTGGACTTGTTAAGACCTACATTAACCATTTTGGTAAGCTAATAAATGTTTCTATATGGACCTAGAGATTTATCTCACTTTAGTCTGCACCGTCAAGAATTTATGAATCTGAAGTCACTTACCCCCCCTCTTTCCTGAGAGTAGGACGTGACACCATGGAAGGGGTGAGTAGTTCATCTGTAGAATGGTGTGCACTGAGAACATACAAAATGAAAAGTTGTACCATGCAAACCTGGAAAACCCATTCTTTCTTCTGCATGGTTGTAAAAAAGAAAGTTACTTCATTAATTATTTGAGTGAGGAAGCACAAGTCAGTTCTAGTACTTCATCATTCTGTCCTATGCTTTTGTAGACAATATTTTATTATATGCACTATTATGTTGTATCCAAAATGCAATTGAAGGCATATATAGTTAGCTATTGAAAGGAGGTTTTGGCCTACTTCCGTTGATATCTAATAGATGTTGAAAATGCCTTATGTATCAATATAAAAGCATATATTTTGTCCCCACAAGCACTCTTCCAATCTTGAAAATGCCTGTATTTGAAATATTATCAATAAAAAATATACTTTGGTTTCAATAGCATGTAGTTGCTAAATATTCCTCTTCAAAACCCAAGTTGTTACATTCACTTACAATTGCTAGTTTTCAGTGATAAAGTGATCATCATGGTTGTAATTAAATATTTATCACACAGTTCTCTTTTGTCATTTGGATGTTAAAAGGCAGGCAAAGATATACTTTAAAGGCTGACTAGTAAGTTATATTATGATAGTATATCAGGCATATGAGTGTTTGATGGGCTGTGTTAATGTGAGCTAAAAATAAAATCCCATCTGTTCACATTTCAAAATGCATCAAGACATTGCATATGGGTTGTGGAATAATTTAATGAGACTCAAATGAAAATACGTTTATTTCCATCTTGTTGAAACAAGTGAAATAGGCAAGTTGTTGGTAAAGATGTTTTAACAAGCAAAGAATTGTGTGCTTATGGCTTTTCTGGAATACAGTAGCACTGCATTCATTGAAGAGCATAAATGAGTAGATATAGAAACAGAGATACTCAAGACAGTGTCTCTCATAATCATATAAAGCTCGAAATCTTTACTGGTGACAAGAGTTTGAATTATTAGAACAATTAAAGATATGCTCAATTAATATCAGTCCTATAAAATGCATTGCATATCGTGATCTTCAGAATATTTTCAATTTTATCAATCTTCAGAAGTTTTTCAATGCTCATTTTTATTATGATTTAATGAGCTCTTTTAATTATAGACTATAGAGAAACTTTACAGCCACATACTGATTTACCCCAGCTAATGATCTGTTCCATAAAAATAAGGGATGTTGTATGCTTTTTATGATCGCTAGGTGTTACACAATTGAGAAGATAAAGGTAGGCACCACTGTCTCCAAGATGTTGATGGCAGTGTAAGTTGAAGTCACTGGACTGACAATAATTTTTGTGTGCTCAGGATTTCACAGAATCACAGAATGGTAGGGTTGGAAGGGACCTCAGGAGATCATATAGTCCAACCCCCCTGCCAGAGCAGGGTCACCTAGAGAAGGTTGCGCAGGAATGCAACTAGGCAGGTTTTGAACATCTCCAGAGATGGAGACTCCACCACCTCTCTGGACAGCCTGTTCCAACGCTCCACCACCCTCAAAGTAAAGAAGTTCCTCCTCATGTTTAGGTGGAACTTCCTATGTTCAAGTTTGCACCCATTCCCCTTGTCCTGTTACTGGGCACCACTGAANCAGCACAGCCTTCTGGTGTGTCTGTAACCCCTCCCAGTTTTGTATCAACAGCAAACTTGCTGAGGGTACACGGTCTATCCCTTCACCCAGGTCACTGATGAATATATGGAACAGGACTGGACTCAGTACTGGCCCCTGGGGAACACCACTTGCTACTGACTTCCAACTAATCATGCGCAATGGTTACTTGGGAAGTCAAACATCATAAGTCTGAATGTCCCCCTCTTCCTCCTTCTTCACCCAGCTTTACATACTGAGCATGATGCCATATGGTATGGATTATCCCTTTGGTTAATCGGAGTCAGCCATCCTGGATGTGTCTCCTCCCAACTTCTTGTGATCCGCCCCCTCCCCCCGCCAGCTACTCGCTAGAGTATGAGAAGCTGAAAAATCCTTGACAGCTTAGCAACGATCAAACCGACCAGTGCACTATAACACCATTCCCATCCCAAATCCAAAGCACAGCACTATACCATCTGCTCATGAAAAAGCTAATTCTATACCAACTGAAACCACAACAGGCTACATACCCACATGTAGAGATGCTTAACCACATGCTCTGAACAGTACAGAATCATAGAATCATAGAATGTGTTGGGTTGGAAGGGATTTCTAAAGGTCATCTGGACCAACCCCCCCTGCAGTAAGCAGGGACATCTTCAACTAGATAGATTGCTCAGAGACTCATCAAGCCTGGCCTTGAATGTCTCCAAGGATGGAGCCTCCACCACCTCTCTGGGCAACCTGTTCCGGTGCCTCACCACCCTCATTGTAAAGAAATTCTTCCGAATGTCTAATCTAAACCCACCCTGTTCTAGTTTAAAACTCTTGCCCCTCATCCTATCACTACATGCCCTTGCAAACAGCCCCTCCCCAGCTTTCTTATAGTCCCTCTTCAGGTACTGGAAGGCTGCTATAAGGTCTTCCTGGAGTCTTCTCTTCTCTAGGCTGAACAACCCCAACTCTCTCAGCCTGTCTTCGTAGGAAAGGTGTTCCAGCCCTCAGATCATCTTCATGGCTCTCCTCTGGACCCGCTCCAACAGGTTGATGTCCTTCTTGTGCTGAGAGCTCCAGAGCTGGACACAATACTCCAGATGGGGTCTCACGAGAGCAGAGTAGAGGGGGAGAATCACCTCTCTTGATCTGCTGGCCATGGTTCTTTTGAGGCACCCCAGGATGCAATTGGCCTTCTGTGTTGCAAGTGCACATTGCTGGCTCATGTCCAGCTTTTCATCCACCAGTACCCCCAAGTCCTTTTCTGCAAGGCTACTCTCTATCATGTCATTCCTCAGCCTGTACTGATAATGGGGATTGTCCCGACTCAGGTGCAGGAACCTTGCACTTGGCCTTGTTAAACTTCATGAGATTTGCACAAGTCCACCTCTCTAGCTTGTCCAGGTCCTGGATGACAACCTGTCCCTCTGGCATGTTGACTGCACCACTTCATTGGCAAACTTGCTGAGGGTCCTCCTTTCTACCCTTTTTAAAAATGGGTGTGATGTTTTCCTTTTTCCAGTTGCCAGGGACTTCACCTGACTGCCACAACTTCTCAAATATCACAGAGAGTGGCTTGGCAACTACATCAGCCAATTCCCTCAGGGCTCTGGGGTGCATCTCATCAGGTCCCATAGACTTGTATATGTTCAGGTTCCTCAGGTGGTCGCAAACCTTGTCTTCACTTACAGTAGCAGGGACTTAGTCCCACAGGTCCCCGTCTGTGGTCCTTCAACTTGTGAGACGTGAGGAGAGAGGCTGGCATTTAAGCATTGATAAGATCTAACAGTAGTCATGCTAGTTTTGATGGAGAAAACTCTAGACTGTTTCCAGGACACTCTCAAGTTTCTAGAAAATCGGCAAGAAGCTCATCTGCTCATCCCAGTCAGAGGAGAGTCTAAGCCCTGTGCACCACACAGTCCAGAGGATGACTGTGTCTGGATTTGCATCATGTGGAAAGCACATCGCAGTTTAATTGTCATTTAAATTCCAAAGGTTCAGAATACAACAGAGAGTCCTGCAACATTTACTCAGACTGCACCACGCAGTCCTTTTATTTTATGACACAGTTAAAACATTGTAAATCGTAATATATTAAAAATTGTGTACACGGAGGTTAGGACCCTGCATTGTGCCATACAAGTATGCTTATGGCATAAAAACTGTCAGCAAGTAGTCTGGATTTAGCTTTTCAGGTATTTTACCTGAAAAAAAAAAAAAAAAAAAAAAAAAACCTNAAAAAAAAAAAAAGCCTAAGTACAAGCAAGTTAAAATATTTTGTTATATAATAAATAATAAAAAGAAAATTTTAAAAGTGGATACATTTTGGACTCTAGACTTATGCAAACAAAGTAGACATAAACTAGTAGATTTATAGAAACTATAGAATGCTATTAAAATACATATGTTTTTATAGGTAGAAGTGAAGGTGCAGGCTGCACAAGTGAATAAAAATTTGCATGCTATAATTGTTTCTAGAAATGACTGAGACTTTCACACTAAATAACAGCTGTCTTTTTCTCTGAGAAGCAGATTTTTAACTAGCTTCATCACCTTTAGTCAGCACTCAGCAGATAATGTGTTTCTTTCAGGGTATTTTGAGTTATCCATAATCATATTTTAAATTTGTTTTTTACATGTAACTGGAGAAAGGTATTTTTCTAATTGCAGTTATAAATTTAAAAAATATCAAGAAATATATTCATTAGTAACATAAACTGGCAAGCTGCCATTTATGCAAGATGTTACCAGGCCTGTTGCAAAAATTTAATCTTTGTTAGATAAATATTCTTTTACTAATATTCTCTTTGCCTGAGATAAGCACACTTGTAAATAGGTAGAACTGGCATCAAGATATACCATAACTGGGATGAAGAAGGGGAGTGAGGAAGAGACTATAAGCCAGCTCTCTCTATCCAGTTTTTGAAGATAGGTATACTTAAATCAGCAAAACTTTGCAAATTTTTTCTGGGAAGGAAGCAGCACAGGAGGAAAATCCTCCTTTGCCACCCTATAAGCAGTAGTAAAATTGCTGCATATGACCTATAGAAAAAACTAACATATGCAGAGAAATAGTCCTTCAAGAGACCAAAGAGCTTCTCAGCCAGTGCAGCAGCACAGAGCAGCTGAGGTACTCTTATCTGCAAACCTCAGAGTGTGAACATATGCAAGTAGGATCCCAAGGAGATCCCTTATTGCTCATAAAGAATTGCTCCTAAGCATAAGGAAAGATATAACTCACTGCTGTTTGCAGCTTTATTTGTAACGCATAAGTGCATAAATGAAAGGAGACATTTCCCTCATACACGCTGCCTGACTTCTAATCACACAGTACTTTAAGCATGCTTCTTTAAGATGCTGCGATGTTACTTTAAGATAAGTGTTACTAGTATATTTTTGTCAGCTACAAGTGACATGACACATATTATCCATATAACCTAAATCTAGAAACAATTTTCTGTTACTACAAAAAACAGCGGGAGTCAAAAAGCTCTGAATGTATTTTTAAAACATCAAAAAGTTTGAAATCCTGACCCAAATTTGAAACTGCATTTAAACATTGGGTTGGAGCTCATAATTTACAGACAAGAGAGTACGGAATTAATACAGGAGTCTTAGACTTGTGTATTTAAGAAACACTTCAATAAAATATTAATCAAGGTACTAATTGAACAGAAATAGCAGAGAGATTAGACCAAGGTTGTACAGAAAGTTCAAGGCTTCAAATGAGTTATGTAGAGAGATTGCTAATCTTAGCAATACTACTACTACTACTTATTAATACTGATAGCACAGAAGTACCTCACAGTCTATATCAAAATCTGAATACTTTGTTCTAGCACTGCTTGCCAATTACTGCGAAAAAGTCAATTTATGGTGAGAGAAAATTGATAATAAACATTTTTTTCCTGTGGCTAGATTTTATATCCTATAACTACTAAAGGATTAACAGTCATTATTTAAAAATACAGTGAAAATAAGAGTCTGAGATATTACTAGCAATCAGTGGTTGGCTTGTAACAGAAAGATAAAAACCTAATAAAAGATAATGAGTGAACTCTACTTGCTTACCAATACACCTGTAAGGAGGCTGTCATTTTGGACACTCATGGGCTATTTATAATGGTCATTTATTGCAAAAATTTTCTATAAAACTATGAGAAAACACCTCCTGATATTTAATAAGGAATCACCCAAAACACTTCTTCCTCTGTAAAGCATCAGATCACGCAATTAGCACATATAGTACTCAGAAGTAAAACAGTTTTCCTGAAGTGCTCACTTAGCCAGGATTTTACTTGCCAAATAGCTTTAGCTTTTCTTACTCATGAAAAAGACAATTATTTGAAGCTGTACCACTTTAACAAAAATCCATTTACCATCTCCTGAGTTTCTTTTTTTCTCTCTTGTGCTATATACTAGGAAAGAATATAGGAATATATCATAATAAAGATACTGACATCAAAGATACACATCCTTCCATTTTTCATATGTTTTCCTAAGATGTCCTTTACTGGGAGCATTATGCATGTCTCAGAGGAAATTGATGAAAAATGGCTACAACCTCCTTACAAGCTGCCATGATGTAATGTACCATTTATTCATGAAACTTCACTCCTTATATACCATGTAACAATGTAACACATTATTTTTCTCAACATTTTGAAGAGAAATTCTACCTATTTAATGCAAGAAAAAATTGTGATGAACAGGACTCAAATGAGAAGCAGAGGAGCCTTTAAAGTCAGATCTTTCATCTTCTTTGTGCTTCCTTAGCACAACAGCAATATGTAATCATTCAGGAAAGTAGTGAATAGACATATTTCACCTTGAAAATGCTGAAGCCTTTCCACTTACTTAAGACAGTTTGGAGGACCTCCTCCTCCCTCACTCTAGCTCAGCCAGGGGAACAGCTAATGTAATAGGTTTTCATAAACAAAAAGCCAGGATTTGATAGAGGCAAATCTTAAATGCTTCACTGGTTGGGGCAGACACATTCTACATCTTGGCAGGCAGGAACATTCTTCATCCATTGGCCATCCAGTTTCTGCCAAAAGGGAGAACAAACCCCAGGAGCCGTGCATGTGGGCAAAATTTCCAAGCCCAATGACATTGAGCTTACCCTAAGTAAGGGAATTTTCCATGCTGCTTCTCTTCCTTTTTGAAGAGAGAAAAAAATTACAAAAGCAACTATTAAAGGGTAAATTGGGAACTGACAGTCAACTTAGAAGAGGTTTCTACTGAGCATTACCAGGATGGTAGGCATCACCAGGATGGCAGGCAGAAGGAATTAAAGGATCTGACTTTTCATGGTAAAAATAATGAAAGCATGAGAATTTGCATATTTGAGGAGGTTTTATAGATATATGACACAAAAGCACAAAATACAAAATATCTTAAAATATAATAAATTCTTAACAGGATTTAAACCAGTTAAACATCCATTAAAACATATTTTATTAAGCTGAATGTTTTGCACGTAAAGTGAATCCACCTAAGTAATAAGACTATCACAGTGGCAAAAATGGCAGATTTTACCAAGGTATTACTTAAAAAATGGAGGCAAGGACTATATCTGGACTTTCCAGTATAAAATCAAACTTTTTTTCCTTTTCTAAAACATCTGTCAAAAAAAATCTGCTAAATTGTTCAAAATCAGAATTAGTTGTATTAAGATCTCTATAACAAAAGCATTTATTATAGGTAAAAACATAATGTACATTAAAAATGCAATCCCAATGTCTAGCTTTATTTTCATTCCCAGACTCATTTGTTTTTTCAGCTACTTCAAATTCAATTTAAAAAGGGACAATTTAATTCAGAGTTTGTGTAATGGAACTTTACACACAACATGTTACAGACTTTACGTAGAGCCTGATCTTGGTAGAAATATCACCTTTCTGTTACCCAGTAAAACTCGTAGTTCCTCAAAATTTTTATTTTAAATTGCAATAATTTCTAATGTAGATTAATTTTAGTGGTAAGGTTGCTTAAGAACAGCATTACACTCCTAGCAAAGTTATTCCTTAAAGGATAAATAGTGGAAGCTGATGAAACAATATTTTGCTGTAAAGTGCATATACTCCCATTACAAAAACTTTGTTAATGATACTGGAAATATTTTCTGTTCTTCTCTCTTTCTATATACATTTGCTTCCAGTAGGAACAGCGGACTACTCTGCTAGCCAGTAGTTTACCCGCACTCGTGCAATGTATTTCCACTGAATCATTAGCCAAATGCCCCCCCCAAAAAAGGTCATTCCAGTGAAATCTGAACTGATGTAATAGGCATTCATCTTTATATTCTGCACACTTTGTTAATGACAGACTGAACAACACTGTGCCTACCGCTAAGTGACAGGAATTCTGACCTGATTAAATGTCCCAATATGATTTAATACCCTTAAATGGAATTTTTATGGCCTGTTTTGCATTCATATTATTAATACAGAACAGTCAAAGAAACCACAGACACACATAATAGCTCATCAATTTGTGGCTCGGTATTTTTGACCTTGAAAAATCAGCTGTCTTTCAGATTAATGCAGCTATGTTTTCGGCAGAAAAAAAGAAGCTATAAAATTATAATGCTTATTTTTGTCACATGTCAGCTCCAGAGCAGGGAATAAAGCCACTGATGGCTTTTTATTGATATTGCTGTCAACCTCTGACATCTGAATTAGAATCTCAGAGACCTATGTCTAATAAAAATCCACTTAGACATTAACATTTCGGTTATAAATGCTCTTCTAGCAGGAAGATGGTGTTTAGTCTGACTTCCACTTGCCCATCAGTGGGTTTTCACATTTCCTATCCTTCAAAGGAGACCCTAAAGCACTTAAAAAACCTCTCTAGCTTGGACCACAACATCCACCCACAGAACAGGTCAAAGGCTCTTCCGGGGGATGAGATGGTGAAGGAAAAGGACACATGGAAGATACAAATGCCATCCCCGTCTCTAAAAGAGGTGGTAGCACATACAGTGTACTATTGACAAATTAATAATGGTTGAAACATTGTCCTGGTTCCGGCGGGGGTAGGGTTAATTCTCCCCGGGCTCTCCCATGTGAGCCATGCCCACCTTGAGCTGCCGGGGGAGGGGGCAGGAAGTCGCCGCTTGGAGCAGGCTGGAGCGTCCCGAGTCTGGTCAGGGAGCAGCAGCTCTGTGATCGCGTTTGTATATCCCTCTATCTGTGTTATTGTTGTTGTTTTCTTGTTACCTTTGCTGTTCTGTTAAATTGCCTTTGTCTAAACCCACGAGTTTTGCCTTTTTCTTCTGATTCTTCCCTGTTGAGGGGAAGCTCGAGCGAGCGACACATTGTTCTTTGTTGCTGTCTGAGGACAAACCATGACAAACATTCAGGGAACTGAAATATATTCATAGCTTGTGAATAAGTTTAAACATTAGTACGTTGGGAAAGAAGTGGACAAAAGGAGGATGAAGGTTGTTTTAAAAGGAGCATTTTCATACTAGGGAGAAGTCACTAATGGGCTTTCTGAAAGACTGGTCTTAGGATCCAAGACAGGGCAATGCCTTCTAAAGTAGGAGGAATTGCAAATCATTCCAGACTGTAAAACAACATTTCTTTGTATAACTGAGGAAAAGAGACAGAGAAGACAGTCTTACAAACAGATTTTTTTTTTTCTTTTCAGTACCAATGACTCACTATTGTTTATTTCTAAGTAGTCTCTCCCCTTGAAGCTATTCAACTTGCATAAATAACCAAAAGTACATCCAAACACAGAACTCAGTAATGGTCTTCAATTTTCCAGCAAAATGCCCAGACCACTGGGGTACAGGAACCATCTCTTACACCTTCAAAGAAATACTTACTACAACACTAAAGTCAAGATATGTACCTGACATTCCAATTTACCAAGGAGTTTAACTGAAGGAGTGTGCTTTAATTGTTACGGACTTGACCTATTTAAGTTTATTATTTACAAAAACACTTTGCACTAGGATAGACTTACAAAGGAATTTGACCAGATCATTCTTCTCCACGTTCTGTTCCTTGTAACAGATTCGTTTGGAAAAATAAATTAATAACAATTAATATTATTGCATGAAAGGAGCAAAGCAGTTTTGGCAGAAGATAAACCCCCTTGCATTCTAACAGTCCTCACCAAGGCGGAAGGCTAGGTGCAGCTAGGTTTAAATTCTGAATCATGCCCAACTCACCACTATCAGTCCAGTCACAGTTAATATGTATTAAACTATCACGATTTGGATACACTAACAGCAGGCTGCACCATAAGTCCAGTCATGCTCATGAACTAGCACGGCAGCCCTCGAGTCTGCGGTCGCGTTCAGTGAGAAACCAAAATGACTAGCTACTTAAAGAGTGCAGTTTATTTATACAACAGATATACAGGTTCTTTGGATTGATGGTGATAAATACACTGTCTGCAAAGCATGTGCAAATAAAAGAATTGTTAGATATACAAAATGTGCAACAAAGTTATAATCAATACAGCCTGGCTATAAATGTAGAAAAAAGATTCTCCAGAGAGATTTCTAAGTTTCCCAAAGAAGCGCTCGGTATAGTCTGTCTTACCCACAGGCATCTCTATGGAGGGGAAGAAAGGCTCAGCCCGTCGACTGGTCCCAGAAGTCAAAGGCAGTCTGTGATGACGTCCTCCCTGCCTTGTTTATGATGGTGTCTTCCCTCATATCCTCCCTTTCTCAGGCTATTTTTATACTAATTTTTAGCTTCAAGGTGGAGTTTGAGTGACTTTAGTCATAAACATCTTTACTATGATTGGTGTAAAATTCTCTTGCTTCACGTAGGTGTGTAGCCTTTGAGACGGAGATGTGTTTTGGTATTATAATGACATTATAATGAGCGAAGTTTGCACAAAGGACAGCATTTCATCAAAATTTGATACAATGTTGGCTCAGGGTAGTAAGTAGGCCGCTTATCTGTTCCTTAGTACCATCTTGTTTCCTTATCTGCTATAAGTCACAGGGCTAGGCCACGGAAGTTCACATTCCGATCCATCCCCCATGTAGCTTTGCAAGCAATATTGCACTGGGAATAGCAGATGTTGAATTCATGCCAGCTGCAGCTGTTTTCTACCTCAGAAGCCTCTTGATTTTATACTTTTCCTTAATGTGTGAACAATGCTGTACTTTTATATTTTTGGACAATTTAGTAATTATTCCACAAATATATATTCTTATTTTTAACATAAACTTTCAGTCTCAGTTTTCTTCTTTTTGTCTTTACTTGATTTGTTGGGAAACAGTGAAAGTGAGAAGATTCTGTTTCTCTTGGTCTGGCTTTTCATCCTTTAGTCCTTAGACAAATTAACAAAAAGAAATGTCAATAAAACAAAAAACTGAGAACAGTACAAGAAATACTCCCATACATAGTGCATTTAATGCTCTCTCTAGCTTGATTAACAACCCCTGCCATCCAATCAACTAAAAACCCAACCAAGATAGAAATTTTCTATTCATTTGTATAATTACAATGTGGTATCCATAACAATCATTATCATAACAGGTGACAGAATCTCTCTGGTACATACTACTCTTAACTTTACCTTATCAGAGGAGGCACATACAAGAATTATTCACTTCTGACATCAGTACCTGATGAGGTAGAAATACCTGTAGAGTTAGACCAGTACTACATACAGTCACATTTTGCCAACAAAAATATAGCTATTAAAAGCTAAAGGCAATACTGATATCTCCCTCATGCTCTGACTTCTATCGAGTAAAGATCTGAAAATTGCATGACAAGTTTAAGGTGCCCATCTTGAAATACATTCAGGATTTTCTGTGATATCTTGACAGGATTTTGAGTGAAGACCATTACTTAGTACAGATAATCTAGAACCAGTGAGGATGGAAGCAAAAAAGCAAGCAAACAAACATAAAATCCTGCAAGACTGTAATTTATAACCCAGAAAAATCAAGCAACCTACATAACAATCAAAGACTCCTCACGTACAAAAATCAATACTAACTGCTACTTTGTGATGTTCCTAAATTTTTAGTTTAGCTAAATGTTAGGCTCCTCCAAAGATGCAGTGATGATGTTAAAATCACCAAATTCTCCTGCGATCATCTTAACACGATTCTTATTAAAAGTGTCTCAGAAATAACACCTGAGTAGTTTATCCTCACAGAACTCTCTCATGTTTGTATCAAGCAGAACCAAGGGAGGGAGAAAAGCCCACTCCCAGCCTATATATAAATACCAGGATGTTCCCACAAATCATGGCAGGCTGTCTAAAGGTTTGTAGGGCTTCATTTCATCTCAGAAGACTCCTTGTTTCTTCCAGAGACTGTTTTTCCCAGAGCAGATCAGTGATAAGCAGTCTTGTAGAAACATTTCTGCTCCATTTCTGAGATGACATATTGAACCATGCAATGAAATATGCACTGTCCTTCCAAAAGCAGGGTACTGCTGCAGCTAGAATTCCCACCACATTACCCAATGAACTCTGGAAAAATGAGAATAGCACAAGGCAATAAGGCACAGTATCCAGGTCTTTGCAACACAACAATAACAGATGATGGGTTGTCAATTTTGCTGTTTTTAAAAAGACATCCCTGATCAACACCCCTGCTCTAGATTACTTAATGAAGTAGTTTTGAAACACATAAAGGCAATTCTGTGAGGATGAAACTGAGCAAAAAGACAGCATCCAGGAGCCAAACTAAAGTACTTCTCTCAAATGACAGGACCCAACCACAGATGCTACAGAACAATCCCCCCTCCAGAATGTTTAATGTTGATATAACATCCTCAAACCAGCTATTCCCCTCTACCAGACCTCTACGGGGCCAAACCACTTGCTAATGGGAATATACTGTCTTTCTTATTCTTTTGGCAAAAAGGGTTCAGTATATATGTGCCAAATAATCTTATGGCGTACTGCTCTAGCAGCTATGAGATAGTGTGCTATTTTCTACAGATTCACATTTCTTCATTTTCAAAGTTTTAAGGCTTGAAAAAATTTACCTCCTTAACCTGAAGTGTTCAGCTAAGTTGAACGCAAATTTCAGATGTGCAAAGTGCACAGTAAGACTATTTAACCTCTGCGTTAAAACTGAAGCTCAGTGTTACTACAAGCTCATTAGTCAATGTGAAAGAGAGGTTGGAAAAGCAGTTGAATAATTGTGTAAAAAATTTAGGTTCCATGCTTCATAATGAAGAAGGGTTTATGTGTTTTACCCTCATGTTTTGACAAGTAGAAGAAATAAAGCTGATAGTTTTCATTCATACTTTGTAAGAGGTCAAATAAAGCTGACCACATCTTGTGTATTTATTCCCTTAAATCACTATTTGTTCTTGTATTTGCACCTATCCGATATATCTTTGGAAAGGTGTACATAAAAATCTATAAGGCCAAACGGTTTTGGATATCACAGTACATAAATACTCATTTCCAGAATTAGCCCTATTTGTAGAAAGTGCTTGAGTGTGAGGGTTAGACTATGGTTAACATTCCTGCAAATAGAGGAAAATTAGTTTCTCAGAGTACTTAAGAGGAAATGACCCTGTGATGCTTTTTATCCACATTAGACCATCCTAAAATTGTGACAAATGTCATAGCTCTACTCTGCAGCAAGCAGCTTTGCTACAATCCTCCAGTTGCTTTTCCCATCTTCAGTATATATCTCCTTTATGCTTCTCAACAATTGTTTGGAAGCCAGCCACTGAGTGGAGTAAATACAGCTCAGAAGTGTATCTCCACATAAAGGATGGATGTTACAAAAGGAGCATGAGGTGAGATGACTTAGACAGTCAAATAGGTCTTTTTAACACATTCTTTTAATTTCTTAAAACTGATCATTTTAAGAAAAGAAAGAGCATGGCAGTGCTTTTTCTTATATAGTTGTTCACTGGTCCTGAAACAGTGTTGAATAGCTATTGTACCCAGATGGAAGGAGCATAAGGTTGGACCAAGTGAATCGTCAGATAACACCTCTGCAAACAGAAGCTTAAACAGAAAATGTGAATGCAAGCTTTTGGAAAGCCTTCACTTACCGTCTTCATACTCCTGAAGATTTCAAAGAACTTACTGGTTGGTTAACTTATTGGTTAAAATAACTGAAAAACAAAATAAAAATAGTAGGCTAAAAATACTTTTGGCATACGATTAAGTATACACAAAGCTAGGTTACAGAGAGAGTCCTGAAGATCTGAGACTTGAATACAGACTTTGAACCTCACCAGAATTTGCATGTATTTGGAGTATTGCTTGTGCTCAGCAGACATAGGAAGAGTACACTGGAGTGCAAGGCCTGGTTGGAATCCTATCAATCAAAGCTACTAGAAATGAGAAGCATTTGATTTGATATTTCTATTCTGCATGACCTCTAATTTCTACTATATGCAAAATATGTGTCCAGTTTCCCATTCCCATTCCTAATTCCCATTCCCACATTTTCAAATATTGAAAAAAAGCATGCGATTTTCTGGACCATAACTCTGTGTCCCAGAACAGAGTTATTAACAGTAAAAGGAGAACACTTAAATTTGGCTAACAACACTTCAGCAAATCAGCACTTAAGAGAAGCATATATAGTTCTTGTCAGCACGCTGACAACAGGAAGAACAGGAACTTGATTTAATGTTGGCGCACGATTAACGGTGTGCACGATTGTTGTGGGGCTACCCCCTCGTGCTGCCCGGCACCGAATATACATACCTACTTTACAACTTTCCCAGTTGTGGAGTCTGGTTTCCGCACATCAAGGGAAAAAGCCAAGAAACAAGAAGCAACTGTAGAGATCAGGCATAAGAGTGGCTCTAAAAATGGAACACAGTTAATCCTGATTTCCAGACCTAATATAAGTCTTTTTAGACCCCACAGTTAAAAATAAGTGTCTTTCTTAAAAGTGAGAAAACATGCAGAAAATGACTTTATCTGTCAGACAAGATAAAAAAGCCAATGCTTCTACAGCTCATTTAATTGCTTAGTTCTGTAGTTCAGACATGAATATACAAAAATAATCAGGAGACCTTGCAAAATTTTTTCAAGTTAATAGAATTCCAGATTTTATCATTAAATCATATGCAGTTAGTTTCCGCACAGTGGCTAGTTCTAGGAGCTAGCAGAAGTTCTCAGACCTCAACAGTATTATTCAAATGTAAACATGAACCATCAGACTGGCTTTCTCAAGAAAGCTCACCATTTAAAAGAAAAAAGATAATCCCCAAGTACTGGTCATTTGGTCGATTCTCATACCAGCATAGCAATCAATGTTATTGCACACTAAAAACCTTCTTTACAAAGCTGCACTTAGACTCACTATAGGTTTTAAGGTCATGGGAATAAACTTGAGACCTCATCAACTTCTATTCTTTCTTACTCCAGGAAAATGAAGACACTACATTTATTTTATAAATATTACATAAGCCTCACATGAAAACCAAGAGTTTATTAGAGCCAAGCCTTAACTTCTTGACTACATTAGAAATCTCTTCTACCTGTTATGAAGAATACCTTTGTGTTATGGCTTGGCCAGGGGAACCCCACTGCCTCTGAGGTCAGCTGCAACTATCAGCTTAACCTCATCCCCCACCTGTCCCTTTTCCCTCCACTACAAAGACTGACTTGCTGACCTGGAAAGTTTTTGAAATTAAAACTTTAACACAATTGCTTCCTTTGTATGACATAGAAAACTTTGACCTCTCTCTCTTCAGGATTGTCTTCCTCACACTCATATACTCACACACTCGGAACTGTATAGCACTGAATATTTTAACAAGTATTCTTCATAAAATTCTGGAAATAGAGTATCCTTTAATATATATCCTTTAATATAAATATATGTATAAAAAATCTTTAAATACCTAGAACCAATTTAAAGCAAATAAGGCATTCAGATCATCTCAGATTAAGAATTTTTAAAATCTTTTAAGACTATTAAAATATTTTATAGACCACCTATCATAAGAAATATATCCAGTATAAGTAGCTTACCAAAAAATGTTTCTAGCTTATTTTTTAATAATCTCTTAGGTAAAAACACCCTGAAATTCTTCTTTCCTTCCATTTTGTATTTTCTTGTTAACTTTGTTACCATTTGATAACAGTAGTTATGCTAAGGCTTGTATTAAGGCCTACTGAAGATTCTCACGAACTATAGAAGTAGATTTCACAATAAGGGAAAGTACCTTGAATAACTGATTTATTACCTATTCTGAATCTTAACTGAAGCATGTACTGTACCCTTTTGTACTGTACCCTTTTATCTAAAGAATGTACTTTTGGGAAGAATCAAAATGGCAAGAATCATTAGATCATTGTGAAAGTTTAATGAGCTATGATACCTGTACCCTAGGTAATGTAAATTTTTGAGATGAAGTAATACTGTAAGAAAAGTATATAAGCTTTGTGATTTTTCATGGTTCTTGGGCTCTGACTTTGGACATTAGTCCTCAGGCTCCAGGGCCCTCAATAAAGCACCGCATAAAACGACTCCGGTTGTTTTGTGTTTTCTCGTATCGGGCAACAACTTGATCAGTTGATGTGCGGAAACTAACTCCACAACTCACGGAGAGTTATAAAGCAGGTATGTTTATTGCTGTGCTGGGTGCAAGGGGGATCACTCCTCCAAACTTGCACACCGTAAAGGGTTAGTTAAACAGCTTATATACATTCCATATATACATATTCACAAGGTTTTCGGGAAATGATTAACATGTTCATTATTTTTCCGGGAATGCATTACCATAGGCTACTACCCACTCAGATATGTACGTTATAGTCTCTCGGTGGTCCTTCAGAATCCTCTGGTAATCATTTACTCCTCTTTGTTTTGGTTCGGCTGTCCTTATCTCATTGCCAAAAGCCGCTGAACTTGCTCTGGCTGAAAACCGGTTTGTCCTGTCTCAATGGTCCTGTTCTCTTTGTTGGGTGATAGCTGTAGCTCCAAGACCAGTTCTAATCAGATGGTTACTTCTCACAGACAATAGGGCCTTGGATAGCTGTTCCAGTTGTCTCTATGGCTCTAGATGGCTCTGTTTGTCTGCCACTTCTAAGGTAGAGCTGCCCTAGTGTCATCATTCAGGAGCCTCTTATCTGTATTATTCTTGCTATGCTATTTGCTATGTTGCAATGTCTAACTGAATGTTGTTTCCCCGTATCACAGTTGAGTTTGTACAGATGAAAAGGAGAAGAGGTATACATGTGAAAGAGATATTTTAGTATCTCACATTAGAAAACAGAAACAAAGATCTAAGTTTTGTGGGAGGAAAGCATTTAAAACAGCAATGTAATGTCTCTAGGGCAAAATCAGGTTGCTCCCTTTGTAAGCACTGCAACAGCAGATAGAAATAGAATGATTTCATTCTAACAGAGTAAAGAAAGATGATAACAATCACAGATAAACATATTGTGATTTGGAAATGTTAATATGGATTTCTTATATATACAATTATATATTATAATTAACATACGTGTGTCTGTATAAGTTGAAACATATACATGTGTGAAAAAATGTGGCTATGCATGTGTGTTTAATATGAACGAATAAAAACAGCTCATTATTTCTAAATGCCCCTTAAAACTTTTCTTAACAAGAAAGAAGAATTGTATTTGCTCTAATTGTCAGTTATGGTACATAGGCACAATATTGTACTCATTTCTTTCATATTAGTGCTTTTCTATAGGTTTATGTTTTCATAATTTAAAATCCATCTATAATAATCTTATTGTTGATTTGTTTAGCAGTCTAAAAAGTTATTACCAATATATTGGCTAATTGAAAATTTATTCCAGTTCAGATGACCAGTGCCAGAGTAATATGATAAAGTACCAGCTCAAAAATAATAATTAACAAATATTAAATTATTAAAATGTAAATGAAGGAAGAGTAATTGAAACTAGGGAAGAAAATTATATTTTTTTTTTCCTCTAATTTTGTTATGAACATGTCTGAGATAAGAAAATATTTTTCTACTTTTCTCATTATGGCTTACCCTTAGAATCATAGAATCATAGAATGGTTTGGGTTGGAAGGGACCTTAAAGATCATCTAAATCCAAGCCCCCTGCCATGGGCAGGGACATCTCCCACTAGATCAGGTGCTCAAAGCCACAGCCAGTCTGGCCTTGAACACTTCCAGGGATGGGGAATCCATAACATCTCTGGGCAACGTGTTCCAGTGCCTCACCACTCTCAAGTAAAGAATTTTTTCCTAATAACCAATCTAAATCTACCCTCTTTCAGGTTGAAACTGTTGCTCCTTGTCCTATCATTATGTTATAAATACTCCAAGCCCTTTCGGAGTTTAATAGATCATTTATTGAATAAGAAAGCAAAAGCAGCGCTGGGCCGCCGGGGAGTCACAGCTCCACCAAGGCTCGCAAACTTATCTGTCATGAGTCACTCTTTTTATCTTCGCAGGTGAGTCCTTGGTTTCCATTACCATGGCCCCCCTTTTGATTATAGGTTGGTTAGTAGTTGCTCAAAGCTGCAAGCATATTCAATAGATTATTGCAAACATACATTACAAAAACATTTGTCCCTATAGTAACATTTGCTTTAGGTCTCGCTGCCTAGCAGTTTCCCACAGCGACACAACACTGTGGTCTAGCATAACAGCCACCGCCACCCTTGCGGTTTTGTCCCACCGCAAAACAGGAGGTTCCGCTCCACCAAGCAGGACGGCTGCACCACCCAGCCGGTGCAGCAAATACCTTCTTTGTCTAACTCTTCTGGTCAGCAAATTACCTCTTAGTTACCTAACACAATTACATTCCCTGATAAAGAGTCCCTCCCCATCTTTCCTTTAAGTATAAGGTCTCCTTGGAGCCTTCTCTTCTCCAGGCTGAACAACCTCAAATCTCTCAGCCTGTCCTCATAGCATAGGTGCTCCAGCCCTCGGATCAGCTTTGTGGCCCTCTGCTGGACCCATTCCAATAGATCCATGTCCTTATTGTGCTGAGGACTCCAGAGCTGGACAAAGTACTCCAGGTGGGGGTCTCACAAGAGTGGAGTAGAGGGGCAGAATCATCTCCCTCGACCTGCTGGTCATGCTTCTTTTTATGCAGCCCAGGAGGCGGTTGGCTTTCTGGGCCACAAACACACGTTGTCTGCTCGTGTTGAGGTTCTTATCCACCAGCACACCAAAGTCCTTCTCCTCAGGGCTTCTCAATCCCTTCACCGCCCAGCCTATATATGTGCCTGGGATTGCCATTACCCAGATGCAGGACATTGCACTTGGCTTGGTTGAACTTCATGAGGTTTGCACAGGTGCACCGCTCAAGCCTGTCTAGGTCCCCCTGGATGCGTCCCTTCCTTCCAGCATGTTGAACGTGCCACACATCTTGGTGTTGTCAGCAAATTTGCTAAGGGTACACTCAATCCCACTGTCCATGTCGCCGATAAAGATGTTTAACAGTGCCGGTCCCAGTACTGACTCCTGAGGAACACCACTTATCACTGGTTTCCACATGGACATAGAGCTGTTGAGTGCAACCCTTTGAGTGTGGCCATCTAGCCAGTTCCTTATCCACTGAGTGACCAGTCCACCAAATCCATGCTTTTCCAGTTTAGTGACCAGCAAGTCGGGCACGACAGTGTCAAACGCTCTGCATAAGTCCAAGTATATGATGTCGGTTGCTCTTCCCTTATCTACCAGTACTGTGGCAACGTCATAGAAGGACACCAAATTTGTCAGGCATGATTTGCCTTTGGTGAAGCCATGTTGGCTGTCACCAATTACCTCCTATTTTCCATGTTCCTTAGCAGAGATTCCAGGAGGGTCTGCTCCATGATCTTGCCAGGCACAGAGGTGGGACTGACCAGTCTTAGTTCCCTAGGTCTTCCTTTTTTCCCTTTTGAAAATGGGGGTTATGCTTCCCCTTTTCCAGTCAGCGTGAACTTTCACCAGACTGCCACGACTTTTCAAATATAATGGAAAGTGGCTTAGTGACTTCATCTGCCAGCTCCCTCAGGACCTGTGTATGGATTTCATCAGGTCCCACGGACTTAGGCATCTTCAGGTTCCTCAGATGGTCTTGAACCTGATCTTCTCCTACAGTGGACAGTTCTTCATTCTCATAGACCCTGTCTTTGCATTCTGCAACTTGGGCAGTGTGGTTGGAGCCCTTGCTGGTGAAGACTAAGGCTAAAAAGCAATTCAGTTCCTCACCCTTCTCCATACCCTGAGTGACCAGGTCTCCTGTTTCCTTCCAGAAGGGGCCCACATCTTCCCTAGTCTTGGCTTTATCCTTGATGTACTTGCAGAAGTTTTTCTTGTTATCCTTGATGTCCCTAGACAGATTTAATTCTGTCTGGGCTTTAGCTTGCCTAATCTGATTCCTGGAACTTGGACAGTTTCTCTGTATTCCACACAGTCAATCCGTCCTTGCTTCCAGCTTCTGTAGGCCTCCTTTTTGCTTTTGAGCTTGTCCAGGAGCTCTTTAATCCATGCAGGCCTCCTGGCATTTTTGTCTGACTTCTTTCTTGGGATGCACCGCTCCTGAGCTTGGAGGAGGTGATCCTTGAACACTAATCAACTTTCTTGGGCCCCTCTTCCCTCCAGTACTTTTTTCCCATGTTATCCTGCCAAGCAGGTCCCTCAAGAGGCCAAAGTCTGCTTTCTTGAAGCCCAGGGTACTGAGCTTGCTACATGCCCTCCTCGCTGCCCAAAGGGTCTTGAATTCTACCATTTCATGATCACTGCAACCAAGGTTACCTTTGAGCTTGACATTCCTTGTTGATAAGGACAAGGTCCGGCATAGTTACCCTCCTCGTTGGCTCCTCTACCATTTGAGGAAGAAAGTTGTCATTGATACATTCCAAGAACTTCCTGGATTTCTTGTGCCTTGCTGTGTTGTCTTTCCAACAGATATTGGAGTGGTTGAAGTCCCCCATGATGACCAGCGTCTGTGAACGCGATGCTGCTCCTATCTGTCTATGGAGGGCCCCATCCACTCCATCATTCTGGTCAGGTGGCCTGTAGCAGACCCCTACTATAATGTCACCTGCCCCTGCATTCCCTTTTATTTTGACCCATAAGCTCTCTGTTGGGTCTTCATCCATCCCCAGGTGGAGCTCCATGGACTCCAGATGTTCATTGACATAGAGGGCAACATCTCCTCCTCAACTTCCCAGACTGTCCTGCCTGAAGAGTCTGTATCCCTCCCTTCCATCACTCTGATCATATGAGCCATCCCACCATGTCTCTGTGATGCCAATGAGATCATAGCCCTGAAGCAAAGATAACCTGCTCTCCAGGCTCTCTTATGAGCATTCCCAAGGCTCTGATTCTTCTTGGTCTATGTGTTGTCACCTCATCACCACCCACATGAAAGAGCAACAGCAGGTAGTAGTCCAAGGGCCAAAACAAGCCTTCTTACTGTTCATCTCCTTCATGAACCTTAGCTTAGACAAAATACTTGAAGTCAGAGGACATAAATCACTTTTGTGATTATCATTCTTTCTAGAACTAGAAAAGTCTTTTACTTCTTCAGTGACTGAATGCATCAAAAATTAAATATTGAGATAGTCAACTCATATGTATGTTTTAATCATCACTTCCGCTTCTGGGGCTTAGTTTAGAAGTATGGAACATTTATCTTTTGGTCAGTAATCTAAAGTTTCTATAACAGTCAGAAATGCTGGAGACACCTAGCATGAAAGAGAAAACAAAATGTTCATTCAGCGTATTCGTCAAATCTGAGAAATGGAGTTGGATTTTGTCTTGAAGGATATTATCAAGCTATAGACAGTTTGAGACTAAATATATTCTTTTGGCTAATGCTAACCCATCTTCATGTGATAATGACTACAATATATTGCCTGGTGTTCGCATGAATTTTCTGGAGATTACCCAGAAAACAGACAGGTGCTGTACAGTAGAATAGTGGGATATCTTCCTGAGCAGCAGATGATGCCCTAAGCATAAAACTATAAGAGGGACTGCGCTGGAGAGGTGGAGCAATGGACCTTGGTTTTATCAGCAAGTTTGATAGTCTGCTTCAGACAATTTATACAGTCTTCACTCCACAGACAATACTTCCACCTGCCTCTCATGGGCAGGAGAGAAAAAAAAAAAAACAATAAGCAGACTCTTATGACAAATTATTTTCTCTCTCACATACATTTGCTCACTCACACAGCCACCAAACAATGAATTATGCTATTTAAGAACCTGAACTAAAAAGAATAAATAAAGAAAAGATTTGGTCTGAAGTATTAGAGTAACTCCATTCAAGTAGTCAGAAAGGTTATTTGTGTACAGCTCTGACATTAATTCCTGCTTGGGCATTTTTTGTTTTCAAAAATAGCTCCCAAAACATTGTTGATTTCTGAGAAATCTTTTTTTGCAGCACACTTGATTGCTAAGAACTTCATAGAATCCTGAAGTGAATTTTGCTGAGACAAGGAGAGAATGTCGTCTTATTAATTAGATGTTCAAGACCTTGGAACTATTTTCAGGCTGTTTAGCAATTGCTAACTTGTTCAGTAGGGAAAACTACTGAACACTTTTAAAAAAGGTATAAATAGACTGCTTGACTGCACTAAATTATTAAATAATCCATTTACTGCACAGCAGCCGCATGGTTCCACTAGTTCAACTTCCTTCATTTTTAAACTAGATGAACTCCACAAATTTGCACTTTCTGAGTTTCACAGGTAAAAGATTTTATAGAGGAAAATATTCAGAGTAGAACTAAAACCAGAGGAAGGCATAGCTAACAAAAACCCCCTCATATCAGCCCACTGATGTGGTAGCACTCAAGGCACAAAGCCTGTTCCCAATCTTTGTTCTAGCAAGAACTAGAGGGCAAGATCCAAAACAAAGCAAAAAATCTGGCCTTACAGTTCAGTAATGCAGATAGCTGATATACCTTCTCCTATCGCTTGCTACTTGGGAGAAGAGACCAACACCTACTTTCCTACAGCCTCCTTTCAGGTAGTTGTAGAGAGTGATAAGGTCCCTCCTCAGCCTCCTTTTCTCTAGGCTAAACAACCCCAGTTGCCTCAGCTGTTCCTCAAAAGACTTGCTCCTCCCTAACCTTGTTGCTCTTCTCTGAACATGCTTCAGTATCTCAGTGTCTTTTTCTGTCGTGAGGGGCCCAAACCTGAACACAGTATTCCAGGTGTGGCATCGTCATTGCCGAGTACAGAGGTACAATCACTTCCCTACTCCTGTTGGCCACACTATTTCTGATACAAGCCAGGATGCTGTTGGCCTTCTTGGCCACCTGGGCACACTGCTGGCTCATGTTCAGCCAGCTGTAGACCAACATCTTCATGTCCTTTTCTGCCAAGAAGCTTTCCAGTCACTCTTCCCCAAGTTGGTAGCACTGCATGGGGTTGTTTTGATCCAAGTGCAGGACCCAGCACTTGGCCTTCTTGAACCTCATATCAGCCTGTCAATCCAGCCTGTCCAGATCCCTCTGCAGAGCCTTTCTACCCTCAAACAGATCAACGCTCCCACCCAACTTGGTGTCATCTGCAAACTGACTGAGAGTGCACTCGTTTCCCATGTCCAGATTGTTGATAAAGTTTAAACAGAACTGGCCCCAATACCAAGACCTGGGGAACACCACTCATGACCGGCTGCCAACTGGATTTAACTTCATTCACTACAATGGTTATGCACCAAGTCTTTTTCTAAAGAGACTGCACTAAAGCAGCAGCTTCCTGTGATATAATTTATAGTAGTGCCACTACACAGTGGTATACTAATTTGTGAATGTACATAATTTTTTTTTGAAGAAGAAGATTATTCTGCTTTGGTGCAGAAATGAAACACTTCCCAGCTCTATTCTGCACAGTTCTGGGAATATAAACTAGGTCTCCTTTGATTTGAGTAATGCCAAGAAATTATTGAGTTTTACTCTGGCAATCTCCCAAGGAGAGGAAGTCAGCAATTTATAGGAAAAGACAGCTATAAAAAGCTCTTGCTTTCTTCAGTTTTAACTGACTGCAGCACCATGGGCTTTTTGGATTTACTTCCCTTCTAGTTATTTTTTTAAGATACAACATGCATCTTGCAGAGTGCAGATTACACTGCATCTGTTTCTTTTGCCATTTACCTTCAAACAGAAAACCTCAAGAACACAATATTGAGAATGTAGAAACCAGAGTCATGTCTGTCTGAGCCGGGCCTGGACCTGCCTGGGAATGCATTTCCTTGCTATTGATATTTCCTACCAAAACTGTGGATCTTCACACTGGGGACATTGCAGTACACCTGACATTGAGTATATCTACTGTGCATATATATATTTTTTTTTATATATATGCAAGGCATGAGGCCAAGCCTGCCAACACCTCTTACCAAGCAAGCTGTTTAATACTGACATTAACACCAGTGAAACATCCTCTCAAACAGTGTAGGATGCTTTTATCTTGAATAGCAAAACTACATACTGTTATAGTTTGATGAGACATGGGATACCCAGGTCCTGGTAAAAAACCTTACTTGAAAAGATGAGCAGAATCATTCTCACTCATAAACCCAGATGTATGCATAAAGTGTACACATTCTGAATAATGAAGCCCCTATAAACACACTAAACCCCCTTTTCAGCTCTTGATGCTGTTCCTCAAAGAAATTTCCAGATTGTATAAAACAATAGCTGCCTACGAGGGACTGAGGCTTGGTCCTTCAAAGCAGTCCTGGTTATACACTTCTCTATGCCACTGCTCTTGGTATAGAAATGCTGTTTGATTAATTGTTTCTGCTGCTGAAATTAGCAATATTTTCCCTCAACACTGAGAAGCAAAGGTATTGGTATGATGCTAAGAAAATGATCATACTACAGAGATATGCCTGGGTACATCATGTAAGTGATCAGAGAGCCATCCAGTGGACCAGTAGGAAATGGAAGAAAAAGTCATCCCCCAAAAGGATATAAATTTATATCTAGAGAGCTAAGTATCATTCCCCTCTGCTGGATGTTTTTCTATATTTATCTTTATCATGGATAGTGACCAACAAAAAAAAACAACTGTTATTTAGAGAATGGGAAAATGCAGAACCTGAAATACGTGCAGACTCTGTGCAGATGTTAAAGGGTGTATTTCCCTAACTTATAGCATCATGTCCACTTTTCTTTTTCCACAACAGAAATGTGAGGGTATGTTGGTTTGGGGTTTTTTCCCAATTTTCTTATTGCCCCTATGTTATTTTCATAAATTTCCACCTTTGTCATCTTATTTTTACACCGAAAACTCCTTCATGGATAAAATATTCATAACAAACTATTCTTGATCAGTCTTCACCTACTTCTACACCCTCAATATCAGAGAAAAAAACGAGCTTTTTTAAAATAGTTTCTCCCAATGCAAAGCCTACATTCTATGTTAATCTGAAACAGCACACATTTTAACTAGCAAGGCACAAGAAACCCCATACGCTTCGCAAATACTTAGGACCTAAACGCCTCCCTTCTGATTTGTTCTCAGTCTTTAGCAAATCATTTATTGTTATGAATGGTACAGAACTACAAAAAGTTTTCTGCAGTAAGAAACAGCATTTAGTTGACAGAGACAGCGGGTAAAATAAAAGCCTCCTTGGAATTATAGAAATATTTGCAGTAGAATTTATTTAATTTTTCCCTATCCATTTTATAATTTATTTCAGTTTAATCAATATGATATTTACTTTCACCTTATTATACAAAGGACAGAGATCAAGAAAAAGTTATGTTTTACTCCAAAAGGTTGGAGATCTTAATTGTAACTTTGAAATTTCTAAGTAATCTCCCTAGACTTTGTCATGCCTACAAAAGAGGAAACAGAAAGGACTTAGAGCTGATTAAATACCCTGATGGGAAAAAGACTGCATGGAGTCCCTGGATGGGCTACACAGGCTAGTAGTATTCTTCTTGGTGGTCCCAAATTACAGAAGGGACATGGTTTAACTTGCTACTGTAAGCAAATGCGTTCCTAGATACTGTGGGCAATAAACAAAAATACAACTCATCATTCTGCTAAAAGTGACAGTTCCCACCACTGTTACTGAAATACGCTGCAGTTATAATTACATCTCGTCTCCAGGTTACCCTGTCTTTCCAGAGCATTGCAGTAGCTCACCTTTGACAAAATAAATGGCATGCTTTAGTCTCAGCCTGAACTTGCAAATTGTTCAAGCAGCACGATTGTTAGCACAAAACGAGCATTTCGGAGAAGTGATTGAAACATTCTGACCTTGATACATTCCTCCATATGGATTTATGCTTGCAAGTCTACTGCTATAAGGTTGCTTGAGAAGGATAGTAAGAAAGAGTGAAGTACCAACTAAAAGAATCAACACTGATATGAAGCAGCTGCTGGATGTCTCCATACCACCTCCATAATACATACATCTCCACACCATCTCCACACATTACTCAATGATTGTAGTTCTGTACCAGAAACAATCCTACAAAAAGTTATCCCACATAAAATAAGCTGAATTTTATTCCTTCATTTGCCAAAGACATAATTAAACAGAATCCTGCTATACTTTAACAGGATTTGGCTTAAATATTTGCAAAGGGGGAATTTCACAGCTTGCAGCAACATGACACATAGTTCTAGAAATAAAACTACAGGCAGATGAGACCATTTCTTGAAGGGTTGGTATTCCTGATCTGTGCATGTGCTACAAAATTTCCATGCTGGGTATATGAATTTATATTAAAATAATGCATTTGTGTTAAGGTATATGCCAGATGACTGAATAGGGTTGACGCTGCACTCTTACAGAACAAACCGAGGTGATATTTATATTATATTTCATACATGCTTTGCAAGAACCTTCTAAATATGTTATGGCTTTTTAAGATCAAATCTGGGGTCTTTACAGCATTTCTGTCACACTCAGCATACCTCAGAGAAGCACAGAATTTCTGCATCATATATAATGCAAGATAATTTTGAATACTATTTGAAATTACTATTACTACTTTTGATTAAAATAGACATTTTCATGTTATTTATCTAATAATTGAAAATATATAGAGGATTGCAATTAATGGATTAAGTTATAGGTGGTACTCAGTGAATTGACTCATATTTTATTCAGTTTACACTACATTACATTTAAGGAGAAGGTTTATACTGTGTTTTAATACAATTATTTTCATGTCCTTAGGTACTTGTATTACCCCTTTATTGTGATTGGAGTATACCCACAGGTGTCTTATTTTATTATATGATTGAATTTGTGATAAATAATTATTCTTTCTATGGAAGTCTGTGACAATTCTAGAGGGACTCAGGTGAGTAGGAGAAGCTGCAATATGTTGAAAGGACTCATGAACTGGGTGAAGAAAAACTCACCAGTTTTTCTTCTGCTGAATCCTGTATCCCTATGCCCAAAATACGGATGCCATTCTTCCTCCATTAAGATTGCTCATCAGCACCACGGTATGCTGAAATGAAACGGGATTTCTGAATTTAAAAAATGGAGGATAATAATTCATATGAAAATGTGACTTCAGATGTCCTTTGATGGGATACCTAAATGTTAATATAATTACAATAATTCTTCATATTAAATAGAATCATAGCCCAAATGCCTAGAAAAGAAGTCACCTAGTCTATTTGGGTTCCCAAGGAAGATTCCAGCTATACTCAAGCCATTCCTGCAACATGCTTTTCTAACCTTTAAGGACTCTGAGACTTCTAGGTACTTTAGTCAAATGCTCAATTGTTATATTTCCTAAGATTAAATTCTAGAATACCAAAGCCTAAATTATAATTAATTTTAAAATAAGAAAACTAAGAAAAAAATGGACCAGCCATACATATCCTTGAAATTCTTGACAAATGAAATGCAACTGATGTAAGAGACACACAGGACAGCTAAATAAAGCAAACACCTTAAAAGACATAATCTCACTTGTAGTGTTTCTATCAGAGATATATAGTGTGCATGCAACCTTTCATTCTGTAAAAAGGAACAATTTAGTAATATTAAAATACCAATGTACAATCAGCTTTTATTGGAATATTTCTATTTTATCAAACAAATAATTATGTGCTTATACATACAAGCACAACACTCGATTCAAAGGAATTAATAGGGGGATGCATCCATAATAATACTAGAGAGTAGAAAAGGGGATTGAAATGTATTTCACATAAATTTATAATGTATTTTATTTCAAATCATGGGGACAAGAATAGAAAAAAACCACACATGAAAACATCGATTTTTAGAAGCATCCATTTTTAAATCCTGTACTTCCATAGATATCTTTCTGAGTAAGTGCAAATCCATCACAAAACATATCCTACCATTTCTTCCACATTCAGCAGTGGATAATATGCAAAAATATCACACAAGTTTGGTAAAGATGAAGATTCACGCATCCTAGTAAACACATGTGTATACCAAAACATCTTCCCACACTCAGCCATCTTCCTCTTTTCAAGTGGTACTCTTTTTCATTGCTATTCACTAAAATAATCTAAATATTCCAGCTAAGTATTATAAGAAAATCATAGAATACAGCAAAGAAAATAATCAGTCATGTAATAACCCTTACTCATGTTCAAGTAGCTAAAGAAGGAAAAAAATAACCAGTATATACAAGAATCTGCAGAGGAATGCAGTGGGACAATTGTTATCCTTGCCTCCCAAAATAGAATTATTCCAAAAGGACAACAGCAGAGACAATTACCTAAAAACAGCACAAAGAACCCCCTTCCCCAACACTATATGTTACAAGGCAGACAAAACACTACAATGCACCTAATATGGTAATATAGGTTCTCTAGATAGAAAATAAGTATATAGTGTTGGATGTCTCTAACTCTTCAACTACCCTTTCACGATGATTAGAAAAATAAGAACTACCAAATTCTTCCCCACCATGTGCAATAGTTTCCAATACAAATTAGTGCAACATTTTACATTTGGAGGGGAGGTACAAGAAGCATCATCATGAACAAATAAGATACATCTTGTCCACAGAGAAAATTTATTTTTAGTACCAAGTACTTAGTGATTGATTTAAATCATGATACATATTACTTGATTTTTTTTTCTGAAAAATTTACCCTAATGCAACTGTAAACAATTAAACTATATCCAGAAATATCTACTCTCTCTTTTTACCACCAATTTATCTTGCCAAAATGTATACAGATTTAGGGTGTTAAGTCTTCCCTTTGAGCAATCAACTTGAACAGGCTCTTCTTCCCCTACAAGAAAAATGGAACCTTGAGTTGGCTAACACCTTTTATGCACCAAGTTCACCTTGCTCCCATGGCAAATGCCATGTCCCAAAAAGGTTATCTTGTACCTACCAGTTCCCAGTTTTTAAAAAGAATTTAGTTATTCACTTCCACTCTTACCCTAGTGTTGGAGAATGGTTAAGTGA
>VXBO01011777.1:589774-600504 GCA_013400135.1 Rhinoptilus africanus | reverse complement strand
TTTTCGTGCATCCACATTGCATTTCAAGACACACGCCACATTTAAAGCTAAATCCCTTTCTAAGCAGTCATCACTAAATGGAGCATTGCTAAAAAAATCATGCGGGATGAAGTGTTCCATGGATGATTTTTAGTGCTGAGACTGGGGCACAGACCCTACAGAATTAAGTTTGCCTAGCAGCATCTTAATATTTTTACACAGCAGCATACCAACATCTGCCACGGCAGGCTAATAAATGACAAGAGCTTTTAATGAAGCTAATGCTTTCCAGAACAAAGGAAACGTATTAAGCATATCAAACATACTAACTTGCTCACTGTGCAAACAAGACCATCAAGTTAACACTTCAATACATACTTGAGCTTTCCGTTTTTTCCAATGGATGAGCTATGCACAATATACTAAAGCTTTCTTCTTTTTCATTGTAAAATGTTTCCTCAAAAAGAACAGGTACTGAGAGATGATAATTAAAACCAGTTCCTAAAGTGATAAGGTTTCCTTGTATGAAGATCTCCTGAAACAAAACAAAAACCATATCAAGTGTAAAACTCTACCAGAAGAGAGCTACTCTAGATTCTGCATTGCAGTTACATTTCCAGGCAAAGAAGAGCATCTTGCAAGACAAGAAAGCCCCAGACTCAAGAGATTCCATATTCTCATGCTCTGCAGGCACTGAAACAAAGACTCCTTCAGCCTACAATGGCTAGCTAAACCTTGCTCATACCTACTTTCTTTACAAGTCTACTACTAGAGGAGGTTTCAGACAATCTCCAAGGTCTAAGAGAACATTTGCAGATTTTAAAGCACTTTTAGAAGGGCAACTGAGGCTCCGATTCTGAGTTGTTCTTAAGTCCAGCTTCAGAAAAGACTCCTCGCATCTCATCTACATGTCTCACATTCAGCTTCATCCTCTCAAGCAACTCCATGAGGACATGTGCAGCAGGTCCAGATGATCTATCTAGATGTAAGCCTGCAGACAGGTGCAAGTTCTCAGACTGCTCTGCAAAATTACAAGTGAAAAAGTGTGACCCTATGCAGTGTTAGCACTTGCCATCTTGACTCACCACTGCATTAGGCAGCTTCTAGTCTCCTTAATTAATATACCAGGTCTCAGATACAACCAGTACAATCATAATTTTGTCTTATGTCTTGGTGAACTTGCACCTGCATACAATTACTATTTGCTTGAAAGCTAGAGAGACAGTTCTTAACTAAGTGATGAAGGCCCTTCTGTCACACAATGAAATTCTTAACAGCTGCAAAACACAGATGAATTGACAAAGTTGCTTTAACAAAGTAGTAAGCTGAAATCAGAGGCAATGCTTCCACCTGAACAGGACAACTATTCCTGTGTACATGCCAAAATACAGCTTCTGGTAGGAAGCAGGATATCCCTGGGAACTTTGGCTTCAATGGGCAACAAATTACTGTTGTCACTTAGCTCCAACCCCTAGCTACCTCTCCTGCAACTGTTAGTTCACACTATCAGCCCTTAACCACAGTAATTAATTTACTGGAGCCTTCCCAAGCTACATTCAGATATGAAAACAGAAATACCTTTCCATTTAAGGTCTGAAAGTTTTCTTCAAGCGGCTTCAGAACGTAAGATTCAAACTGACAGGTAGAAAGACTGTTGCTTGAAAGGCTTCCCTTGCATGGAACTAACACCTAGGAAATTTAGATCATGCTTTAGAGAAAAATGCTGCATATCACCAGCTAAACACCAATAGCTTCTGCCCTTTAGAGGCAGGCAATTCAATATGGCTGATAAACATTTATTAGCAAACATACAGCAACTACAAGTGCTTTTGTTTAAATAAATAAAAAGCAAAGGCCATTGACAGACACACAGCCTGATGATTAACCTGTATGTTTCATTTAGTGACTTATCTGAACAAGGGTGACAGATGCAACTGAAGCAAGCAATACTAAGAGAAGGAGAATAAATCTTATTTACGTTACTTGGCATCAGTCACCTGAATAACTTAAAATTAGGCAGCTAGTAAACTGAAGTATATTTTCCAACTAAAGTGAAAATCCATCAGAAAGAGGGGGAAAAACCCCAAGACAAGAAACATCCTGGGTTTACTGCACACCAATAGATAGGCAGTTTGAGACAAATTCTTAATTAGAAAGCAACACATTATGAATACCACAAGCACTGTAAACATGCTAAAAAGAAATGCATCTCATTGTCAAGGAAGATAAAGCATGAAGCAGGTGGTTCTTTCAGTACTCAGCTTTCATAAATGGTGTTAGAATACAAACAGAACTGGCGAACAGATTTTAGCATTTCAACTGATCACATACCACCTTAAGTAACACACAACTGAAAGAACCTTGTCCAATTTAAGGGTTAATTTTATAATCAGGTAACAGTAACCCCTGAGTTAAAGGGAGTCTCCATACACTTAATTTTGGACAAAGACTAACTGCAGAATACCCAGACTAGAAGTCTTAAGGACTGGATTTTTATTCCAGCTCAGTTTAATGGCTTTATTTTGCTATGTAGAATTCTGTCAGAAACGAGTGATTGTCTGTCCACTAGGAACTTCAAAAGGTCAATCCCATTTTAAGTTACAAGTGAGAGAATATGTAACTTTAGTTTATAGCAAAGAAAACCAGCTTCCTGTAAAGTTTAGAAAGAATACCAACTTTGACTTTTTACTACCATACAGTGTATCAAGAGGTCCATATTAATAAATAAGAAGTAACTTAAACTAAAAGTTGCTCTGGTTCATTTCCATGTTTTGTAGGCTTGCACTCATCTTTACGTGTGTCATAGCAGGCCTATGATCTAAATCCATTCAGCTACTATTTAATAAGCAGCTTTTAAAAGTACTCCTTTATACTTACAATACCATGGAGTTCTGCGACTTTGCTGCATAGATCAGGACGCCGCTTCTGAATGGCCAAATAAAAGGGATTTTTCAAGATATCCTCATCATACATAGCCATATGGACTTCAGATCTTCCAAGGAGATTTTCTAAAATATGTATGGAGAATAGTTAATGCATCACATGACACCTGTTAAAGCATAATGCTTGGGAATACCTAGGGGACAGTTTGATTCCTCTCATCTAAAAGGAAAAAGCAGTTTCAGGTCCTGATATAAGCAGAAAATGCATGCCTAACTGGTAAGAAGGTAACTTCAGTTACTCAGAAGTTATTCATTATTATTTTCTACTAATATAAATTTCCATTTACATAGTTATCCTCATAATGTCTCCTTAGGCCTTTCAGGTGTTGGAGTCTAACAACACACAGTATGTTTGGACAAAACTTAGAGGAGGACAGAAGTTAAGATCTATATTATTACCACTTATTATTTTCTATATTATTTTCCCCTCATCCAGCTTCCCTTAGGAATCCACAGAAGCTGCGTGACTTCCTCTTGCAATTTCAGCTACATGTGCTAGGAAAGGGTAAGAAGAGCAGAACATTAATTTGAGCAAGCCACTCTTACACAATCAGTATTCCCGCTTTCTTAAATGTAGAATTACACCTAGCACATTATTTGCTCCATGAGATCTTCTTATGCTTTTTCTGTAGCATTTGTAATATCTTACTGTCTAATGCTCTACTGGTACTCAAAATGCCTTTCTCTGTAGGTCATGGAAGAGACATGGAACCGTCGTATGGCAGTTTAATAGAGTGGAAAAAACATACACCCAACTCCCACAGATTTTTAGATAGCCTTTCAGTTTCAGCTGTGCTGGTAACTGATCTATAGTCTGTTAGCTGATCTACAGTCTGGTCCCTCCTCATAATTCAGCTCAAGGAGATCACCCTTACAGAGCTAAACACAAACATGATGGGCTAAAGCTGTGAACCATTTCCACTAAAAACCTATCACCAGCTACTTACAGTTTGGACAGCCTCAGCCAGAACCACTGAAGTTTGACAGCCAAGAGCAGAGTTTTCCTGTGAAGTTCCATATAAAGTCATTCCTCTGCTTTCAAAACATACAACAGAACTCAGAGCTTCTATATAAGAATATTAATTCAGCAGTCCCAAAACATCATTGTTTGGAGCACAGACCTGAAGTTTGCTTACACAAAAGGGAAGATGATGTTTGCCCATTGCCACCTTCAGAAGACTAGCCAAGTTCAGTAATTACAAGACTTCAAACCTATAAATACAGCTTTGCACAAGCTCTGTCCCACCACAGTGCCTTGGAAAACAAGATGGTCACCAGCGATCCCACAGCTGATGGTTATAAACACTCCCTGGCAGGCAGCTGCAACCCACCTTCAAGCTGTGGGCTTCCTCAGTCAGCGGTTGGGCAGGAGAAGAGGCCATGCCAGCTCAGCAGCAGGCCTGCTAAAGGAATGCAGATACCTCAACACAGGTCCACGGAACATAAGGGCCAAGACAGACCTAATAAAAGCTGGCTAGGTCGCAATTCCAAGCAAGATCTTAAATGACTGCACCTTACAGACCAAACATGAATCAGTGACAATTTAATATATATCATAAGTCAATCACCAAAGAGGGCTGTAAATGTACACATGTGCAACCTGCAAGATAGTGTGCCACAGCAAGGCTTATTTTGGAGTCCTACATCCTTTTTTGAGGTCTGCACTTCAGAGGGGATGAACTGTCTGGAGGAGAACCTAAGGTGAGTAAGGCGAGAAAGCTCTAGAAGCAGGATCAAAACATTAAATGCAGCTATGATGTCTATGCTGAAGAAACTGCAGGAAACAGGGAAGAATTTTTTTCTCTAGATGGATCGAGCTCTCAGCAAAGGGCATTTTTTCCACATCGGTAAAAGAAATAGGCCTTAGCTGAAGAAAACAAATTCAGATTCCAGATCAGGTAAAAGAAAAGGTAAACACAAGTTTTAGATTGCTTGGCAAAGCTGTCAAGTCTCTCACATTGTAAATCTTTAAGAACCTGGTAGATAAGCCTCTGCTAGAGGTGATAGCAGACATAGTGAAGCCAGATTATATGGTCCCTCAAGGCACTTTCCAAATCAAGCTTTTATTAATGTAGTTGGCCCACTGAGGCATCTTCATCTGCCTTTTTATTTGGCGAATTCACGGTCAGTATCTGGTCAAGTGGTTGGTGACGTTGCTGTGGCCCTCCCCAGGGCAGTGATGGAGGAGATACTAGCACACCATGTACTGTGCCAGAGGAAGAGCACATTGACTCGAAGCAGCCACCAAGCACCAGACTGCAGAGACAAAACCCCAGTGCACAAGTGTTTCCAATTGTTATAGCTACATTGCCCCCTTTTCAGCTTAACAAATCTTTAAGTCCAAAGAGTTCTTCCCATGATAGGAAAAGGAAGAGATGAACACATTCCATAAATCCTCCCCATCCAGAAACCATCAAAACAACTGGTAAGCTTTGTATAGGAAGGAATTAAAAACAAGATTTAATTCCCTGGCAAAAAAAGGTGGAAGAGATTTATGGGAGGAGGAACCTCACACAGAAAACCTGAGCTTATGAAACTTGCTGTCTATATGATCAACATAGCTCTTAAATCATTGCCTGCACCTGAAAAAAACCCAACAAGCAACTAGCATACTTCAAGAATCATTTCAGTTGACAGATCATCAAAGGAAGAGCTTGAAATTATAATCTTCAGTTCCTGGTTGATGAGTTACACACCACAAATAACTAGTTTTAAAACACTTAGTGTCAGCCATGTAAATTCTTTTACTACAGAACTACTGACAGGGTTGAATTGTGCTGGAGAGTTCCAGCCAGAAATGGAAAGACACTGCATTCGAACACTGAATTCTGACACTTCAGCAACTATAATGCAACTAAGATGCCATCACCATGCTGTACCTCAGTAAGGAAGCTGAAACTTCTAGTTGACATGGGTATTTGTCACCCACCTTGAGCAGAAGCAGACTGCGAGCTCTGAACTGCTCACCACATGCATGTTCCCACGTGGCAGGAAATAACCACCACTAGCCAAATTTGCACTGTTCTGAATTTCCTTCCCTTTTCTCTCTCCCTTACCCCTGCATCTACCTAGTGCTACATTAGTGGAAAGCCATTACATCTGATTAAAATGTGGGTATGAAAAAGAAAGGGTGGAATGCTTACTGAAACAGTTAAGTTACTATATTTACTTGGAGCTCCTTCACCTGTCCACAGTGTTCTACAGAGAAACAGGAGTGTGGATCTAAGCCTTCTACAATCTAAGTAATTACAGAAAAACAAAGGCATTTATACTTAACTTACATAGATTAAGTCTATAGAATCAAGAAAGAACATTACAGCTTCCCCAAATGCTTTCCCCAAGTATTTTGGAGATTTAGTCCACCCCAAACATTAAATGCATCTGAAAACACTGGTTAATGCATTGCTGTAGTTCTAGGAATGCATTAGAAAACTCCACTGAGAGTTTGTTGGCAGAACAAAACATCCAGCTTCTACCAAACTTGGGAGGGTGGGGGAGGGCGGCACCGGGGGGATACAGACTTACTCCTCTAGTTTAACCTCGGACAGCTTTAGATTCACTAACACTAAGAAAACAGGACATGTACAAACCCTTACATACATTACCAGAACTATTGAATGCTTAACTGAAAGCCCACTAAAAATTATCATTAGCCATGTTTACTATGAAAGTTTTAAAATTCTATCATGCTGAGCTGTAAAGCAATACACGAGTACTAATGTGTATAAAAGGTTTAAATGGAATCACTGAAGTATGTGGCTTCATGCCTGTAAATAAAGAAATAGCACAAATTGCTGGAAGAACAGAAGCTAGCTGATCAGAGAATCTAATAAGCATTATGTTACTACTTTAAAAAACCCCCATAATCATAACATTAAAACAGCCAAATCCTTTCTATATTAAGAACAGAGTGATAATTCTAATGATACAGCTAATGGTACAAGGGATAGCTAAAGTGAAAAACATACCATGGAATCTAGGCACATCACTGTTTTCTCCAAAATAATGGTCTTAATGACCTTTGGTACTGAAAACAATGAGTAGGACTTAACTATGACAGTTTATTTTGTCATTGATGGTGTTTTCCTTTAGAGATGGTCAAGTGAGGTACCTTTTAGAGACCTATGAGTTTTCAGTTCCTTTTAAGAAGCATTTTGGAATTTAGGCAAAGAACCGTTAAAGTAGGAGATACCATTGTATTTGAATTGTTATTTGGCAATTACATCCTGTCCACATTCAAGTTATACAGCTATTTACTCAATTCTTGGGCACATCATCTTCTGAATGCTCCTTTATTAAAGGCCTAACAAAATATACTGCAGAGACAATGCTTTTCATAACAGAATTAGGGATTCTGTATACAAACACTTCATATTTGATATTGAACAGTATACAACTCCCTGTTTTCACTACAGCATTTTAATAATACTTTGACAGAGCAAATACAGCAAAACAGCTACCAAAGCTGGTAAAAATTAGCCTAGTTCAGTAATCTGAAATCTCTCCAGGAAAGCAAGTCCAGGTATTACACTAAGATGCTAACATGAAGTACAACAGTGTCCTCTCCCCCAAAGTACAGCTACAAAGAAGCACAATGCCACATTCTCCAAAATTTTCCAACACCAGATCCATTAGCATGTCATGTTCAAGCAGCATAAATTCACTGAATTTCACTTCCATAGCAATACTGTGAAGTTTCACACAACATCATGAATTTCATCTTAGCTTGCAGACTCTACAACAGTAACAACTAAGGCTTAGTAAATGAGTAACTAGAATATCACTTGCTGAGAGGCTCAAAATATTGGGGAAATCAGAACAAGCAGCAACTTATTATTTAACTACAAGTTTTTTATCTTGGAGTAGCAGACAGACATTTCTGATAAAGTCTGTACCCATATTTGTCACACTAGCCAACTGTAGAGCTCTATAGGAAGAATAAGATCAAGCAATTGTTCCCTAGTTCTAAATGGGGTTTGTTTGTTTTTTTTTTTACAGAAGTGCTTTTTTCCCCCCTCTTTAAGAGCTTCACATGTTAGCAAGAACAGCTGCAGATAAGAATATCTTAAAGCACTTTGCAAGCAAACAGGAATCTAATAGTAGAATTTAACTAGTCTCAGTCCAAATAAAAATGCTGTTACCACTTCAGCCACTGTTTAACCTGCACTATTACTTCTCATACTTACCCAGCTTCCAGGCAAAGGCTACTATCTGGACTTGAGCCCTCAAATCAGCATTCACCTCAAAATTAAAACAAAAGATCCTTTATCAATTTCTGAGCCCAGAAGAAACCTTACTCCCTCCCCAAGCAATGAGCACCACTGAGGATCTTATGGAAGCCAGTTGAGACACTTCAGTGCACCTTGTTCACCACCATGGAGCAAAGGACACAATCTATTTGCACACCCCTTTTAGATTCCGCTGCAGCTTGTACTGGTTTTGTGGAAGTGAAGTGTGTCAGAATAACACCTCTGAACTACTAGATTACAGGCTGATGAATTTGTATCGGTCAGCTCAAGGCTCCTTAGCAGTCAGGGAAAAGCTAAGTTTTATGATCCCAGAAGACGAGTCTGACAGTGATGGAACAGGCTCTGGAAAGGAGGGGTCAGCAGCATTCCAGGAAGATGCTGATTTCTCTCAGACACATATTTCTTCCAGTGAAGGGTTATGAGCTAGCACAGGATCCCGTGATTTTGGTTTTGCCTCTGCCCAACACCCCCAAGCCCTTTTTAGGCCCAACAACTCTGGTTCTTCTGCCACCACTCCCACCATTCTCAGGCACACCGCCCCTAGAGCCCCTCCAGCACCCACCAGTGCTCTGCAGACAAATTTCTGTCAGCTCCTTGCACAGCTTTTCATTGTGGACTTAACCTCATAAACTCTAAAACTCATCTCAGTCTCAAGACGTAGTAAAAAAGTTCATCCTTTTATTTTAAAAGTTTATTTGCACCATAGTTTGATCTGGACACAGTCTTACTCGTCTCAGACTTGAGGCCAAAGAACACATTGGCTTGGCTCTCCACAGTCACTACTTCTTTCCTTCAGAGAAAGTACAGTTTAATATGATTGTCTTGCCCTTCAACAGACAAGCTTCCCACTTTTATCCAGTCACCGATTTCTGAGATAGTCCCACTTCTCATTAGCCAAGTCTTAGGAACAAGCTGCATTCTCCTCTTCATAGCACAAGAGAGACTAGATTCCCAACTCTTGCAGGTTTAGAAATCCACTGAAGTAACTGCAAAGAGTTTTCATTCTTTGGCTTACCACTATTAAAGCGGTATCAAGATTTGGATTTTCAGAACATCATGCCTACCTGACAAACTACAACTTTTTAAGAGTTTCCACAATCTACCTGAATCTGCTAACTGCATACAGCTGACCTTAATTTAGAACTAGCTTAAATAACAGCCTCTTTCTTCCCACATGACACACCTAAAGATGTATTTAGGCATTATCTGATGCTGATTATAACTGCTGCCACCTTCAGGTTTAAGTACTCACATGTTCCCCAACCATTACCCCCTCTTTCCCCTTTTCAGCTACTCTCAGAGAAGGAGCTTCAGGATTCTGATGCGCCATGATGAAATACATGGCAGCGTTTAAACACTGCTACTATACCCACACAAATATGCATAATTTAGTTAGCAATAAGCTTAACACTTAAGTCACACAGGACTCCAGATTCAAACCCAGAGCTAATCCTTTTTCCACCTGACAATGATTAAGCAATTATAAAGACTTCAATTATAATCAGGTCAAAATCATCCTGCATTTCTTTATTCCTACAGAGAAACAGGTTTTATTCATTTGCTGCTTCTAGGCTACTGACACACAAATTGGTAGTCAGCTACTCAGTTTGCTCTATAGTAACTTGGCAATATATGGAAGGTAAAAGGCAGTTTCTTCCGCGGGTGGCAACCTGTAGAAGAAGCTACATGTGGCTTAGAATTAGGGCAAACCAAAAAAAAGTCAGTGGAGCCCAAGCTACCAAGATCCAGATGAAGGAGCTCAGTCTGGACAAGGCTCCTCGGGCTGGGCTCAGCACCAAAGCCCGCCTGCCCTGGCCCTGCTCC
The DNA here is from genome assembly GCA_013400135.1 of Rhinoptilus africanus. Taxonomy (NCBI): domain Eukaryota; kingdom Metazoa; phylum Chordata; class Aves; order Charadriiformes; family Glareolidae; genus Rhinoptilus; species Rhinoptilus africanus. The sequence continues at coordinate 590,510 of VXBO01011777.1, read as the reverse complement.
CCGCAGCAGGTCATCCTGCTGCGCTACAGGGGGGCACAACAAGGGGTAGGGTCTCACTCCCCCTTCTCTCGGGGACATGTCTTCACATCTTTTTCAAGTCACCGCAGCACCAGAAAACCTCTCAGCTCCCTGCAAACGCTGGGGCATGCGCAGCAGCAGATGCTGTGGCGCGCAATGGCAAGAGACACACTGTGTGCCAAAGACACCACACTCTGTGTACCATCCAGCGCTAAGCGTCGCCCCGTCTGTCCCCAAACAGGCTCAGACGGCCCCAGCACGGCGCGGTGCCACCACTGTCACCGTGCTGCGCCTCAGCGCCTTCACAAGGCTTCTCCCGATGCACCTGCCACCGTGGAACCGCTGCGTTCCACGGAACTCTGACCTCTGGCCGCGGGCGCTCCGGCCCAGAGGGACTGGCGCGGCTGGAGCTCTCCCACACTGTGGCCGCGGGGCACTGGCCGCACCAGTGGCAGCCCCGGCCCCGCGCCGGAGCCTGCAGAGCGGGGCTGAGGCGGTCCCGCACCGCGTTACAGGTGCCCCCGCGGTGAAACAGCGGGGCGGTGGGCAAGGTGCCAGCCCGGCGGCGCCTGGATGGGGCGGGAGCGCGCCCGGCCCAGCCCCCGCCGCAGGCCGCCCCAGCGCGGAGCAGGCCGCGGTCAGCGGAGCCCCCGCCTGGCCCTGCCGCGCCGCCCTCCCCCGTTCCTCCGGAACGGGGGGACACCGCCGGGGCCACCCC
>VXBO01011777.1:578252-589762 GCA_013400135.1 Rhinoptilus africanus | reverse complement strand
CCCACCCCCAAGGCGGGGTGGTGGCCGCCCGAGCGGGCCCCGTCACCTCGAGGAGCGGGCGGGGGAGTCCGCGGCGGGAGCGCTACTTACACCGACAGCACGGCCTCACCTGGCCACCGCCCTAGCCCACTTCCCCCCAGACCGCCCCGCGCCTCAGCCGAACCCTACCGGGGTCTAGGGCGGGCCCGGCGCAGCGGCGCCGCACGAAGCCAATGGCAGGGGAGCGAGCGAGAAGCCGGGTAGCCGCCGCGGGGTCAGGGCCTTGGGAGGCGGAGCCTGCGAGGCCTTATAGGGCCGGGCCGGGGTGGGCCGACGCGCTTCCCGGCTGGCGCCGTCCGACCCCGTGGGTGCCCAGCCGGCAGTGGGCAGAGGCGGGCGGGGGCAGCTGGTGCGTGGCGTCCGGTCTCGGGAGCGCTACCCTTCCCCTATTTTAATTTCTTTATTATTTTTTTTTTCGCCCGGGTGTTTGGCACTTTCGAAAAGCGACGTACGCCGGCTGGAAGCCCTGGCTGCCGTCCAGCGCGGCGCGGAGCGGGCCGCCCCGGCTCCCGGGCGGGGAGCGATGCTGCCAGCCCCCCGGGGCACCCCGCCGCCCGCCCGCGCTCCCAGAGGCGCCTGAGCCGCCGGCCGGGACGCGAATGGAGGCCAAAGGAGCTCCTTGCCATGTGCAGTGGTAGCGGGTGGTCTCGGCGGCGGCCCGGCGGCGCGGGAGCAGCGGGGCCATGGTGAAGGAGGAGTGCAAGGCGCTGCTGGACGCCCTAAACAAGGTGACCGCCTGCTACCGGCACATGGTACTGACCATCGGCGGCACCTCGGACTCCCAGAACCTGCGGGAGGAGCTCAAGAAGACCCGGCAGAAAGCCCAGGAGCTGGCGGTGGCCAACAGGAACAAGCTCACCACGGTCCTGAAGGACAAATCCGTGAGTAAGGAAGATAAAGCCGAGTTCGAGAGGCTATGGGTGATTTTCTCCACGTGCCTAGAGATCCTGGAGATCGACATGAGGAGAGCCCTGGAGCTGGGCCACGAGTTCCCGCTAAACGTCCCCAAAAAGCACCTGATCCAGACAGGCATGAGTGGGGGAACCTCTGGCGTGGCCGCCAGGGCGATGAGCGTCCAGAACATGAAATACGAGGCCGAGCACAATATTGACGTGGTGGATTTGAAAGACCTCGAGAACGAAATCAACCAGGTAGGAGAGATGATGTACGAGATGGAAATGAAGGTCAATGTCCCCCAGTGGACAGTGGAGGCTAAGCAAGACCCAGGGGCTGAACTAAAATCCACCATCAGCGTGGGCGCTTCTTCCATCGGCATGATCTCTGTGGAGGAGAATAAATCCTTCTGTGATATCAGTAAAGTCCTAGCTGGGATTATTTTCTCTGCAGTGCTTATTATTGCCATCGTCCTGGCTGTCTGCGTGGTAAAACTCTCTTAGGGCGGTGCAGGCTCTGACCAGAGGGACGCCCCTCCAGCCTGTCCTCGAGATGTTTCATGACCCACCTTTCATTTCAGGATGGGTCACTTGGATGAGCTGAGAATTTAAACCTAGCACTTGAAAAAACAAATCAAAACTTTTGCCTCTCAGTATCCTAAAATGCACAATTTGTTTCTTCTTGCTTTCTGAACAAAAGAGATGCAAATGCGCCTGCAGAATAGGATGTCTTCACTGTCTGGACTTGTAATAGTTAACAATGAAGTATCAGGGTATTATCACTACTGGCTATAGCAGGGATTTGTCTGCTATTAATAGATCCCTATTCTCAGAAGCCTGTATTTTTTGTTCTTGAATAGGCTTTGGGGTTTGCTGCTGGTCACTGTTTACAGTATTTGACAGTAACACAAATTTGGAGGCTAACACTGATGTTTTGTCCAACAAAGTAAATAGAATTCTTTTTCTTTTCATCAAATACGCAAAATATTATTTCAGTGGAGGAAAAGAGGAAGGATGAAAACCCCGGTAAAAGAATGTAAACAACCTCTATTTTAGATAAGTTAGTGGTTGGGGAGGGGGGAGTCGTGAAGGAGGATGGAGAACACTGAACAAGCAATGTTTGATACCAAATACTGCTTGTTGATTTAGACCCCAGTACAGAAACCCAGTTGCATGGGTTGGCACAGCATACGTGAATGACTAATTGATTTCCAAATCCATAAAGAAAAACGGGAGAGTTGCATATTCAGAAAAATACTAGCGAGCCTCATCATTCTCGTCCACATTTACCACAAATTTGTCTTCCCCTGCAGAAAGGCTGATTCTTGTCACTTGTTCAGATTTTTCTTTCTGTAGAAGCAGTTTGCACTTCACAATTAACTATGAAAATAGGAGCAATAAATATACCCACAGCAGGGGTGGTAATTTTGAAAATAGATTTTGGCAAATGATGTTGGATTAAAGCAGGCCTTTCTAATAATCCAGAAAGAGATCCCCTCTCCTGTGACAGGTGGGGATTGATGCCTCTGTACAGTCACATTTCTGCAAGTTCCTGAATTCTCTGCAGAAATCCAGACGAAGCTAAAAACATGTCTCAGTTTCATAATTCATTTGTGTCTGATTAATCATTTGGGAAACAGGAAGCCTGCAGGATTGGTTCAATTTGATACAAGAGCAGCATCAAACTCTCCACTGCTTCCCTATGAGATTGTCGATGTTTAAATGTAGAATTGGGGGGACAGGCACTGACTTTGCAGAGAAGCTCTATAATGTTTTCTAGAAGGAGCTATATAATATAATGTTTACTATGTGACTTCGGGAAATGTCCTCCACTACTGTGAACACACGCTATCAGTGCAAGGATGCTTGGTACATACTTTATAGTGCCATAGCTGTATGAGGCACTCCGCAGGTAAATATAGAGACCCTGTAATACCAGGGGTTTAATAAGTTATTATTCTTTTGCATTGATTATTATGGACACATTATTGAAAAGTAACAATCATCGTACATGTTTCTTGAAGTTACTAGGCAATAGACTTCATGCTTGTTAAATAAAATTATGCTGACAGCATTCATTAACAGCTAATATTTTTGAGTTAAGAACTAAGCATACTTTGAAAAACTGCAGCAAACAGTTTTTTCAGTAAAACCTGAGAGATGGATTTGGGCAGAAAAAAGTGTGTGACAAATTTGAATCTGGTCACTTATAAGTGAGAAAAAATTAAAAATGAGGAAAACCAGCAAATGGGCTGAACGAAAGGCTGTAGACTATTGTTACGTTGAAGGATAGAGTTCTGCACATCGATCCAGTCTAGCTCCATTCTCCTGGGGATTCAGTTACGTAAGATGACTCCACATTCCTTTCTGTTGTATTTCACGTGTTCCATAGGATGAGTTTCATAGGTAGTTAATCTAGGTTGGTAGAGACCCTCAGCAGCATTCTAACAAAGTCCAGCCTCTATTTATCGGTGCTACTGTTTCAATCTTTCCAGACAAGGTACAATTGCTGTATGTTCATTTAAATGAGAAGACCTCCTTCACAATCATATTGAGTGAACATATTTATGGAAAATACAGCAAAAGATGACGGGGAATGTACACATTTGGATTGCCACCACTAGTCACTAAGGATTCGTGGGTATTTTCATCCTTTGCACTCTCCATTTACTTGGTTCACAGGGAAGTGGATAACAAGTTGTGCTCTGAAAACTCCATGTTCCTTTTGAAATCTGCTTCTTTAACCATGTGTTCTGAAAACCCAAGTAAGCAAGTCTGGTTTCTGGTGGATAAGTAAATGGTAACACCTATAGCATTCATTATCTTTTATCTTGGTATCCTGAAGTGGCTGTACTGTTTATCCACAGTTAGTTGCATAGAAGAATTTTTAAGAACAGGTAATCTCATCTTCAAAAGTGAGCCTCAGTGAGTTGGTAAATTGTAAATTTTCAGTCTGTTGCATTTTTTTTTACTTTGGATTTTTGGATACAGGACTCAAAGAATTCATGTAAGTAGCCTATAATTATGTCAGTCTTGCTTCATTATGAATGTGCACACCATTAGTATTTAAAGGACTGGACCTTGGAAAAATAATGTGTTTTCAAATCTTAAGACAGAGCTGGCTGCAGATTTATTCATCATTAGTTTGTTCCTAAAAATGTGTATCATCTTATATTTAGGTGATCTAAGGTAAAGAGATTAAATAGAATTCTAACAGAGGACTGGCACTGTCTAAATGCATAACGTTGCTACCATTAATCTCCTACACTTGATGCAAGTGTACGCTCAAGGTGACAGAGTTCAGGTACGACAGCACACAAAATCAAAGCAAGATAAAACCACCATCGCCCAAAAGTACTGATGCCTCTTTTAAATTAAGAAATAAAGAGATGATGTAGATTTGCAGTCTTCATTTTCTTTCCCTAATAGAATACAACTGGAAGGAGACTGGAAATGCTATTTTTGTAAGTAGAAAATGGGAAGTCAAACTTCAAAATACTCTGTATTTAAATAGCATGATGAAAATGCAAGTACTGTCATGCTGATGAGTGAATGATAACATTATTGTGATTTCAGTACAAATGCAGATGGTCATTGCTTAACTTCAGTGTTGTTCTACTATGGTTCTTTTGTCTTTATTCACAGGATGCACATTAAATTTGCTGTATACTAAAATCTTATTCCGTACTGGAATTACACTGGTTTTGCCTGTGCATGGGTGGTATTTTCTACACTTTGAATAATTCAAACTTGTTATGGTCACTATTATTTAACTTAAAATAAAGTACATTCTTATAACTTACTGGTTGGCTTGCAGCAGTAATTAAAATCAAACAAAACCCGGAATATTAATACAGCTTGTCAGTAAGCTCTTCTAAACAAAAAGTTCCTTTTTCCACCACAGGAATAAAAGCAACACACTAAGCCCTCTCATTACACTTTTCTTTACATAAATGTACCCTTCTCAAGCTCCTAAAGTTGGATATAATGATACATCTTAATTTATGCTGCAAGGGAATCAGCAGTCTGAGAAGTCAAGAAATCTCTGCCTTAGGAAGCAGCTTCAATAACATTTAGGATAACAGGGATGACATTGCCTGCAGCAGCAATTGTTCAGTGCTGCTGAGTAAAGTACAGACCCTTTGGCTTGGGCAACTGAAATTTATTGGATTAGACCAGACTGACATATTAGCCCCAAACTCGGCCCCCTTTCAGCCAGCAAAGCTTGCATTTGCTTTAGCAAAAGATATACACAACCCAAGGAGTGTGAAATTCAGTCCTGTGGCATTGATAGCAAGAGGAATCAACAGTTGTGTCAAACAGTCAGAACTGCATCTGTTAAATGCAGCAATTTGTAACTTTATTCCAGGACTTCCAGCCTTTCATCATAAATCCCCTCTATACTCTTTACTAACTGAAATGTTTACTAACTGTTTACTAAAATGAACACAGAACCATAATTAAAGTGATTCTCCTTATGTTGCAAACAATGTAACAGCAAATTTCAGCATCATTAATAAGAAATTTGTTTCAAAATTCTTCATATAAATACAAATATTTTTTACGTGAATACAATTATTTAAAACCAGGCTAAACAACTGATGCCATTAGCTTTCAGATTAAAAATTAAACATGTGCTTATTGTTTGTGGTCTGAAAGGACTGGTTATGAGCTTTCTTTTCCTTCTCTTATAAGGTTTGTGTTGTTTATGTGCATTTTCCAGAAATACCTTCTACCTAAGTGCTAATGGAACTCCTGGTAAACATATTTACCCTTCACAGATTTTCATTATGTAAAAAGTCATTCAGTAAGACCAGTGGATTACAGATCTCTAAGTGCTTTCTCTCAATACGATTATGTAACTCTTTTAATGCAGGAAGAGATCTGGACAAAATAGTAGCATACACACGAGCGGCATTTGCTATGGTAAGCATACAATAAACGTGGGATTAGAAAAGAATGTTTTCCATGTAAAATTATCTGCATGTGTCGAGGAAAGGTCAAGAAAAGGGAGGGGATGGATGTATGCAGTAAATATGTCTTCATCTTACATTAGCAAACTATGCTTTTTTTTAAATATAATAGCATCACAACATTAAACTATAGCTTCTCTATAAGAAGGTAGTATCGTATATCCAGTGGGACAAAAAATATATTATATACCTGAGTGGAACTAACCGCCTATTCTCTGATTAACTCAATACACTGTAGGAGTAAAAATATTTTTATTCGCTACTTGTTGATAGCAATTTTACAAACAAGAGCCCTTTTCCCTCTTTGTTTCACACTACAAGGGACCTGCTGTTAGCAGAAGGTGATTCCAGAAGGCTGGATTCCATCATCCATCCTGACAGCTTGCTGCTGCAGTGCTGTGATGTGGTTGGAAGTGCAGCTTAATCAGCTACCGCTGATTAAACCTGTGGAAAGGAGAAAAGTCACGTGGCATTTAACCAGCATGAAGGCTCTGCTGCATTGTTCCATCCAGCCAAGCACAAGTGTTTCATGCTAGAAGCAATGTGGCTATGTAGGAAAACACAAATGAAACTACAGCATCTCTGAAAATCTGTCACCCACAGACACTACTCAGCAAAACCAATTATGTTTATTGCTCAGTTCCAGTAATTTTGTCAGGATATCCACTGTGGTTTTCCTAAGTCTTAGAAACCGACTTCTTGAGCCTCCACAGGGCCAGGTGGTTTCTATTAGTTTGTTTTGTTTGGACCGCATGGTATGTTTTCTTTTATTTACACTGCATGTTATTGATCCCATACTTACTAATAACATCTCCACCAAATTAAACTAACAAATCCTCTAAAAGCTTCTAAAGCTCTAGAAGTTCTAACTCAAGCACACAGAAATGGAAGTCACAACCATAGTAAGTATACGTGGTCTGTTATTTCGGCCAGTTTTCCATTATGCATTAAAATAATCACCAAAGTCTATGATCAGTCAAGTCTGTCTCTCACGCATAAATGTTCAAAGATAATCAGTTGAACTCATTGATGCACACAGTATTAAGGAATTACATAGCCTAAAACATGACTTTAAATTCTGGGGAGTTTTTCTAAGAATAGTAAACGTCAGGTCATACAGCCATGTGTAATTGTCTTGAGAAAAAAAAAAAATTTAAAAATTCAAATGCAATTCCTTTGCATGATCTGGAAGAATCTATATATAAATAGCATAAACCTTGGAGGAAAAACAAGGGAGAAAGGTGGAAATGAGAAGACAAAGGAAAATATTTAACTATTTATACCATATAAAATGACTGAGGAGTACCAGACACACCAAACATGATACTCTCTTAGCAACTTTATCGAATATGCTAATTGCATGTGTAACATTATATATAAATACTCATTTGACTTCTGGGTCCTAGAGGGAGCAGACTCATATAAGCCATCACTACTCAGTTTAGTGAGAAATTACACGTGTGAAGAGCATTCATCTAATTAAGAGCTGCAGAATTAGAACCATAATTTCTGTTTGCATAAGACATGTAGTCCATTATGCATTTGTTGGAAGTAGAACATTTCCAGTTGTTAATACTATCTATAACTATCTATATACTATCTATTTTTTGGAATATTGTTCTGCATGAAGGTGGCTGTATTTTTTATTTTTCTTTTTAGTCACTCTATATAATGGTGCTGTAATCATAAACCCGCATTTCCTAGATTCAACGTTTATTCACATTTTAGACACAATACTTGGAAAATTATACAGTGAACAATCTATTTGCTTTTTATATTAATTTGTTGAGTCTGCCTATTCATTGATATTATGTGAGCTAAACTATCTAAAAGCTTTAGAATGTCATTTTGAAATAAGCCAGTTTAAGAAGTAGACACGCTCAGTGAAATCTCTTAATTTTTTATACTTGAGTTCGTAAAAATTTGCTCGGTATAGTAGATACTACATTGGCGTGGGGACAAAGCTTTTACCAGATGCATATAAATTAAGATAAGAGCTGACTTAGTATAATCATCACCAGCTCACAGGATAGCATGTAAGCCAAATTAAATTGTGAAGTAACGGTGGACCTTGACTTTCATCTGAAGTTAATTATTACACTGATGTGGTCTGCACTGATCTGTATGTGCAAAATAACTTATGCAACAATGTGACAGAAAGGAATTAAGTCATTCTATTGCTAAGTATTCTAATCACACACACAAAAGACCAGAAAGCTAATTTTACAATTATTTCTATATATCTGATAACTTGTCCTGGTTCCGCTGGGGACAGGGTTAACTCCCCCCGGCCCGGGGGTATCAGTATTCTGTCCCAGGTGAGCCACGCCCGCCCTGAGCTGCCGGGAGGGGGCAGGCAGTCCTCGCTGGGAGCGGGCAGGGGCGTCCCGGGTCTGGTCGGTGAGCGGCGGTTCCCTAACCGCGTTTGTATATCCCTCTGTCCTTGTTATTGTTGTTGGTTTTGTGTTACCTTTGCTGTTCCATTAAACTGCCGTTGTCTCAACCCACAAGTTCTGCCCTTTCCTTGCGCTTTCCATTCAGGGAAAGCCTGCAGCGAGGGGCGCGTGGTTCTTTGCTGCCGTCTGAGGCCAAACCATGACACTTGTATCTTTTTTCTTTAAACAAAGCACTATTTTCTCTTTCTCATAAGCAGTAACTGGAGAGAAAAATGTTGAAGTGACCTCCACATTGCTGAAATATGATCCCATAAGGAATTAGTATCAGTGCAATAATTTTGCAGTTTTTCATTTGGACTAACTTTTGCATCACTTCAGAAGGGTTTATTTTTCAATACAGCACAATCTGGTTTTGAAAACAACCTGAAACACAAGAGAATTATAGACTGTCCCTGGAAGCCTAATGCTGAAGCTCAGCTGAGTGTCAAATGGCCTTGTGCTGGAATGCCTATACTACAGTAATGGAATAAACGAATATGCCTGGGTTAGGATTGTCATTCCAGAGTAACGGATTTTCTCTGATTTTCCATTCTTTCTGAAATCACTCGTGACACTATAAAAAGTTTAAGTGCAAGAGAGATGAGCTCTGCATTTTTGCAGAATATACTGGAGGAAGAAGTCATCGAAGCTGGAGATAAAAAATTAAAACATGCTTTATAGACAACCTTACATCTAGTCTGGCGTCAAACATTTGCTATATTCATTTGAGCTATCTCTAGCAAGTTAGCTACAGCTCTGAGCGAGCACACAGATGCACGCTCACAGCACTTATCCTTTCTTAGTAGGAAACTGGAAGGGGTTAAAACATCCCTTTGCATCCTTGATCTTTGCTCACAGAGTTCCCAAGCGTCAGAAATGCTTGGTTTCCCAGTGTTCATCCTTAGAACCTCCTGCCATCTCTGAGACACTATATTTTTAGTGTAGTAGGACAGTTTTGTATATGTGCTGGTATGGCAACTGATTCTCGAATGATGCTGTTCATTATTAGTACACGAGCACTTTCTACTTAAAATGCCTTTATGCTGAAAGGATATGGCATAATGGACCTGAAATCTGTTTTTCAATGAACCATCAAGCTCATTGGACATTAAATCTTGAAAAAACTCTCAGTAGTTTATTAATATTTCAAAAGTAAAGCAGCTTTTAGGAAAACCACATTGCTAACAATATGTACACTTAACACAGTAAAATAGGTAACTAGACCAAGAGTGCAAAAGGCAAACAAATACGTAGTGAACATCATCATTTTAGGTTCAAAATGCCTTCTACTAGGAAACAGGCGCATTAGTGAACCTTATGCTTCTGTTACCTGAAATGAAAGCCCTTGAAACCGGAAGAAGTTTAGAGAGGAGATATTGCTTTATTCAACGTCAGGTGCTAGGGGGAACACCCACAAATCTAGCACACCTTACCAGGGTATTCACCCATTTTTTATACACAAAATATTCTCATTATTCCGCCTACCTAATACATAACTCCACCTAGGCCTACATATTCATCAGGATGACCGAATGGGCCTTTTTACCCATGCGTAACAAACTTTGCTGTGTCGGCAAAACACTTCTGCGCAGGCATGAGTGTCTCGGTGGTCCTTTGGGTCAGGAGACCCTTCCTCACATTATCCTTTTAAGGTACTGAGTCATCTCAGGACAGTAAAATTGTGCTGTAAGTTTGCCAACTTCTTGAGGAGGTTCTTTGAAGCAGCCATAACTCTCTTTTAATTGGTATAGGAGCTCATATTTGACATATTGAAGAACCTTGGAGTGATTAACTACTTCTTGTTATTCCATCCTTGGTGATTACTACTTCTGGTTGTCTCCTCATTATCACTATCTGTAACATCAGCTCAGTGAATAACTATTTAAGAAGGTCAGTAATTAGCTATTTTCTCACACAGTAAGAAACAATTATTTTAGAAACAAAGCACAGGCCTGCCTTTGGTAACACTTCCATTGCTAAAATGGTAATAACTGACGATCAATAATGATTAAATTAGTACGAAAAAGGAGGCTAGAGTTACCACATCTATGTGGTAACGAGGAAGACAAGGAGAGGGAGGGCAGACTTGCCTGTTGTCTAGCTGTACTGCAGCTGGCTCTGCCCTGGTGTCAGTGCCAGGGCCTGGCTACTCTCTGCCCATGGCAGCCCAGTGCCAGGATGAGCTTGCAGCCCAGCTACATCGGTGCAGACCTTCACTGGATTTTTGGTTGTGTTAGATGACATAATCTGGCATCCCACTGCTTTGGTAGCCTCTAAACAACATTTCCGTTAGTGAGCCACATGTCACAGGCATTAAGTATACGCTCAAACAGAAAGTAAAGAAAATCAAATGGAGAAGTTATCAGAGGCATGTGCAGGTATGTGTGTATTTGCCAAATGGAACCTAGCAAGAGAAAGATTATTAATAGGAGGAGGATTCTCTGTTTCACACAAATTCTTACAAAATTTCTCAACCTGTGTCATGAGCTTTCTTCTGCTTAATCTCCGTGCAAATTAAAAAAAGAAACACACAAAACAATCTATGATTAAATTGAGGAATCAAAACCAAATGTTAAATTAACAAACTAAAATGTTTCCTAAAGTGAAATGTCTGTTCAAACGACTTTTTCAAGGTTTTGCTATCTTGCCTGACTGTATCTTTTTTTCCCAGGTAACAAGGTACTTAAAAGCCTCAGAAGAGCTCTGTAATAAAAACTGATTAAAATTCTACATACTCCTCCCCTTTGAAGTCTACCAGAAGAAATTTAAACAACTTGGAGCACAACACATTTAATTAAAGACCTAAACAGTTTTTCGTTATCAACACGCCTTGGTGTGTACTTGGGACAGGGAGGTTTGCGAGGCCAGATGGCGGGTCAGCAGCGGTGTTACCGCCGCAAAACGGCGCCCTCGGCTCCCACCCCGTGCCGACGTCTGGGGTGTAACCAGTCCCTTCAGCAGTACCCGGGATGGCGGCGGGCTGCTCACTTTATTCGACGTGAGTATCTTGTCGCGCTGCGAATGCACGCAGTGCTACGAGGCCTCGGGAAGGGAAAACTATTCTACAGCTTTTCAAGCAAGTTGACAGCCACCGCCTCGTTCCCCTCCGCCGTTGGCCCTGCGCCTGTGAACGCTCTGCATCCCCTGACGCTCTCGCCCCTGAGGGCACT
>VXBO01011777.1:435935-577590 GCA_013400135.1 Rhinoptilus africanus | reverse complement strand
GGCCCCGCCGCGGGGGTCGCGGCACGGCGGGGCGGACGCTGCCGGGGCGGACAGCGGGAGCCCGCCGGGCCCCCTGCAGCGCGGATGAACGGCCGAGCAGAGGGCCAGCGCCCAGCCTAGCTGCTAACCAAGGGGAAAGGAGCTCGCCCCTTCACGGCTACCCTCGCCTCGGTACAGCTCTCCGGCTCTCGCCGCTGGGCGTCTTGAAAAGCATCGTACGTGACTTTCATGGCGTGGGATGTGTGTCACGCCAGATCGTTTTCACCTTTGAATTACTGCCTCTTTCAAAGGTGCATGACAGTCACTTCTCACCCGGTCGTCCGTTTCCGTTATGGACCGAACACGTAGCGCCCAGGAGACCCAGGGCTACCCAGGGGGTGTCCCGGTGGCGGCAGCTGCTGGTGGCATCTGGCTTCTCGGGTTACTTGGAACCTTCCAAGTAACATGGAAACTTGTTGAAACAGTGGATTAGTAGAAACATTTGGGGAGCTATACTGATTTTTTTTAACTTTTTTTTTTTAATTGTAGGGGTAAAACAAAAATCTTCGTGAAGCAACTTCTTAAAGACAGCTGAGGGTCAGGCACATTAGGGTCTTTAAATTTTTCTAGAATTCTAAACGTTTGAAAGCAGGTTAGCAGATGAGAAACCGGACAGTTCTGTAGTAGTTTACCTAACAATTTTGCTATTACTCATGTTTCTATTTTTTTTTAAACAGATCTCTCTACAGAAATTTATAAAAGTACTCGAGATCTTCAACAGAGTTCATGTTTGTTAAATTTTGTCATAAATCTTATGTAAATGCCTATGTGCACATTTATATTATCAAATTCGCCATGTGAGGTGAAATTAAGAGTACTTATAGTTTAAACATGCCAAACACCACAGTGTTTAAGCATGAATAGCTGGGTGTTTGTGCTCTGAAAACAATGAGTACAGGAAGCAGATGTATAGAGGTACTTTGAATTCTTGAAGCATCAGTAGCAACCTCTATTAACCAAGTTCACATTGAGTTTAAGGTTTTCTCATTTCAGTAACTTTTAGTCAGGCCCCAGAAGCAAGCCTCAAGTTTAGTTTCCAAACTTGGCATGCCTACATGTAAAATAAACACCTACTTATTTTTATAGGATAAATAGTAATTTTTATAGATTGCTTTTATTATGTTTTTTCAAATTTAAAATTTTTTTTGTTGTTATTTTGGTATAGTTTATAGATGGGTTTTAGTGTTTTCAGACAACTTGGACTGTTTCAGGCTCTTTTTATATGTAGAGACTTTGCTAATGGCTTTTAAAGTTACTTTCTATCTGCTGACGAAACCGTTATTTCAAGGCTTGTTTTCATCTTACAGTGGTCATCGCCTCTGGAAGCCATTGAACGCTTTAAATCTCAAGAAATATGGTTTGCTCCGCCTCAGTTCTATGAATTGTGTAGGCTGTGCAACTTCTCTTCACTCCATGAGTTACACGAGTTCAGCTCTGACCGGGCTCTAGAGGGATGCGAACGTTGGATGCCTGTGACGTTAACTGCTTCAGATGGCTACATGCAGATATTGCCAGGTAAGAAAACAAATGAAGGTTCTTTTAAATAGATAAAAGCTTGGGAACTGATACCTAATCAACATGACGTAAACCAGTCTATAACTGTAAGGAAAATATTATTTTAAGTCAAATTACTGCATGCTTTTTCTACTGTTTGGCATCCTCTGTTGATAGAGTTCATAATCGCTCCTGTCAGACACCAGCTACTGAATCACAGACAGCATAGTTACTTCGGTACTTGCTCATAATCTCATTGTCTCATATGGTTGCTATTAATGTTTATTTATGAAGAAATTCTACCATTTCAACTTGTTTTTTAATGTGAAGGATTAGATTAGAACTCCTCCTATTTAGTCCTTTTCAGTGGGAATTCTCATTTCCTTTAGTTACCTGCTTGCCGTTCTAAGGGCCAGTGGATCAAGCCCAGCTGCAGTGTCAGTCTTCACAACAGCAGTGATAGGGCCACAATCTACAAAGATACACCAATTCATTTTCCTCCTACCCTTTCTCCTACTGAAGTCTCTCTCATTTCGTAATCGTGTACACTTTTGCCTTCTCCTTAGGACAAGCTGCATCTACTATTTATTGTTTCCTGCTTTTTTAGTTTGCCTTTCACTATGGTTTCTCCTGTCTTTCTTTTGGTCACAACTAACCTCAATAATTTCTGTATTTGTGGTATATTAGCATTCTTGCACAAAAGTAATGTGTTTATCTGTCAAAACACTGCTTTCTTCAACAAAACAGAACAAAATAACAGTTTCTATTCTTAGTTCTGCCATAGCCTACCTTTATACACTTGGAAAAGTTTGTCGCCTTCTCCGCCTATTATATAAACTCATGTCTGTCTGACAAGGCTGTGATTATAGCATATTAGTATTATCAAGAACACTAGAACATAAAAATCAACACCTCTAATGTGCACTGCAGTGTCACTGACAAATACTTTAGAAAGTTATGGCTGTATCTTTAAATCTGAAGATGTTTAAAGGCAATTTAGTTTTGTATTGTGAAATACATTCCCACTGAGTTTCATGTCCTGATAAGTCTTTAAAAAACTGCTAGATTCACTCAATCAAAAAGCTGAAAAACAAGGCAGGCAATGTATAACTAAAACTTTTTTTCTAACCCCAGGAGATGAGTTATACCCAGAAGATCCAGATTATACAGGAGAAAAGAAACTGATGATGTCAACAGATAAGAAGGTTGAAGATCTCATGAAAGAGGGTAGTGTATTTCACAGGATAGTAATAAAAAACATCAACGATTTTGCCCTCTATGTTAATATTCAAGCAAAATATAAACATAAGAATCCAGTGATGATAAACTCTCCTTCAGATTACAATAGCAGATTATAATATTTTTAATTTAAAACTAGAATATTTTTAATTACATACATACTCACTGTGGTTTTGTCCTTTCTAACTATTGCCAAATTGTCAGGAAAATAGTCCTTTGTCCTATCAGAGCATTTTGTGTGCGTAGTTTGAGGTTTAAGTGTACTTAATTCTTTGAGTCTTTGAAACAGCACAGTTGTGCTAGTTACGATGTTTAGAGACTACTGAAAATTTAACATAACCACCAACTTAATTATTAAATTAAGTATGATTTGATGGTAATTATACTGAACCATTAACACCTTATTCTACTTACATAGTAATTGCAGAATATGCTGCAACACTGATCTGTTGGGTCACACAGGTCCTTTTCTCACTGAAAATTTAAGTATATATTATGTTCAAAACAAGTGTGTTTTGAGTTGAAGAATTCTTTTACTATGCTTCCCAAAGTTATCCATTAGACTACTGTAACGAGTGTCTAGGAATGAATGAAATTTCCCATTCCATATCTGCTGACATCTCCCAGTCTATTCTTTCTTTCATTTTTGCTAAAACCAGTGTATATAGAGATTTATTAGCTAAAGATCACTTTGAAAAAAAAAAAGTATTATAAAGTTAAGGTTTATATTCAATATATCTAAATTATTTCTACTCATGGTAATCTACTCAAAACTTTACAATCTTCAAAGGTAGGGATAATTTAGATAAACTAAGTCATCTATCAGATTGAGTGCATTCTCAACATTCTTTTTATTCACGATAACTTTTAATCTTCCAGTTGTTATCACTTAAAAAAAAAAAACCAAACCAACAAAACCCCACAAATTGCTTAGCTCCAAACAGATACCAACAACTTCAGGGAATAATGCACTACCTTGGAGACATGCACTTCCATTTTTCCAACATCCCACATTTTACTTCTCAAATACTTTCTTAAATCTCAGATATATTTAGTAATTTCAGAGGAAGAATTGCTGTTTGCTTTTTTGGTTTGGATTTTTGTTTGTTTGGTTTTGTCTTTTTTTGTGCAATAAGGGGAGTAAATGGAGCAGTGATGGAATTTGTTCTTTATCTGGAAGAAGAATGAATGATGACTTGAGATTAGCCAGTAAAGTTGTTCAGAGAGCTTTGTTTCGGCTTTTGTTCTGTATTTCAATTAAAATATTTTTTTATTATTTTCATTCAACTGAATTGGTTTGTAGCATTCATTTGTATCGGGGGAAAAAAAAAGCGTGTCCTCGTCTCAGAACATGCTTAGACTGCTGTTGGTTTTGGAGACCTTGCTGAAATTTGTATTCTTCTGCTAAACATGGATCATGTCAAGCGGTACATGTATTATATACTGTATATTATGCAGTATAGTATCTCCTTCAGAACATTTGAGCTAACTCTGCTGAAGATGAAGACAAGAGGAAAATGAAGAAAATGTAGAGTAGAGGAAGCAAAGCAAGTACCCTCTATTGCTGTCTTACAGCTTTTTTAGCTTTTTGAGATTAACACTAGCCACTAGGAAGACAATACCTAAAGGCATGGTTATGATCATATTTGTGGTGTCTATAGTAACAAATATCTTGGCTTCAAAATGATTCAGTTATTTATTCAGAATTGGCAAACTAAGTCCTCTGAGCAATTGCTAGGCTATTTTACAAGTTACAATGAGAAGATACATAAATATAACAAATTATTTGGCAACCTAGATACAGGTTAGATTCTTACTGAAGTTTTTACATACCTGCATGTTGCTGTACGTTATGCCTTTAATTGTAATACAAGTTTTGCTGTGTGTCAAGACCAGTTAATTCAATTCAAATCTGTTTCTTAAGTAAACAGTCTGCCTGTCTACCTTTGTATTCTAAAGCTTTTTTTCCCCACACACAAAAGTAAAATGGTCCAGTAGGGGGAGCTTGAAGGCCAAAGGACAAAAAAGTAACAAAAATGGAACAAAAAAGTAACAAAAATACACTGTTTTATACAGAAAGCGATGACAATTGCTAAATGTAAGCATAAATGGCTTAGAATACAGTAAATAGCTTTTAATACTGAGTTTAAAATATGGGTGATTAAAGCTGTTGTTTCAAAACACTGAGTCCCTGTAAGTATGGGCTTCTGCCTGAAGAGATGGGCTTTATTTCCCAGCTGCAAGCCTCATCCCCTTCTCTTGGGCTGGCACCTCATCTATGCAGCCTTGCACAGAACTAAGTAAGGCCTGAAACACTTTGTTTTTTCATTAAAGCTTGAGTGGAAAGGGTAGTGTGAAAAATAGTGAAGGTATTGTTGGCTTTTGCCATAATAACAAGGCTATAAATACTTGACTTATAAGGATAACTAACCTTTAGTAAAATTAGGAAACATGAGAAACCTCAAAGATAACAACTAACAGCAGCTATGAAGAAAAACATCTGAGAGCAACAAAAGAGAACTTCTCCAAAAGACCCCACAAATGATTAACGGAAGGAAACAGATGCATGGGAAAAGGGAGCTGATACTACCAGAAGACGACAGATGCATGGGAAAAGGGAACTGAATTCAGATCATTGATCCTCAGAAACAATTGCCAGAAAGAAATGCACAAATACAAGAGAAAAGGGACTAATGATAATCAATCATCATAAACAATTACTCCACCTAAAATAGTGAATATGTATGCAATATTGAATGTATATAAGACGTGGGTGAAGTATTAGCTGGTGTGCCTCTGACTTAAGTCATGCACCCAGCGCTGTGCTTTTGCTTTAATGACTTTGTCCCTATAATAAAGGAAGTGCCATTTCTGTTTAAGGGATCCAGCTGTTTATTACAGTAGTATACAATAGAGTGAATTAAAAGAAGAAAAAAAAAAAGCTGCTTCATCACAGAGCTTGAGTTGCAAGAGTGAAGTACTGTTTTAAGGCACCTACACACTATAGGACGTTTCCAACAGCCATTTTCTGTCGCAGATGTGAATCTATTTCAATAGCACACTCACACTCCAACAGCCCTAGGTGCTCTTTCTGCCCACATCTACCTAATTCTACACACCTTTCCAGGACACGCTCCACTCCAGACTTTGTGGGGAAAACCTGGGACAGGAGCCCTGGCTACCATCGCCTCACCGGGTGGGATGCGGCCGGGGCTCAGGAAGGCGCCACCACCGAAAAGCCGGCCCCTTCCCTGCTCCGCCGGCGGCGGCAGGCGCAGAGGAATAGCAGGACTCGCACTTNGGGGGAGAAAATGGCATGAGTGGGTAGGTAAGGTGAGGTGGGATGGGAATAAAGCAAAAAAGCCTTATTTCTTAATAGTCTTTTAGCGTGCTCTTCTTACCTTATGTTGTGCTTCTTAGATGGGGATTTTTAGGTAGAGTAAGAGTGACTACAGGGAGAGAAGCGGGGACAGCGAGTTGGTTGCTTTTTTCTAGGAGCATTTGTATCAGAATACTGTGTGCATTTTTGGCCCCCTCATGACAAGAAAGACAATGAGATTCTTNAAGTATTAGCTGGTGTGCCTCTGACTTAAGTCATGCACCCAGCGCTGTGCTTTTGCTTTAATGACTTTGTCCCTATAATAAAGGAAGTGCCATTTCTGTTTAAGGGATCCAGCTGTTTATTACAGTAGTATACAATAGAGTGAATTAAAAGAAGAAAAAAAAAAAGCTGCTTCATCACAGAGCTTGAGTTGCAAGAGTGAAGTACTGTTTTAAGGCACCTACACACTATAGGACGTTTCCAACAGCCATTTTCTGTCGCAGATGTGAATCTATTTCAATAGCACACTCACACTCCAACAGCCCTAGGTGCTCTTTCTGCCCACATCTACCTAATTCTACACACCTTTCCAGGACACGCTCCACTCCAGACTTTGTGGGGAAAACCTGGGACAGGAGCCCTGGCTACCATCGCCTCACCGGGTGGGATGCGGCCGGGGCTCAGGAAGGCGCCACCACCGAAAAGCCGGCCCCTTCCCTGCTCCGCCGGCGGCGGCAGGCGCAGAGGAATAGCAGGACTCGCACTTACGCCTCATTTGCCACAACGATACCCATAAAGAGTCAAAAGGCCCCTATCACAGCGCTCTGACCCCCTCTGGCGCCTCAGCTCGCTGGCCTGCGCGTGAGCTTCGGGAGGGGCGGAGCCCCCACTGAGGGCGGGAGGGTCGGCTGCTTCTAGAAGCTTCTGAGAAGAGTGGCAGGGGGCTGGTGTAGGTGTGTATTTGGATACTTATGGTCGTGGTGATGTTGGTGACTGAGGTTGGAGGGGTTGTTTTTACCAGGAGGAGCCTGAAACAAAGGCAGAACGTGAAGGAAGATGGAGTGGTGAGGGGTGGGGTGAAGATGGTGGGTAAGGTGAGAAGAAGATTGCGGGTGTGTGTGTGGGTGNGGAGCTGGGGGTGTTCAGCCTGGAGAAAAGGAGGCTGAGGAGAGACCTTCTTGTTCTCTACAACTGCCTGAAAGGAGAGTGTAGCAAGGGGGTGTTGGTCTCTTCTCCCAAATAACAAGTGATACAACAAGAGGAAATGGCCTCAAGTTACCCTGGGGAGGTTTAGGTTGGACATTACGAAAAATTTCTTCACCAAAGGGGTTATCAAATATTGGAACAGGCTGCCCAGGGAAGTGATGGAATCGCCATCCCTGGAGGTATTTAAAAGATGTGTAAACGTGGTGCTGAGGTCCATAGTATAGTGATGTTTTTTGTCAGTGTTAGGTTGATGGTTGGACTTGATCTTAAAGATACCTTCCAACTTAGACGATTCTATGACTTGTGTTGCTGGAGAGGCATTCTTTTACCTTCTCATCTTCATTTTTTGTTAAAGTACCAGTTTGGGGTGAGGGATTTAGTGACCTCTTGCATCTTTACAAGATAAATATACTTAGTGTTGGGGTATGGGATTTGAGTGAACATCTATGTTCTTGTTCTTAATAACAAAGTGGGTAAGTTTTTATTAGGAATATATTAGGAGAACTTGCCCTTTACATGGGTGTGCTTTATACTTTTGATAGGTCACTACTGGTTTTGCACCTCTCAAACTGAATGATTATGTCTGTCACATGGTATTCCTGAAATAAATGTGTATATTTCTTTCTGTTTCTGGGGTGGCACTATGTATCTCATGTTAGAGTATATTACAGTGCAGTGTTAGAGACTTACATGTAACCTGGATGGTATGCTTGTATCATATGGTATTAGGTAAAGCTTCTAAAATAGTTTCACCTGTTTCATTGTAGTGTCAGGCTGGGAATAATTAGTGATATCTCTTAGAAAGCATGTTGCTAATTAAGATTACAGAGTAGCTGTATTGCTTCTTACTTAGTGTGCTGTGTTTGGAAGTGGAAGGTCAATGTCTTGATTTTCCTCTGGTGAAGCATTTTATTAGGCACCTATTTCCAGCGTGAATTGTTTTTAAGTGGTAAACTGGACACTGTAGCAATGTTATTGTGGTGTCCTGATTTGTGCCAAAATGAAAGGCAAATTACTTAAGTCTGTAGGTAGCTTATTATTCCATTGTAATTCTTAGGTAGGGGTACATACCGTTGCAGGTACTGATAAAAATCTGTTACCTTAAAATTGTTTGCTAAGGTTGGGATGCTGCTTTTGTGTTACGAGTTTTTTTATGTGTTTTTTGTGGTTTCTTGCTTGGTGTTTTTTTTTTTTTAAACGATGTAAGCATTTTCCTCTGGTGTTCCTGTCCTTTTGGTCATGCAGATAAATTGTAGCAGCCCTTGTGCTGTATCGAGCTCTTTCTGTTGACCTTTGAATGTAATATAATCAGCTGTATACTGAAAGCTGGTCAAGGATAACAGGTATGTTTTGGGATACTAAAAATTGATTTGGTTGTATGTAAGTAAGTATGGATGGCAAATCTTAATTAGGCTTTAACACAGTGTATCATTAAGAAGGTTAGTTTGAACCATTTTGTAATGGCCTAGACTAATACTCCTGACACTAGTAGCAAAAATACAGAGGCTTGCTTTAGATGTATGCTCTTTAGATATGCTTCAAAATAACTCGTGGCTTCAAAAATGGTTCATCAAATGTTTGTTGTTCTTTTACAGTAGTGTTGAGGAAGACTGTAGCTGAGAAACATGGAAGTCCTGGTATTAGAGGTATGATGGTGGGTTTTTTAAAAGTCTAAAGGATTGGTGTTTGTTTCCTTCAATGCAACTCTATGGAAGTCAGATTAACAAATAAGATGATGCTTCTATTTCCATTCAGCAGTTATTTCTTGTATGTGTGGGGTCATATATGGATTATGTATGTTTTGCCACTTCTGTTAAGTGTTTATATTGGTCTCATCTCAAAAGAGGTCAATAGGGATGCAGTTAAAATCTAAAGTGAAAGATGCACAATATAATCTTTAATAGAGTGTGGTATAATACTAGATTCTACTGAATTCCACAAGGGATCATGGAAAAAGTTGTTTTCCTAGAATACAGATAGGGCAGCTGACCCCAACTGACCAAAAGGATATTCCATACCAAATTCTATCATGCTCAGCAGTAAGAGCTGCAGGGAAGGATAGGGAAAGAGGAACATGTGAGGCTATTGAGTTTGTCTTCCCAAGTAAGCATTATGTGTGATGAAGCCCCGTTTTCCTAGGAATGGCTGAGCATCTGCCTGCCAGTGGGAAATAGTGAATGCATTCCTTATTTTGCTTCGTTTGCATGCACAACTTTTGGTTTACCCCTTCAGCTGGTTTTGTATCAACCTATGAGTTTTCTCACTTTCACCCTTCCAGCTCGTTCAGTCACCCCTCTGCAGGGGAGTGAGGGAGCAGCTGGTGGTGTTTAGCTACCTACTGGGATTAACCCACAACAATCGGGGACCCAGATCAGCTAAAAGACTGGGATATAAGGGTTTGCAAAGGCTGAGCAGAAAGCTATGACTCCATTTTAAAGAAACTATTTTGTAAACTCTCCTGAGCATGAAGAAAAGCCTGTTGTTGGGTATGTTGTGTATTTCAGGTTTTTTATACGTCTTGAATATGAAAGTAAAAATGTTTGTCTTTGCACTTTACCCACTGTTGGGTTTAACCAACTCTTTAGATAATGCTGCTTCCTACTACCTGCAGTGCTAAGGAAACTTGCAAGTCATTTAGTGAACTAATGGTGTAAAGGTCAAAGATGTTTTACTTAGCATACAGAATGTTGACAAGTATCAGTCCCCATAATTTTTAAGGTGCCTTGCTAAAGATTTTAAGTTTTATCTTTACGTTTGCTGCTCAGATGTTCTTAAAAAAGTCCTGTCGCTTTAGCAGGAGTTAATAGTATTTGTTATTGTTATCTACTCCTTGCTCCAGATAGAAGATCCAGGTTGCTTTTGGGTTACTATGAAAGGATGTGGGCCTTACGTAGTCAATGAAATAGAATATAGAAACCTGAATGCTGAAATGAATCAGTTCTATGACAAATCTTATAAAGATGTGGATGAAGTAAAACCACTAACGGTGAAAGAAGGCCAGGTAAAATCATTGCTATATTGTGTAGATAGAAATAATCTGTTATTTGCATTGATTTGGGGGTGAAGTATGCAAGATAAACATTAATCTTTTTAATATTGCTATGTATAAAAGTAGATAATGGCTTCTATATGAGTTATCTGTATGGTATCTGTAAATTTCATAGCTACATAAGTTGCAACACTTGCATTTTAAAAAGAAAATTGAGGGCTGTGTAATAAATGCTGTATTCTTGCTTCTGAAAAAAACTTTGAATGTAATTCGCTCCATTTTTGAGAACCTGCTGTCTTGTTTTTTTCTTTTTCAGATTTGTGTGGTTTTCAGTGAGGAACTCAAATGCTGGTGTAGAGCAGTTATTAAATCAATCATGTACTGTACAGATGATTATCAAACAGAATGTTTTCTTCTGGATTATGCCAAATATGTTTTTGTTAAAGCAAAGGAGTAAGTGTTTGGCTTTTTGACACTGTCATTGAAATGTATTTGTTAGCTAATGCATACAAATAGTATTTATTTAGATTGATAGCGGAAGGCTTTGGTTTAAGTGAGGTGTGGATTGGGTCCGTAAGAAACTGCTAGGGATGTGATAGGCCCTTCCCAGTGTGGATACAAACCAGTTTTTGTTTTGTGAATTTTTAAAGATGCTTTCTAGTGTAGGTTTTGGGTTTTTTAAGATTTGAAATCGAAATAATGTCAGTTTATGTCTGAAATACACGATTGGCAGTTAACATTATTTATATTATTCTCCTTTATTAATTGATTATATTCTAAAAAATTATATGCAGTGAAGATCATTCCCAAAGTGTATATGGAAGCAGGCTTCACTTGATGAACCAGCTTTTGACATCTCAACACAAAAGTGTGGGGCTTTTCCTACTGGAATTTACTAGCTTGTTCAGGTTACTAAGAGCTGACAGTCTGTCTTGGTATGGTGTAAAAAAAGGTGAGTTTTCACAGGTTCCCAGTTTTTAATAAAACCACTATGAAACCTACTGTTTCTAAAATCTTGAAAAATATGTTTTATAAAATAACTGTTTTAGCTCTTAGCTAGTTTCAAATTTCATTTCTCATATAAAACATGCGACTTTGAGTACAAGAAACTTTACCAAGTATTTTTTGCAGTATTCCACAAAACTACAAAAGCTTATTTAAAAGACTTTAAATATTAATGTTTTTAAATTTAATGTTGCTGTATTGGAAAACAACTTGACAATACCCTGCATGTAAAATACACTCAACTAAAAGTAAATGTGTGTTTTACTGCTTTTTAATTGTAAAATAACAATTTGAACAAAAGCAATTAATATATGGATCTTAAAAGCTTG
The DNA here is from genome assembly GCA_013400135.1 of Rhinoptilus africanus. NCBI lineage: Eukaryota > Metazoa > Chordata > Aves > Charadriiformes > Glareolidae > Rhinoptilus > Rhinoptilus africanus. The sequence goes on along the minus strand of VXBO01011777.1, from coordinate 565,967 downwards.
TTATATACTGTGTCTTGCTGATTATTAAAAGTCTTCAACCAAAGCAAGTGTTAAGGGTAAAATGAACACTCTAGTGATAGCTTTGTAAAGGATAATTTTTTTTTTAATGAGTACAAATGCAAATTAGTGTACTTGCTAGATTTTCTTCTTGGTGATATTAATCATACCTGGTTTGTCCCACAGAAGTAACAATCGCAAAACAGAATATGCGGTGGCAGGTGGTATATATGGTCGTATAAGAGCTAAATATCATGAAAAGATAAAGCTGTAGTGGCAAAGGATCAGAAAGATTTTGAGTGAATAGTAAGTGTATTGATATCCATAGTGAATCTGTTCACTAATTGCTCCTGGTAACACCTCTCTTGGAGAGAAAAATAACACAATGGTTCCATGGTGTTTCACAGTGGCAGCCAAACTTCTGGAAGAACTTTGTTGTCTGATACAGGGTAATGGAAGGATGTGTATGAGACTAATGACTTCTGGAGAGCAAAATTTGCTCAGTAAAGTGAGATTATTTCTGCTTTGTGTTTAAGCATTCGAGTTGCACTGGAAGTATTTATGCAGATCCCATATAGAGCAAAGAAGTGTAGACTGTATCGCACAAAGCCAGTGACATTGCGTATCGACTTTTGTGAAGGAGCTGCAAAAATAGTGTGAGTAGAGTATAATAAATGTGTTACATTCATAAATTTCTTAAGTGTGAAATTTTAACATAGAAATTTTTTTAGAAGAGATTATATCTCAAGAAGAACATAGGAACAGTTTTCCAAATCTGATTTTCTGTTTCAGAGGAGCAGTTCTTAAATGGAACTGCTTCCTTAATGATTTGGGTTTTGTTATTCACCTGTTTAAATCTTTTGATATTTATTTAAAAACATTCCTGTCTAAACTTCTGTTTCTGGCAGTTTTTGCCCTTTGACTGTCATCCCAGAGCTGTGCTTCTTGATTCCTAGCACCTGAACTTCTTTACTAATCTATCCTCATGTGCTCATCTTGCTCCTGAGACTTCTTTTTTCCCTAAGGTAATTTCATGCTTAGCTCAACTGAAGTTCTACAGCTGTTTATAGGTAGTTTTGGTTTTTCCCATTGTCTTTTTTTCTTGCCATATTTTGGATTTCCGTTGTGCTTTCCTCATATTCATGTCAGTTTTTTCTCACTGCCGTTTTGAAGGACTTGAATAAGGTTTTCACTGGGGTTGGGTATGAAGAGAAACGTATCCTTGTATCCTTGAGTTCCAGGATGCTACTGTCAAAGATCCTGCCAACTTGAGAGGGACATGATTAGATCACAGCTCTACAGCCAGAAAGCTACTTGATTTTTGTTGTCAGTAAAGAATATTCAAACTATATGCAGTCAAGCAGTTTACTTTTCTAATACTTCTGTTTGGCAGAAGAAATTAATATTTGACGTCCAGTATTGTGACAGAACAAATATTAGCATAGTTTGGATAGGAACAGCATACATCTTCAGTGGGCCATTGTTGTGAATTATCAAGAAAGGAGTAGGTTGTCATATTTTTAGTGTTCTTCATTTGCTTTTTTATTTTATACTTAAAGTTGCAGAAGATGGTAAAGAGTAAACTTGATCTTCTGCAATAGGCACTGCAGTCTTCAGCATTTTAGTGTTTGTTAAGTGCTTGTTTGAAATTGCTTAGTACCTATTTAATTAATATGTTCCGCAAGTGGACTCTTGCTGTATTTTTAGTTATTCTGTTTTGTTTCTAACCATTGTATTTTACGATGGATGTAAGCCATCATACCTTGACAAAGCAATATCCAGTAATTTTTGATCAACTTACTTTATTGATGGGCTGAAACAATATTATCAAGACTGAAATTACATCCTAAGTAGTAGGATTCTGCTGATGTGTCTAGTTAGTGCACTTAAAATTTGGCGTGGCTTGAAATTACTTTTTTTACGCCCATCACAGATTTTTTCCGAAGTTACCATTTTAATCTTTGATGACGTGGGATATCTGGTTGTGTTTATTTTCCTAGACCAGCCAAAAGATGGGATAGTGCTGCTACTTGGTATTTTCAAAACCTTCTCAAAGGTAAATAAAACATCCTGCCAAAATCATAATTGTCGCTTCTGTTTTGGGAAAAATAAACAGTTAGAGAAATGTAGTACTTTTGTTTATGTATTTAATTATATTTAAGAATGTTGTATATAAAAAACTAAGAGGAAAGAGCTACATAAGGTTTTTTGTGTGGACTGAGTAAAGCAAAAAAAAAAAAGAGCTTCATCTTGAGTGCTTTGGGCTCCGTGCTGCATGAATTTGAGAGTTAACTAGATGGTGTCTGGCTGTTTGACAGGTTATATAAGGTAACACTCACGTAATACTTGTTTTGAACAGTGGAGCCTTTCTTTGTATTAAGCTTAAATCTTTGAATAGACATCACAACTGTATTTTTGTAGTTTTGTACGGAGTTGGCAAGGTCTGGTTTATGAGTTCACCCTTTCAGTTGTTGCTTGACAAGGATGTAAGCACCATCTCAGAAGAGGTATGTCTCTGTTATAGTTGTTAATAAATAGAATGAGCTCCGAGTAGTTATTCAGTAAGCTAGAACTGCTTTTTCTCCAGTCTGTTCCTGTCCTTTCGCATGTTTCAGTTAGTTATCCAGTCTTTTTCATACCAAGCCTTCTGTGCTGGTACGAGACAGCTTTTGGTCTTACTAGAAGAAGCAGCTCCTTACTGAAGTTTTCTAATCTTCTTGCTTAAATGCTTCTATCTGAAAAACTGCTTGCCTGCTCACTCACAAGTATAATAAACTCCACACAAAAGGTGTTTGGGGAGGAGAGGATGATCTTACAAAAGCAATAAAGGGTCTTTAGGCTGATAATTTCACACACTAACTGGGGACGTAGCACTTCTCATGATTTACTTTTTCTTTTTTGCCGTGCAAAGTAAAGGTTAGTAGGGAGCAATAATAATAACACTGAATTTTATATCATAGATATTACCAGACTGTACCATAAGTAGTAATACATACCTTTTTTAATTGCTAGCACATCATTAGTGTCTGCAGAAGTGCTTCAAAATTTACTAATGGACTTTGTCAGCTGTGTTTGCTTGAATGAAGAGCCTAACCAAGCTATGCAAATGTGCTAATATAACTTATTTCAAGAAAAGTAAATGTGTAGTTTGGAAAGTTTGCATTTGTACTACGGGTTGTCAGAGACTAAAAGATAAACTAAGACTTTTAGTGTAGTACTAAGACTCGTTTGTGCAGAGAGGTCATTAATCTGTTTCAGCTCCCAATCCTCCTTCAAAGTCTAAGGACAATTTCATTTTTGCAACATTAAGGTTTTTTTGCCTTGTTACTGTCTTGTTTCACTAAAAGTTACTATCTTTGTACTAGCTTCCCTAAAGAAAAAAGTTACACGTGTAATTATGATTTCTATTTTTGTTGATCTTTGAAAGTACAAGTGAAAAATACTTGATAATTTGATACAGGTTTAATCTTTTTACCTGTTCTTGTGTTTATTACTGCATTTAGCAACTACCCAAATGAAAGTCAAGTTATGTGCTGTAGAAGATAACACATTTGATGTATTTCTTTATGTGACAATAAAGGATGAAAAGGTGAGATACTTTTTTTATCTGCAAACCTGTTCATGCACTTTGATATGCTAGTTAGAACATTGTGATTAGTTTAAGACTGAAAAGCATTAGTTGCACATGAGTTGTAATTTCTGTGAGATACAGTAGAAGCTGTATGTCATATACTTATTAGAGGTTTTATTTTATATTTCTCTTGCTTGTAAACTTGTGGAGGAGTTCCAAGAGACAGAAATCCCATTTGTCTTTGTGAACCTCTTTTTGGAAGGTATTGTCAAGCAAGTGAAGTACAGCAAGTACTTCAAATGGACAATTATGTGAATTATTTGGTGCACTTTTGCACCTTTTTGTGGTATCATACTTGATGTTTCAGTAAGCAGTTGCATGGTATTATAAAAATAAATAGAAATTCACGCTTGCTTTTGCATAAGACTGAGTCCTCAGACCTTTGCGGGAAGGGGAGAACCCGAATTAGTTCCACTTGTCAAAAAGTGTAATTTGTGCTAAATCCCTGCTGGAGCTACTGTCAGACTCAAGCAGCTGTATGGTAGATAGAAATGAAGCATCACTCAAACACATTTTACTTGGAAGCGTTTTATCCAGGGTTTTAGCACTGGAGCTGTGGTCTTTGCAACAGACAATAACTTTGAAGGTACAGACTACTTTGAGTATCTTCTCTCAGTTCAGAATACCAATTTGCAATAGTATCTTTTACCTCAGCCAGTGGATTTTAAGAAGCTTTAGGTTTAGTATTACTTTTTTCTGCCTGGTTTTGATGCATGCTGAATTAAGAAGAAATAAACCAGCTTGATTTACAGGGTTTTTTAAACGTTTTTAGGGCTCATACAAAAAGTTAATTGATTGTCAGAAGCGTAGAATTAACACCTAATTAACACTTGTTTAGAGAATATAAGGGAAGCTGTGACTGACTTTTCCTATTCTGGAGTTAATAATCTTCAGGAAGTATTTGCTGGTACTACTTATGTTTTACTGCTGTTGTTTAAAGCTTCAAATAAATTCTAAACAAGTATGTTACGTGATGGTGTGACTTACTTTCTGTTGATGCTGGTCCATACTGTTTGTTTTTTTAGGTATGTGTTAATGATGATCTTGTCTCAAAGAACTTTGCTCGTTTTGAGGAAGCTGAAGAGAATATGGGGAGCTCTGCAGATTATCAGGAGAACCAAACGTCGTTAAATGTTGAGTGTCTTCCAGTGAAAATTGTTAATCCTGCACTTGCTTTCAGGCCAGTGCTGTTTCAGGAGAAGATATCAACAAATCTTGAAACAGGTGGGAACCATGTGTGTCAGAAACAGTCACACATGCAATGCATCATGTGTCTTCAATTGGATATATTGAATGTGAACCTACTGTCTTGGTTCGAATCCAACAATGGGATAAAATGGTATCCTTACAAACAATAATGCTATATCTCACTTTACAAAGACCAATCAAATTATCAGATGCAGGAATATTATAAAGCTTTTTGTACTGTCTAAGACAAAGGAAGGCTGAGGGTGAGTTACACAGGCGCTTATTGATAGGCTTAATAGCATTACATATTGTTGAAATTACTTGTGGTATTGATCAGTGATGCATTACTTTTATTTTTGAGTTTGGAGAGACTTATGTAAACAGAGGTACTTTCGAAAATAGTGTTTACCGTGAATTTTCTCACAGTGATTAAAGAATGTCTTTTTAAAAGTGTGCAACTCTCTGTCCTCCATCCTTGTTCACTTAGTTCACCTGTATAGTTACAGAATCATAGAATGGTTTAGGTTGAAAGGGACCTTAACTAGTTCCAACCCCCCTGCACTGGGCAGGGACACCTCCCACTAAACCAGGTTGCTCTTTTAAGATAACTATTTTTTTTGGTTTTTCTTTTTGCCATTAGGAAATTACACAAGCAACTGAACAAGTAACTTGCAACCCACTGTAAATAAAGGTGCTGGCTTTTTATGTGTTCAGATAATCAGAAATGTGTTTCTGCACTTTTTACTTGCCTTTCTAGGTCTTGCTGTTTCCAGTTCTTTCCTTGAAGAGACTTACCAAAGGTCAAACACAGATCTAAATGAAAATACTGCATCTGTAAGTATTGTATTTTGTATTAAATTGTCAAAGATTAACTAAATTTAAACATACATAGGACATACTAGGAATACTGTAGTCATCTATCTTGGTTTTCGATGTAATACAGGTCTGGGGGACTGTGTTAATCCTTGCTAAATATACTAGAGTGCTTGAAAAGGTTGTCTCCTGTTGCACTCCTTTGCTATAGTTTTATGAAGATGATAGCTGTCTATACTACACAGTTTTCTGAATATATTAAAATGTAAATTTTAGTGTTTCCCTGAAAACAAAGTAGTCCTTGTGCTGTACCATGGTAAACATTCATTGAAGTCTCATTTGTTGAGTCATCTAATACTTTAAATGTCTCATCTGTTTTCTTACTATTTTCTCCTTTGCTACTCTCTTCTGAAACATTTTTGAAAGGTTGGAGCTTATTCTTGAGTATTAGATCGTATACTGAATCGCACAGTTGGAGCCATTACGATGGCCATGAGAGGAAACGAAAATGAACCGATACATTCTAGGCAAATAATCACTACTGGGTGTATTTAATCTCAGTTCATTTAAAGACCCCACGTGCTGTTCTGCGTCCTCTTCTGCTAGATGCTTTAAAGGAGAAATTTGCTTCTATGATAGCGATGGAACTACTACTTCTGTCTGTCAGGGCAAAAAGGGAGTTTTACAGAAGGGTATTTTATAGTTCTGCTGAGAGTTCAAGGATGATAACCACTCCTGAACTTAAACTGTAAAGCCTTATTAAAATATTTTTGAAAGAATGATGATGCAAGTTGTAGTGTGGATTGTTACTGAAGCAGAGCAGGACTACCTTGATACCCTTCTGTAAACAGTCAGCTGAATTACCTTTGCCACCCACTTGAGTGATGCAAGTCTTTGACCAGGTCGTGATTGCTGGTGACTACTGTTGAATGCTAGAAAGTCCTCTGTTCAGAACCAGACATCTCTGGGGTCACTCTGGGTCCAGTATCTGCTACTGGTTACTCCCTTGAGGATTTGCAGTATTGTTCAATTTAAGTTCATGTGCATTGTCACTGTAAGTGTGCATCTGGGTAGCCTTATTTTGTTTTCCTCCTGTCTGTGGTGTTCAGGCTTTCCATGATTTTTCTTAATTTTGTTTCAAAAATGAAGACGTTTAACAACTAATCAGTAGATGTTCATACTAACTCAGGTCCCCAGTTATGGCTACAGCTTGAGGTGTGACCACGAACTAATTTTTCTTTTGTGTGGTGTTTTGTTACATGCCTGATTTGTAGTAAAGAAGATACTGTTCTGTAACAAGTTAGACAGCTTTCTGAAGTTTCCTTCATCAAAATTGTTGCCTTATGCAGACAGACTTAAAACTTATGCAGAAATTTTTCAAAATATTTGAAGAATCATGGAGTTAGGTAAGAAAACCACCTCCAACTCAGTAGACAAAAGAAATAATTTTTCTAAAATGTTGCTCTCGAGCAGTATTTTAGTGCAAGAAATATGTTTGTCTTTTCTTGATAGATTGTCAAAGCAGTTCCATGTTTGCCTTTCAAGGAAAATACAGCAGTTCACACGGATAGGTATGGTGCGGCGTGTTAAATATTTTAAATGGTTAGGTAATCAGATAATTAGGAGCTGCAGTATGTTTCCAGTTCCTATTCTTAGGCAGATAAAAGAACAGAGGGTATGTTTTTGGGGAGAAGGGAACTTGAAGCTGCTGATACTTATCCAGACTACAGTAAAAATAGCTTTTTTTTCTAAAAAGTAGCTTGACAATAAGGATGTGATGGGGAAGTTGCTTTATTTTATTCTTAGTGTGATTTATAAAGTTTTCAAACTCAATGAAATATGACTATGAATTGATTTTGTGCAGTGCTTTTACTATGCTGCATGTAAGTTGATGATTATGTAATAAACCCAAGGAGTTTAAGTCAATTTCTAACTGCTGTAAAGAGGTACTGTTTTGTTTTTTGAAGCTTTAAGAAACCCTTTTTCTACAGTGCTGTCTGATTTTCTTCTGAAGTTGAGGAATCTACCAATTAACTTTTACAATATTTTCCTTAGGGTTATTTTCAGCTAATACTAAATTTTATTTTCAAAATAATACTTCTTGATTTCTCTTTTCATGTTTGAGGATTTTCCCCCTTGCCATGGGTAATACATCAGAAATATTTTGCAAGTGAATTGTTTCATGACACTTTAGAAATGTTGGTGGCATTTCTAAATTGTATTTTACTTTTGCATTTGTGTTGGATTTAATATTCGTATGTTTCTCAGGCTTCAGCAGTTCTTAAATTGTGATCCTCTGAAGACTCGCATAACTGAAGATAACCAACAGGTATTTCAAGCATTAATTTCCATTCAGCTTCTCTTGTGCCACTATATGGTGTGTATGTGGAAGGGTTTAGTAGTGGTGGGGCTGTGGGTGGTCTTTGTGGAAGAAAGTGGAAGGGCTGATTCCAGCTGCATTGGCAACTGGAGGCAATGCCAAGGTCAGAGGAGCAGGAGGTGCTCCATGCCAAAGCAGGCGTACCTGGAGGCACTGCAGTCTATGCAGCACCTACAGTGGATCAGAGGAAAGAAGTCAGAGGGAGGGAGCAACAGAGAGTAACTTCTATGTTCTGACTGCAGTCCATGCCTTGTGCTGCTCATTGCCTCAGTGCTGGGACTGAGTGTAACCTCTGTGGATTATAAGGGAAGAGGAGAGGTGTTTGAGGTGAGGTTGAACCTGGGAATGGGGGAGGAAAGGTGTTTTTCTCAAGTGTATAAGTGTTTGTTTCTTTGTTTTTGTTTCCCAGTAACGAAACCAGTACTCATGTATATTAATTGGCAGCAAATTAATCTAAAGTTGAGTCTGATTTGCCTGTGTCAGTAATTGTTAAGTAACAGCCCTGTATCTTTTGACCCATGAATCTTCTTAGTCTCCCTGTTTTTCTACCTCATCCTTCTTTAAAGGGCAGGTGAGTGAGCAAGTGTCTCTGTGGGTGTTGGGCAGTGTGCTGAGGCCAGCCCACCACAGCAAATCTTACTAGTCATCTTTTTTAAACTATATTTTGATTTTTTTTTATAGCTGAGTGCTAGCTGTATTCAGAAGATGTAGTGCATTCTCTTGAGTGGTGTAAGAGAGTTGTGGTATGACAATCTTGATAAATCTTTAATAAATACTGAGTATTTGTCTCACCACTGGTCCGTGTAACTTAGCAGTGTGTATGAGTCGTATCTAAAAATGTATTTACAATTTCTTTGGTTGTTTTTCATCAAAATACCGATTTTTAGTTACAATGAATGCTTTTGAGTCATATGTAAGCTAAACCCCTTTCAGTTAGTGTTGCCTTTGTCATTGATTTGTCATACGGTTTCAGAGTGTTCAAAGTCATAGGGAAGAGAGAAACTTTGTCTTTCTTAGCAACAAAATTGAGCCATCGTCAGTTCTGGAAACAGCACCGCTTTTTGATGATCTGAAAAAGGTAATGCTAATGTAGTATATTATACTGAGTATCTTTTTAAGGCTAGTATCATACCCCAACTTTTGATACTAAATATTATAGGAATACCTAATTTTGATTAAGGAATGTCTAGGAAGTTGTTCACGTGGTTCAATAAGCTTCAGAGAGATGCTGTAAGAATTGTACACATTTTTTCTGGTATATCAACCACTGTCACAAGTCATGGGATTTGAATTTTAACATAGTAATTTAATTCCTAAGTGTGGGAGAACTTTTTCATATTATGCATTAAGGACGCTTATTACATAGTGGGTTAAAAGCTTTTAAATCACTTAGTGCTGTGTTTTGTCTTGATTTTTTTTTATTGTGTTTAAGTACACAGTTTTCACGTGGAACTCTTAATTTCTCTTTCTGTAGGAACTTATTCGGAAAAAGTTTTTAGGTCCTAGCTTCACTGAATCCTACTGTTGGCCTCCAGTAGCTCGAGGATGTGATGTAGTTGCCATCTCCTATGAGGGAAATAATCCTTTTTTATATATTCCACCAGTTCTTACATTTTTGCAGTCGGGAAGTTGCTACAAAGGCTTGCCGAACAGGAGTGGAGTATGTATATATTAGAGCAGTGACAAGTTTTCTGTTCTAAAGGGCAAATGTAGAATAATGATCCAAAAGGTAGCGGGTATTTAGAATGTGTACATTTAATGTGATCTCAGTGTATCTTGCCAGTTTATATAAGCCTTCCGCTTAGGGACTTACAGAGAGAGACTGCATGAATGTGGGTGTCTAAAACTTGTTTATCAAGTAGTATCTAACAAGTGGTTAATGTCCTATCATTGACACTTGATGTGGCTTCGTTTTTAAGGGGATAGTATGTAGTCATTAAAGAAAAATTTGTATTAGCTATTTTAAGTAGTGTAATTAGTTTTCTAACTTGTTTGAGATCATAGAAAGCTAGAATTATTGGGGTTGTAAGGGAAGTCTGCAGATTGCCTAGTTACAACACCAAGTAAGCTTCTGTTAAGTTTTTGGACTTTTTACTGTATGTTGCATCATGCATTCTTTTTGTCTCCAGGTAACTTGGTGTATGGTTTCTTGGGTCTGTAATCCCTGCATTTAGGAGGTGATATAGTACTAAAAGCTTAAGTTTTGAAGTACTTCAAGGCTTATGTTGCAGATTTTGGTTTTGCCCTAAATGCTGAAGTTGTACAATTCTTAAGATTCTGAACTTTTGCCTAATACTATGGTGTAAAATTTGGTAATTGTGTATTTAGCCGCTGGTGCTTATTTTATGTCCTGGGTGGAAGAAGGCACAACTCGTTTTTGAGCTGCTGAAAACGTACGAGAAATGTTCCAGACAGCTTCATCCAATGCTGATAATCCTTGGGCAGAACAAAGAAGAAACTAGAAATGTGAAAATCGGAGGATGTAAGAATACTTTCTATCTTCTTAATTATCCTTGAAAACGATGCAGGCTGCCTTAATTGCAGGAAATTGTGGAAGAAACAGATTGTACTTACTAAGGTTTTTGTTCTATAAAGTGGTAATTCTATTTCTTTAATGCTGTAACTGTAGTGACATGTGAAGCTTCATTAGTGCTATTTAACAAACGGTAAATGGTCTTAAAGTTGTTCAAATATCTACAGGCTCAGCATCTTTTTTGTGAGTTCCATAACAATTATTTTTGAGCCAAATTAGTGGTAGGGATTTGCTGAAGATGATGCTAAGTTAGGATTACTCATGGACTTTCTTGATTTAGAACCAGCTTTCATAATACTTTTTTTGGATACGTGAGCATGCATCGCTGGACAGAGGTACTGGGTCTGTCAGGAATGGAGTTAATTCTCTTCACAGTCTGTATGTGGTGTGTTTCGTATTTGTAACTGGAACAGTGTGGATAATGCACTGGTGTTTTGGCTTTTGTTGGGTATCACTTGTATGACATAAAGAATTTTTTTTTCCCAGTCTGCCACCCAGTGAGTAGGCAGTAGGTGGAAGAAGCTGTGAGGGGACACAGCATGGTCAGCCACACTGACCAAAGTAATAATGCGGTATTGTGTAATGTCACACTCAGCAATAGAAGCTTGAGGGGTAGGGATGGTCTGATGTGTGACTTGGCATCTGTCTGCTTGGGGGATGTTGTCAGTGTTGCATTTACATTGCTTCCCCCCTTTCCTCCTTCACTTAATACACTGACTTTTTCTTGAACACTGAGTTTCCTCGCTTTGGCAGTTCATGTTCTCTCCCCTGTCCCGCTGGGGATGAGGGGAGGGAGTGGGCATCTGTGTGCCTTTCAGCTGCTGGCCTCAGTTTATATTCTTACATCTGTCATTCAACTTTAAGAGCCTGGTGGATGAATTCACATCTTTTACTAGTAAAGCTGTTGGTGTATTTGCACAGATTAAGATTGGTGTGTTTTGATTGTTACATGTACAAACGTGCACATGTAGGTATCTAAGGTACAGTGTATTTCATTTTTAAAACTGAACTTTTCTGAAGGCAGCTCTTGCACATATTTAAATATTTAATCTTCTGTTTATCTGGTTCTGGAGTTCTTATCTCTACTTTTTTTACCTTATTGGAAAATGAAATGGCATCCTGCTTTGTAAGCTTGTTAATGTTCAGACCTTTCACTCTTCCAAAAAGCTCAGAGTTTTATCCACGCAGGTCTTGAAGATATGCAGGGGTAAAAAAAAAAAATAGAAGCAAACTAAAAATTACTGCTGACCAAAACTCAGAAAATGGAGTTAATGGAGTTCAGAGTTTTAAAAAAAAAAAAAAGAACAAAACAAAGAACACAACCACCCAAAGCCACTCCCTAACTTCAAGATGATGCATCTGAAATGCAGATGTAGCCTTTTTAGTAAAACTATCGTGTTGTATGGTGTCTTATTAATATTCTTTCAAGGTAATGTTAACAGTCTTTTCTTCCTACTTGTAGGTGAAGTAATTGTGACTACACCGTATAGCCTCCTGAGACTGTTTGAACATCACAGTTTATTATTTTGTAGACTTTGCCATCTTGTTCTTGATGAGATTGAGGTACTGTTCTCTGATGCTACTGAACAGGTAAGTGGCTTATATGTTCAGATGGTAACATGCCATTCCAATTGTGCGCGTGTCTTGAAAACAGTGACACATACTGAAAAAAAACCCCAACCTTCCTGAAACCCCTAAGGTAGAGTTGAGAAGAAAACAGAATTTAAAAAATCCTAAGTCTGTGTACTTCTGGCAGAATGAAACACTGGAGAAGTGGAACTGTAGTCTGTCGAATCTGGCTTCCCTTGCTGCTGTTGGTTGTTTTTGTTTTGTTTTTTTTTCTTTTAATCAGAGAGCTCTGTCTTGCCCTGTTCTGCTCTACTGCTCCATTATGCTGTCTTCCTTTGCTGTGGATGGTTTCCCAAGGACTGGCACTTTTTTTTAGTAGTAGCAGTTTATTCTATTTTAGAGACTTCCATCGTTTGTCTGTAAGGAATGTCCTTTTCCATCTTACCAGTGCTGTTTGGACAGCTTCAGTTCAAGAAATATCTTTATTGGTAAGCTCCTCAGTCTCTGTAGAATGAAGGGAAGTAGTGAATGATCAAATAGTCTTGGAAGCAATCATGAAAACTTCCATTGGGCGTTAATGTCAGTGCAAGCAAAAGGAGAAGCTAATCCCAACCCAGAGAATCTTAGAAGAGGAATAGCATTAAGTTCCATGTTGATAAGGATGCATATATTGTATCACTCTTAAAATGATGTCTTATAACTCAAGGTTGAGAAAATTCCATGGTGGTTTTATTGCTGCTTTGAGGCTTCATAGAACAGAGTCTTCCTGTTAATATTACAGCATATTACATCATCAATATGCAAAAAACAGCTTACACACCATTTCATACTGTCATAGATATTTTAAAATCATTAACTTACTACCTGCTTAAAATTTGGTGATAAGACTAAAAGGCTCTGTTTCTAACTGAAAAGCTAGAGAGACTTCTTAATGGAGATAGGTTGCCCAGTTTGCTCTATGCGAAGCAGTTAGATGTGCCTTTGTAGCAGCAAATCTCGAGTAATAAATGAGATTAAAAGTTATCCTTATCCCATGGGACATTCCTTTTTTCTTTTTCTGTTGTGTTCCTGTATTTCTTAAGTCGAAGTGCAGGTATACCATATGAAGATTGTGGGAAAGGCAGTTTGTAAAATACTGTGCATGTATCTGCCATTTCTGTAGGATCTTCTCAGTTTCTCCAAAAGGTCAGTCTTGAATAGAAAAAATAAGAGGTATTCTTTCAGATGGAAGTCATCATTTGATAATGTTTGGACTATTGCGACTCTTCTAAAGCACTATCTTACAGAAATGTTATATTGTTAAAAATATTGCTGCTATGGATAAGTTTAGTGTCAGGTTGAGAGAGATCTCTTGGAATTGTCAGAGCCCTAGAGTACTTCTTAATATGGTAGTGTTTTGCCAGAAATCCAGACATTGTTCCACAACTGGACTGCGTGTTACTCATGTAAGGTGATGTCATCTGGAATATATTCATTCTGTCTTAGTGATTTTTACTTTTTGTAAATGATTTTTATCGCACCCCTGTAACTTTTTTGGCAAATTACTATATTGGCAGGTTGGGCTTCTTTTCTACTTATCTCCTGATTTTTGCTGACTGCATCTGGTCTCTTGGATCTGCCTTTACCTAGGTTTAGCATTTTTCAAATTTCAAAATATGCTTTTCCTGAGATTTCCAGGCATAATCCTGTGTTATGATCCTTTGTGCGTGCAGATGCTGTTCCTTTGTGTTGTCTTGTTGCTTTCTTCTTGCTTCAGAAGTAGATCAAATAATAGGATGAAAGTGCACAGACCAAACACTTCATTTTGGGATGTAGAATTTTGCTTGCTGTGGTGATGATTTTGTGACTGGAGAAAACAGTGTGCTGACACAGTGTACTTTTCACTGCTGTTACATGCTCGTTGGAATAGGATAAGAGGATTAAAAAACCCTTTTTCATTATAGGTTTTTACTATATTAGATTGTTATAAGAAAACCATTATTACTGAAGAGTGGGAGTATTCACCACATCAGATTATTGCTGTTGGAACTTGTTGGAATAAACATATAGCACACTTGATAAAGGAATTTATGAATGATCCTTATGTTGTGATAACAGCTATGGAAGAGGCTTCCATCTATGGAAAAGTGCAACAGGTAAAAATTTGGGTATTATGTCACTATTGGTTTACTAAGATATTTTGCTGTTTGTACTGATCAAGGTCAGTATATGTGGCGGATGATTATTTTAAGTGGGTAGTGCTACAGTCCTAACTCAGACAGCTCAGATACACCTCCCGTGTATGAACCGAGGTGCCTTGGAAGACCTCTACAAGTTAATCACTGAACAAGTTGAAGGTCTTCTGTTGTGCGCTGTAGGACTGAGGTGAAGATACTCCCTCGAGTATTTGATTGTTAGTGCAAATGAATCTGAATCTTACGTGAAGTAATTTTCACATGGTGTAGTTTGTGACCAGAATTTTATTGGAGTGTTTTTGCAATTGTTAATTGTGAGTGGTAGAACTACAAGGTAAGTTATCCCAAGACAAGAGGTAGTAAAATATTTGGTTTACTGCTGTGTGCCACACAGTACTGAGCTTAATTTGACCAAAATATTCACGCAGTTGTTATGTGGTCTTAGTTGCCATCTTATTTAATTTCCTGTCAATGTGGTGTAGCCCTTAAGAGAGTAACACAAAATGTTGTATGATCTGAATTCTTTGGTGTCTCAAACTGTAATAATTTCAAGATTGAGTATGTCGGGAAATCTCTTAAGACTAGACATTCTGAGCATGACACACAACAAAACCGCTTTTTGCAAGAAGTCTAATTAATAGTTTGGCAAGACTGAAAATGTCAGTGTTTGATGATTTAGTTAATAAGACTATTTCAGGTGGTGCAGTTTGCTTTTAGGGGTGTGAAGCTTTTTAAGTGGTACTTGAAAATGCCAAACTTAAATGAATGAAAGATCTTATCGTGAGATTTTGATGATGTATTGTAAATTAATTACGCTTCTGGAAGTTGTCTTA
Source organism: Rhinoptilus africanus (assembly GCA_013400135.1). Lineage (NCBI taxonomy): Eukaryota > Metazoa > Chordata > Aves > Charadriiformes > Glareolidae > Rhinoptilus > Rhinoptilus africanus. The sequence continues at coordinate 550,849 of VXBO01011777.1, read as the reverse complement.
AGTGTGTACCTTTTGTGAGAGTTGTACGTTCTGTGTGTTTAACAGAACACCTACCACTTACCAGAGCTACCATTTACTGGATTCTCTTTGGTATTGTATAATCGTATTTAGTGCTTATTAAAAGGAAGAATTACATAATGAAGTGTGTATAGATTACATGAATTACCAGCCCTCTGTTTTGTATCTACTTCTAGGTTCTGCGACCTTGCACATACGGTGAGAGAACTGCTGTGTTACTTGAAACACTGAGTTTTATGGACAGTAATCTCCAGAAGGTGCTGGTATTCACTAATTCAGTAAATGAAGCAGAAATGGTTCATGAGGTAAGAAAGTGTTGGGTTTTTTTATATTTACATAGGTAAGACCTTTTTTTTTAATTGTTAAGGTTTGGCAAACTAAAATACCTTAGCTTCTGAGAATAAAGGAGTGTGAATTTGGAAGCTAATTATTTCTGCTAAAAATAGCTCCATCCCTGCTCTTCTGCCAACTAGAAGAAAGCCGAACTGAGAGGAATGTCTGGCATAGAATGCATTCGTTACTAAGATCTTAACTATGTTCTGTTTGTCAGGTTGGAACTATGTGTGGCTGGATTGCTCAGATGTCATAGGAAGAGATAATGTCAGTCCTGACACATGGGAGTGTATTCCTTCCAGAGGCTGGAATAGATCCTGTGATAGATATTTAGAGGAGTTGTCTTATGTAAATGTTAGGATATCTGGAATGTTTAATCTTTGATAATTGTTAATGGAAGCAAATCTGTTTTTTTCCCAACATGTTTTTTTGAATATTGGAGGGTTGATTTCTTAAGCATATTAAAACAAATCCACTTTAAAAATAAGTGTTCTTTGATGCTAAATAAATATTGAAGATGTTTATAGTAATCCTTGTGTACACCAACTTCAGCTATCTACAAAAAATATTTTAAGTCTTAACTTGGTTCCTTAGACATGCCAATTTATCAGATAACCAAGGCTTTTTCAGTGACTTGAACTTGACAAATAGATAAAGCCTTTTGAGAATACTACGTTCATGCAAGTAAGCATGGGTGGATCAGTGAGGGGGTTTTCATGCTTTTTGTGCGAGACTGAAAGGTGAGCCTGCATGTTGTTAGATGATAGAATCCATGTGGAGTAGAGAGGACACCTTAATGGTGGGAAGAGCTTCAAATGGAATTTGTACTTTCTTAAATGTCTGTTTAATTTACTAATCCATAGGAAACTGAGCTTTATTAATTTTCTTTTTATACATGAAATAAATAAACTTAATCTCCATAATCTCAATTTTATTTTTTTCATATCAGCAACCTGAATTTCATTAACTTTCCCTTGTGTCTCTTTACAGTAGCTAAGGTATGCTAGATATTAATGAGATACACTGTTTATTAGAGCAGTGATTGCTGTATTGGAAGAACGTATAAATTTTTACTTTGTCATCCAGGCACTGAAGAGCAACTCCATATTTTCCTTGAAAATACATAAAGAGAGTGAGTTTAACTTCAAGTATATCTTAGAGCAGTGGACAAAAAAATACAGTTCTGGCACTCATGTTGTATTAGGTGAGTAATTTCTTTTTGTCTAGTTGTGATTAGGGTGACTCATGGTCTACACTAAATACTTACACTATGTTATCTCATAGCTTCTGTAGGGTCAGTTCTCTATGAATTCTTTCTAGTTTTCCCTTTGCTTATTAGTGCTACAACTAGTCTATTTTTTTTGTTGTTGTTCCTGGGTTCCAGTGTTGCTACCTGCTGTGAGGGGAAAACCTTAATTAGAGGGAACATAAAGGAGGGGTTCTGATGCATTACGTGAAAGATCTACTAATACTGTCAAAGAATTTCCATGTATTTCACAATTGTCTCCTAGTACAGAGGGTGTTTTCAGTTTGAAATACTTTAGATACTCTGAAGGCTTATCATAGTAATTTCCTGTATGTTCTGGTAGAATTTAATTTAATTTTTCCATTTGTTTGAAACTGGCTAAGAGTCTTTGCTACTGCAAACTACTTTTTTTCCATTTTATACATCAAAAGCAAGAAGATTGACTTAATTACATCTGCTTTGTACATTCATACAAAGATGTTAGCATTCCTGCATTACTTGAAATGTTTTCTATCTTCTGGTGAAGTACTTCGCTGTGGGCAGTTCTGTTTATTCTGCAATACTGATGTGAGATACAGAATTATGCTAGAGTATTAGAGACTAACATGAAATGCTCTGTCTGCCATATGCTTATGAAATGTATTGACTGAAGAAATGAAATGCCTAACAAAAGTATATTGGGAAGACCTTTTTATTAAGTCAGGGAATGGCGCAAAGTAAACTGGTGTTGCTAATGTATTGCTAATACTTCACATGCTTGAAGTGTTACAGTTACCTTATATGTGTGTATAAAACATGTGTTTAGTTTTAACAGATGACTGCATGCAGTCTTTGGGAATTACAGATGCAATGTGTGTGATACACTTCAGTGTTCCTTCTCCAAGAACCTTTGGTCAACGTCTACACAGCATGTCTGACAACTTCTGTAATGTGATAGAGGTTTGAGTAAATCTTTTGTGGGTTAATACTACATCGTGTTATTAAGTGGTAGATACATAAAAGCTTTTAAAAAGGAGATGTTTATGTGTTTTTAGGGTTCTTCTGTAGATCAGGAATATACAAAGGCAAGGTCAGTCATTATGATAACAGAAAACAGTGCATGTCATGCACTTGGGATCCTGCGCTATTTGCAACATGCAGAAGCTGAGATTCCACCAGAACTGCATGATTTTACTGCCAAGATGTTGGAAGCTGAAGAAGATAAGAAATTTTCAAGGCCACTGTGTGCCTATCTTAAAATATTTGGGATTTGCAAGTAAGGAAATACCAAGTTTTCTTGACACCCATACTGACACAGCAAGGCATTGTATGCCTTGAATGATGACTAGTTCTATGTCCTTGTTGAGTTTTCCCGTTGTATACTTTTATTCAAACCAGTTTTTACTCATGAGGGTTGCTTATTTTTTTTTCTGTTGCCTGTTGCATTTGTTTTACTCTTCTTAGGTACTTTGATGAAAACAAAAATACTAACTTTTTTGTGCAGACTCATCATACGTAGTCTTACTTGGCAGCGTAATTTGTTATAACTCCTGCCTTAGATGTTCTTGAGGGAACTTTGGGCCATTGTTTTGGTTAGTATTCTAACCATAGTTGCACAAGCTTTGTAATTTACTCTGTCCTATTGTCTCCCATCCCTCCAGAGTTGGGTAAGTTGATGTTGACTTCTCTGAGCTGTGTATAACTGCATCGGAAGTAGTGTCTGAAGGAAGAAGCTAAGGTCTTTTCAGTTATGACTTATGATGTGGATAACTGTTGTTGAAAGTATCAAAAAATTCAGTGTTAGTGTTTGTATTACTCTGAAACAAATTTTCCGTGGGTTTTTGTTTTGTTTTACAAGCTTGTCCACCAAGAGGTTTTTGGCCCTTTCTGTCTAATTGGTGCTATTTGAGACAGAAATTGAATATTGAGGGCTGATGAAATTTTAGTGTTTGAAACAGTTCTAAGTTACATCGAAACAGTTTACAGCTGAAAACAAAGGACTCTTTTCTAAAACTGTTGTTTTTTTAATACATAGGAATAGAACAGTGTGTCCAGATCGTCATCAAATTAATATACAAATAGACATGCCGCAGAATATACCAGAAAAAGTTACACGAATGCCTGCATGTGTGACAGTAAGTTATTCTTTTCCTTGGTTTGGAGTACGAAGAAGGCAAGTCTTAAATAGCTACTTAGCCTTTTACTGTTTTTTTTCATACTGCATTAATATTTCTGTAGTATATATAGTATATCTTCTGTTACATTTTAGGTTTTTTCCCTCTCTCCCTTGCATAAATAAGTATGCCAGACTTTCCCTTGATCCTTAGCTTGAATTGGAATTGTTTTGCAGGTGATTCTGAGTTTACCCCATTTTCATCTGCATTCAAAATTGCTGTTCTATGGGAAGAGGTCTTATGTTCTGTTTATTCATTCCCTCTATAAATTGACACCTTATACCAAAACTAACAAAGGTTAACAAATGTTCCTGTAAGCTTCAGTTATATTTACTGTAGAGGAAACACAGATGAATCTTTTGGGGTGAACAGAAGTTGGAAGATGATGCTTTTTTTGTTGGAAGTGAGGATTTGTTTTCTTTGCTGGCGTGTTCATGCAAACTTGTTGAAAAATAAGCTTATTCAGGCCTTGTCTTTTGAAACAAGTATTTTCATTTGCAGTATCCACAGAAAACAGGATACAGCTCCTCCCTTATCTTCTAGATGGAACAGTTATTTCCTACTAAGATGTCAGTGCTTTTTGAAAACCATTTTGATACAGAGCACTATTCCAGTTGGACTTCTTTTAATGGTTTCACAAGCATGAAACCTTCATGGTTATTGGGTTGACTTTGCTACGGTTGTTCTTCGCATCCCAGTAACAGTTTGCATCTCCAGCTCCCGTTACCTGGCTTTTCAGCCCCTTCTATACTGGAGTGTCTTCCCATGCAGCAATATTGTACATTCTCTCTTTTCTTATTGGTTGATGGCAAGTGTGTAGACATTGGTGCTTCCTTTCAAAATTAGCACTTGGGTCTAAGAAGTGCTGTGTGCCTTCCATTTGGATGAGCTGCTTCCACCTTGTTTCTGTCCTGTCTCTTGCAGAATTCAGGTGCCTTCAAGTCATGCAGTTAATGGGTGTTACTCATTCCCCAAAGTCATAGATTTTGAGAATAGAAAATGAGGAGAACTGTGTGGATTCTTTGGTGTCAATCCATTTCTGCCTAATAAATAAGTTTTTATTGGTGGGAATGAGCTCAGACCCTTTGATAACTTATATGTATCTGGTTTTACTGCCCAAGACTGATTTCATGACGCTCCCACTAGAAGCTTGCACTTACCTGTGGTGCAGTCAAGACAGCAGTTGTGCTTCTTCCACGTCCTCATCTGTTTCTGCTGACTGCAAAGCCTAGGTGTTTGTCTTGCAAGTCAGTTACCACTTCGATAAGTGTTGTCATTCTTTTTTGCTTGGAATCCAGTCTAATGTTTCCTTATTTTAGAACCTCAAGTTGCATTTTTAGGATTTCTATTACGTGGAAATAACCTTTCTGGTCCCCTTACTATCCTGTCTGGCCGTATAACACCCAGCTGTATCTCAGTACTTGTGCATGGCAAGACCCTTTGGATGGAATACACACAGCATTTTATGTGTTGGTGTTGAAAGTCATATATTCATAGTTTTTAATTTAAATAATTAAGAGTGCAAAAAGAATGAAGGCCTCATGTTTCCGCCACTTCGTTCTTCTAAAACATGCTGTAAGGATGGAGAACACTTAGAATTAAGCTTGAATGGTGTGGAATGCCTTACTGGTTAGTAGCTTAGCAGGTAATAGTATAGTTCACTGGTGTCCATTTGAGTGGGTACCACCAACTGAGACCTAATGGCTCTTGCTCTGTAAATTCCTTGCCATTGTTTACTGGGCTATGGGCGGTTAGTATTATTCATAATCTTATGAACAATATAATAGTAACTCATAATCTTTTGAAATGTGTGTATGCAGCAGCATCTCTTTCCTCTTTGGCCTTGATAAGGGTAGGTCATATTAAATATGAAAACGTTTCATTAATTTAAGAAATCATCCCATCCTCCTTTTATGCTTTCAGATACTACCTCTCCACATTGTAAATGCAACAAACTACTTTGGTCGAATAGTAGATAAACAAAAGGACCAATATACAATTCTTGCTGAAGAAATTAATGAGTATTTTAAGAAACCTAGTAATAAAAATTATGTTAAAAACGTGGAAAAGCTAGCATTTTACGGATTGCGTGAGGAAACAGTTTTCCACAGGTAAAAATGTTGTTGGGGTTTTTAAAATTGTTGATGTGTATTTGTTTTATAAAAAGTAATTTAAAACTTTCCCTGTTTAGCTTAAAAAAAAAAAGTCAACCCACCCCCAAACGTAGCAAAAAATCACTGCTATTCAAATAATTCTGTAAAAAGTTACCACATACTCTTTAAGTTACCAGATGGAAAATAGAATGACTACCCACGCACACACACACAATTAGACATTTTGTTATGAAAATAGGATTATTTTTTAACAAGAATAGAATAAAAAAACTTTTTACAACTGATTATCTGTATAATACATCTGTTTTCTCTCCTGTTGTATGAAGGGTTCAGGTGGTAGAGATTTCCCCAAAGGAGGAGGAAAGCTTGTTCTCTAAGGTCAAAATTAAATATATAGATGAAGGCAGAACAAGTCAAGTTCAGAGCTATAAGCTGCTTCACTTACCTGCAAGGTTTCAATGTCTGCCACCTCAGGCTGTGGAATTTGTTGTTTGTAGAGTGAAACCCATTGATAATGAAACTGAATGGAACCCAAAGGTAATATTTATCAGGTTTTTCATTTTATTTTCTTTATGTTGTTTGATTTCTGTGTGGTGTTTTTCTGCAAGAAAACAGTTATGAACTGCAAACTTAGTTATCAAATTTCATTGCTTATTAGTATTACCAATAAATATCTGCTATTGGGCCAGATCTTAAGTCCTCAGTTTTCTTGTTTGTTTTCCTACAAAATAACCAAGTGAAACTTACCAGGTTTTCTTTTCTATTATTTAAATTACTTTTTCCAGAACAACTTACTGCTGCTTTTGAATCTCTGGGGAGTAACAGGGGAAGGGTAGCCTCTGTAAATTGACTTGTGTTTGAAATATGCTTTCCATTAAGAAAGCTCCTTCCTTAAAGGCTAATACTACAACTTTACTGTAGGTTAAAAAATTATTTCATTAGTTTACTCAAAACTGGTTTTATTTATTGAATATCCTTTTCATTGTAAAGCACAGAAGATTGTTTCATTATAATTAAAGTAATTGCAAAGTTATGTTGGTATACATCTCAAGTGCAGTGAAAATCTGTTTTCCTTAGGTAACTCATTATATTAATCACAAAATTAAAGGAAAACTACATGAAGCAAAAATAGTACATACCTTGGGAAATACAGCTTGGATTGACCCAATGGTAGGTATAGAACTGTAGCATTACAAAATACTTGTATCTAAACTACTTGATAACAACAGCAAACATTCTTCTCTTTCCTTCTGTCTGTTCCACTTTTAATTTTACTCTGTGGTATTCATGTAATACTGTTGGTTAATATACTGGGGTGGGGTCTGAGCAACAGAACGTGTGCTCAGAGGTTGTAGAGTCTTCATCCTTGACTCTTGGGCCATTATCACAATGAAAGAAATGATGATACTTTGAAAACAATTAAACATAGGTAGATATGAAAATCGGACAAAGCAAATTGCTTACAGGTATAAATAAATGGGGAGATATTTAAAGTTTTACTTAAAGAACAACTTCGCGTTGGATAGGGGCCATTTGTGAACTCTGGTTTCCATTTAGTATGTTTTGTAATTCAAGGTCCGGGTTACCAGGCTTTCAGATTTGAAGATGTCAGTCAATGAATACAATGTTCGATCTGAGATTTTGGCTACGGGTCTGGGAACTGACAATCCAGAACATATAACACATCTTCAGAAGTTGTGCGGACATGTGCAAGTATTAGATCATGCAAAGAACTTGAAGCCTTTGTAAGTGTTTATAAATTTTTTTCAGCGTATACTTTGCTAAGAAAAATATTCTATTATTTAGTTTTAAACGGCTATTTTCATGTTTAATATTACTGAATGTGGTTTTCATGCAAACACAGATATGTTTGTGATCTGCCTTCTTTCCTTTAGCTATTCTTTAGCCACATAAACGCATGGAAAGAAAAATATCAACTCTAGAAAATGTTAAGCTCATATTTGATGCAGATAGTCAAATTTACCTAAGATAGGAGTGGGAATTGAAATTTTGTTATGTTTTATTATGATCAGTGGCTTTTTTTGAATGCTTACCGGTTTATGGTACAGGAGAGCATACTGTTGGTGTTTGTACAGAGTTCAAGATAGAGAATTTAAACGGTTTACTTCAAATGCACAGCTTGAATCACAGTAAGATTTGGGTTGGAAGGGACCTTAAAGCTCACCCCCTGCCCTGGGCAGGGACACTTCCCACTAGACCACGTTGCTCCAAGCCCGGTCCAACCTGGCCTTGAACCCCTCCAGGGATGGGGCTGCCACAGCTTCTCTGGGCAACCTGGGCCAGGGGCTCAGCAGCCTCAGAGTGAAAAATTTCTTCCTGATACTTAACCTAAATCTCTATATCATCTGATCTAAACCTAATCCTTTCAGTGAGTATAGCTACATGATGTCTTTTGCAGGAACAGCACTGTACAGTTTGTGCTTTTTTCCTTGCCTTATAAACTTTTTGAACTGAGTAAATACTGTATGTGGTGGAGGGGCACATCTCACTGTGGTCTGTCCTGGATCCTAGGACCCTTCATTTAAAATGATTACAAGGAAGAAAGACATCTGTAGCTTTTTTTGTTTTGGGCTCTGTGTGGCACCTTGTTCAGGAGTTCCTTTTAAAAATGTCTTTTCCTGTGTTCAGAGGCAAAAAGGAGGAAACAGCTGGTCCACAGAATGTGTCCAATCCACAGAAGATGTCAGCACAAGAAAATTCTACTGGAAACATTAATTCTTCTAAAATTATTTTGCATACTCATTCATGTGGTAATCTTTTTCATAATTTTCAAAAATTTTAAAACTTTAATTAAGGTTAAGTCCATGAATGTCAACCTAAAAGTAATTTTACCAAGTGCAGACTTCTCTGAGTATACAGAATAGGACCATATAGCTAATATTTGCCATAACCCACAAATACCTTATAGTTACTAGCATAGAGATGCTGTGAGTAAGCCATATTAACATAGCTGTATTACTATTTAAGAAATACCGTGTCCTTGAGAGACTCAGAATTGTTTGGATCTGAACGGAATGTGTGAGCAGGAACTTGCTCCTGTAGAGAGGACAAGCATTTTCCTGTTGAAGGCCATAGGGTTTAAGGAAGCTGAAATCTGCTGAAAGACAAGGTGAATAACAACATCATCCTCTGGGAGATTCAGAGTGGTAGAAAATGGCACTTTTTTTTTTTTTTTAATAATCAGATGCTCAAGGATGTGGTAATTAGCCAGTAGAGGTTTAAAAACACATGGCTTTGTCAGTCTTAAAAGGGGGACAGAGAATGATCTGATAGCAGTTGGCATGTGAGTTTGGAGTGATGAAAACTCAGTGATTAAAAAGTTGCAGCAGACAAAAGTCAAATTGGAGTGCTTATCGTGTAAGACTTTTTTTTTTTTTTTTTTTTTTTTTTNAACTTTTTTTTTTTTTTTTTTTTTTCCTGGTGGAGTAGAGCAACTAAAGCCGTGTTTAAAGCTGTCATGGTAACATCAATATTAGTTGTTTCATCCCTGAAATTCTTAGGCAGTTTCTAAAATTACATGTCTCAGTTTTCAAATAATATCTTGAAACTGTGAGAACCTTTAGCTGACCGGGACAACTGTGTATTTTTGGTGGGTTTTTTAATTTTATTATATCAACTGTAATGCTCTTTTTGGTTAAAATATTCAGTTGAATTACTAACTTGATGAAATTGTGCAAATAGGAAGTACCCAATATGAATGCTAAATATATTCTTGCAGTAGTAATTTGATTGCTACCAAGTTATTTTTGTGATGCTAACGGGGTATTCTGTAAGTATCTGGTTTCTATGTTATATATAAGTATAAAACATCTTTTTGGATTTCTTATTTTTAGATGGTGTAGCTCAAACTAAGGAAGCAGAAGACTCTACGCTGCATCAGCATAAATGGTACAAAATTTGAGTGATTTGATCCCATGCTTGCTTTTTAGTGTGAACTGCAAATTCTATGATTCTGTGACAATCATTGTTACTGAGATTATCTGTTTTGTGAGTAAGTAAGTATCATACAGATAGAAGCATTCTTTTGCGTTGGTGTTGGCCATGAGAGATTACTGTTGCTGTTACAGATATATCTATATACACACATCATCCTGTGAATCCTTTAAGTAATTTAAATTGCTCTTTTGCTTGCTCCTGGACACTAACTTTATTTGTTGAAATTACATAATCTTTGATTAGACACTATATTGCTAAGAAGTGAATGAAACCAAACACTTCGTGGGCTAAGTCCATGGTGATAATCTCTGACTTTCACTTGTCTGGAATATGTTTTACCCAAATACGCTCCTATTGGAGATCTAAATCTGCGTATTGGAATTTAATGAGATTAATCATTTCTGTGTCTCTCCCCTTAATGCTATTCTGTTCTTAAAAAAAAACCAAACAGATACTCTGATTTTATCTTGTGAATGCGTTTGCACCACGAAACTGTGGTCCATTTCCTTTTCTTTCTTTTCTTTCTCTTACCTTTTTTTTGGTTGATTGGTTGAAAGTCAATCCATCATCCTTACTCCTTTGTGGATGGGACAATTTCTGTTGATAAATAATTTGAGAAGCATGCAATAGAAAGATACGCTAGGTTTGGTTTCAGTTATGAATATGGTGAGGTATGTTAACCTTAGGTGTGTTTTGTGGGGAAAGTCAGCAGATAATGGATCCTGAGAAGTTTTAAAATTTCTTACACACTTTAGAACTACTAGGCAGTGCTTCCCTTGGGTGTTTACTCTGTTTCTTTTACCTATTAATGCTCGTTATGGATGACTGACACTTTCTTGTGCAAGTACCAGAAGTAGTTTCTGTATGAGCCTATTGGAAGACTTCTTGGTAGGGTAATTGAATCCACATGTATCTTCTGCAGCTTGACTAGCACAGCTTAAGATAATCTCCATTATATAATACATGTTGAGGTATGGCTTAGCAGTTAAATTAATATGGGTTTGGATATGACTGAGGGTATGATCAGGGAAGTAACCTGAATGAACGGATGTTGCAGTCTGCTGATGCAATTTATCTTTCAGTGGTTAAAACCTTTCAGTATGTTGGGGAAGGTTGAGGCATGTCAGCTGTAGAATAAACTGTTGAAAAGCTTGATGCGAAATGCATGTCTGTGTTGAAAAGTCAGTTGAAAAGTTCACTTTGTCTTTTAGAGGTTGGTCTTGCTACTGTTATCTTTTTCCTTTTGTCATTTCAAGATTAGACTATGATAGCATAAGGCAGCAAGTTTGATTCCTTTCGATTTCAAAGTTAATGGAATCTGTCTCCCTGCTTGAACTAGTAGGTGTGATCATCCAAAGACTGAGACTGCAGTGGTTTTGTAGCAAGCTTGGCTGATGCCATGTTTTGTGTGGATTGGAAGAGACTTTAAAGATCATCAAGTTCCAACCCCCCTGCCCTGCGTAGGAACACCTCCCACTAGACGATGTGGCTCAAAAGCCCTGTCCCGCCTACCCTTGAACACCTTCAGGGATGGGACAGCCACAGTGTCTCTGGATAACCTGGGCCAGTGTCTCCCCAGCCTTATAATAAAGAATTTTTTCCTAATATCTAATCTAAATCTCCCCTCTTCCTATTTATAACTGTTCCCCCTTGTCCTATCACTGCTCTCCCTGATAAAGAGTGCCTCACCATCTTTTCTGCTGTCCCTCTTTATAGACTAGAAGGGGCTCTGAGGTCTCCCCAGAGCCTTCTCTTTTCCAAGCTGAAAACTCTCTCAGCCTGTCTTCATAGCAGAGGTGCCCCAGCCAGAGAGGTACTCTCATCATCTTTGCGGCCTCCTCTGAACTTGCTCCAACAGATCCATGTCCTTCTTATGTTAGTAGCCCCAGAGCTGGATGTAAAACTGCAGGAGAGTCTCGCCAGAGCAGGGCAGAGGGGTAGAATCCCCTCCCTTGCCCTGCTAGTCAAGCTTCTTTTGATGCAGACCAGGATTTGTGTGGCTTTCTGGGCTGCAAGTGCACATTGCTGGGTCATGTTGAGCTTCTCATCAACCAACACCCCCAAGTCCTTCTCCTCAGGGCTGTTCTCAATCCATTCTTTTCTCAGCCTGTATTAGTGCTTGGGATTGCCCTGACCCAGGTGCAGGACCTTGTGCTTGGCCTGGCTGAACTTTATGGGGTTCACATGGGCCCACATCTCCAGCCTGTCCAGATTGCTCTGGATGGCATCCCTTCCTTCTAGCGTGTTGACTGCTCTACACAGCTTGGTGTCATCGGCAAACTTGCTTAGGGTGCTCTCAATCCCACTGTCCGTGTCACTGACAAAGACGTTAAACAGCACCAGTCCCAGTACTAACCCTTGAGGAACGCCACTGACCACTGGTCTTCATATGGACATCAAGCCTTTGAGTGCAGCCATCCAGTCAATTCCTTATCCACTGAGTGGTCCATCCATCAAATCCATGTGTCTCCAACTTAGAGACAAGGGTGTCGTGTGGGACAGTGTCAAATTCTTTGCACAAGTCCAGGTGGCTGATGTCAGTCGTTCTTCCCTTATCCACCAATGCTATAACCTGTTCATAGAAGGCCAACGGTTACCTCGGACACCTTTAGTGAAGCCATGTTGGCTGTTAATGATCACCTCCTTATTTTATGGTTGAGTACACCTACAGATGCTGGAACTCAGCTAGTTGGTAGTAACCTAATGGAAAAATTCTGGCTGTGTGTGAGACAGCTTGTCTAAAACTCAGTTGTTTTCTATTTTGGAAAAAAATCCAATTCAACTTTCTTTATTTTAGCTTTTATCCAGAAATAAAGTGGTTTCAAAATGAAGAGACTGTTACAGTGAAGGTAAAAACAGCAAGCGTAGCTGACTGTAAAAGTGAGTTCTTTAAAGAGAAGGTGGTTTTCAGGTAAGTTTAAGAAATTTAAGTATAATAAACAAAACGTTTGACTATCAGCTGCATTTAACTTTTTTAAACTTCTTTGCAATGTAGTGCTTGTTCAGGAGACAAGATTTATTTGGCTGACATGGAGCTGTATCAATATATACTACCAGAAAAGTCTACGTGTGTGATTAAGGATAAAGAGGCTATTATTGTTCTCACGAAAGAGAAAAAAGGAGCATGGTGCAAATTACTGAAGAAAAAGGTGAAGGGGAAATTTTGAGAATTATTCAGTGTTTTGAACACATTCACTGTGCAGATACTTCAAACACTGTTTTTGTCAACAGAATCCTCACGTGTCTTTTGATTTTGAACACTGGGAAGATTTTGAAGATAAAAGCCCTTTTCCAGTTGGTAAGGAATGCATAAAGTTAGTAGCATTCTCATTTTTGCATAGGCCTTATCTGAAATACTCATTTATTTCAGATATGTGACACTTAACTGGTTGGTTGCTCAAATTCCCTGCAAACAGAGTAGAGGACCTCTAATAGCAAACTGTAAGCAGCAGAGACAAAAAACCAGTTTGAAGTAGTTTTTAGTATTTTGGTCTAGTTTGTAGTCTAAAGTGTGCTTTTTTTAAATTTTGGTTTGGGGTGTTTTACTACTGCTGCATATTTCTTCTGAAGCTCTTGTTTTTTCTTGCTTTATAAATGTTGCACTTTGTTAATTACTTCTAGGTAGTAAAAAACTGTATTGTACTGCTGCAGTAACTGAAGAATTAGTTGATTCCTCAGAAGACAGTGGAACAGAAAGTGATGAGTAATTTGGAGACTGATCTTTTTCCTCTGATACGAATTACACTTCAAAATGGTGTCTCTTGCACAAGTATTTCCACTAAAATTGATTAAACGTGTAGGTTGTAGAACTGTCTTTTCAGGAGAAAAACAGCGAACAAATTCCTTTCCTTTGGGCTGTGAGAATCTGAAGAAATACTCCGTAGAAGAACATTATGTAGGTTTTCCAGTTTCTTCACTTGAAAATTGTTGGCTTTGATGATGATGTGCACATATGTATGTGTGCTGTCTGAACAGTAAAATCTGAGGATTAAACTCAGGTTGTGAAGCAGTTGAATTTGATGGTAGTCACAGAGCTTTTAGCTTACTTTATCTGAGTGGATCTGCTGTGTTAGCAGTAGCTACTGTTTTGAAGTTTAACAAATCTTAGTCATCTGTCGATTGTTTCTGCTGTATCCCTCATACAGCATCAGTTTGTTGGCAGTCATCGCATTTGTCAGTTCTGCATCAAGAAATGATGCCTCAACTCCAGTGGCAGTTTTTTGTTACTTGGTTGGAAAGAGGTTGACTTGGTATGTAATGTTGTACAGTGCTGCTCTATAGTAACTAACTGCTGTACAGCTTTCGTGGAATGAGCGCTGTGATAGTACATTCAGTATTTGTTTTCAGTTTGACGTTTTCACTTTTCACAAATGCTTTCATTTCATTGCCTCTCGTTTATCTAAAAATATTTTCTTCTTTGCAAATGAACAATAAAGTATTGTCTGTTTAGCCCCAAAGGTTTGCCTTTTAATATACCATCTTTCTGTAAATAATTTAATAAATATTTAATAGACAAACTGTGAGATTTGTGCGCATCCAGAACATCTTGCAGTGAAGTAGTGATGTAACAGATATTTATAATAATTAATCTGGTATCAGTCTCTTTTTATCTGTATATTGTGAAGCACATTAGTTTCGCCAACATAACTGTATGGTGTTTTAGAATAGAGACTTAACTTCACAGATTTATTTTAAGAAGCCTAAAATTTTGTTGTATTCTGGACAAGGAAGAACATACTTGCTTGTTGGGGATTGTTATTTCAAGAAATGTTGGGATGCCTTTACTGCAGGAATGGGAGAAGGACTGTACTAATATATTTACACTGACACAGTTTTTCTAGTATTGGCATATAATAAAGCTGCTTCTTTCTGAATATTTAAGAATATTGCTGATGCCAGTGGAAAACTGCCATGTGACAGAAACAGTTGTAATTGTTAATGTATGGTTAAGAAAATCAGGGCTCCTGGGAACCTGACTGCAACTGAGCTTAATTATAACCTTCACCTGAGTTACAGGTACTTGCAAAGCTGTAACTGTAAAACAGTTAAGGAAATACTTCAAGTAGCTGTATTTTGGTCTTACTCTGCATTGTGATACAAACAGAAGACTCTCATATTGCCTCATTGAAGAAGAAAAAGTGACAGGGCAGGATGTTTTCCTGTGCGTTTTTTTTTTGTTGTTGTTGTTGTTCTTTGACTTGTCTGGCATCTACACGTAAGGTGATTTTTCAGCTTCTAGGTAAATCTAGTGGGTTATTTAATAGACATAAATTATCTGTAATTTTTGTTTGAAAGTAAGACACCTTGTATGAGGTAGAAGCAAAAGCTCGTTTTAGTCATATAATGAACAGTGTGGGGAAAAAAAAGTAGCTATTGCTACTATCCAAGAACATTCTATCTAAGAACATTCTATTCTATCCAAGAACATTCTTTTGGCTTTAAGCAATTTTTGATCACAGTCTTCATGAGGAAGAGGATTTCTGTGGACTTCTTAATTCAATGACTTCAGGTGCGTTTTGGAACCTATATCAACTTCTGACACTTCTGCACTAGGAAATTCAGTAGTCAAAAAACATATTTTGTGAAGTAGTACTTTTTGCTGTGCTTTGAAGCCATCCCTGCTCTGTCTACTTGAGGTACTGTACCCTCAAGGTATAATAGGAACAGATAGCTTGCTTTTCCCACTGTCTGGTCACTGAAGACTCTGCCTGTGGACCTCGATCATCATTTTTCCCTCATTCCCCAGTTAAGTGTCTCTGTTTCAGCCTTCAAAATTGTAGTAGGTAGTCATTCTGTATGCAAAAGTATTCTGTTTGAAGTGATGTTTTTGCCAACTGGGGTTAGGAAAATAGCAGTTGTAAGAGTTTGACTGGGAGGAAACACTGTGGCAAGTTAGGCACTTTATGTGTAGTGACATAATTTCAGTTTTCTTTTGTTCTCTGTAGTCATTCTTAGCCATCTTTTTGCTTTTGTTTTAACCTAATTGCACATGGTGCTCATATTTTCATGGATCTTACTATAATCATGAAATCTCCTTCAAATAAATTGGAACCCATCGTTTCTGTATGTACCCTTAGGGTTGCTTTTCCATGTAAGTACCTGCGAAATGAAATATATAGGAGCCTAAGTTTTATTTATTTATTTTTAGCTGCAGGACGATAAAAACCGTTTCTTTAGTTCAGTTTGCTAAGATAGAGTTAGTATGAGCTTACAATCTTAAGCCAGTTGCTTAATATTGTTGTGTTACATATTTAGGACACGTGCTTATAAGCTGTTGAGAGGACTTCTGCTTTCAGTGTAACAGGCTTTCTCAAATTAATCACTTGAAAACACTGACAAGTGACTTGATAAAATTTCTTTCTTTATCCATTTGCACTGAGGGAATACAGTACTAAAGAATGCTACCCAAAATCCCTAAGTCTCTTGGGCGAGGAAAGTAAAAGCTCCTTACACTTATGTTAATTCAGTATCTATTTTATTTTCATCAGCTACCAAGTGGAGAGTTTCTAGGATGATCAAGTTACCTCTGTAAAGTCACTGCTTTATTCATGCTGAGGATACTTTCTGTGGCAATGACCTCACTGTGGTTCTGTAACTTGGATGGTGTTGGAGAAGTGAGATACCTGAGAAATTAGGCTTTAATTGATTATCTTGTTTTAATTAAAATTAAAAAAATACATGTATGTATCTTCTCTTCCTCTTATCTGTGCTTTGCATTTTGACTTGATTCCCATTTCCTCAGTCTTAAATGTTTTGATAGCTAGTGTTTGGTCTGAGAAACTTGAGAACGGAGCTAATCTGGTTTTCCATTTTTTCTGTCCTTTCTGTGTGACCTATTCAATGTGATGATGTAAATGATAGCTGCTTTGTTCTTTCAGCTGCGTGGTCAAAAGCATCTTGACAGCGTTGCTGGTAAGTGTTGTCATCTTTGTAATCGGAAACTTCCTCTTGTTTATTTTAATTAATTATAATGCAGAAAACAAGATACTGTAACATACTACCAGACAGTGAGAACAGCTCTGCTTGACACTGTAATCTGTCTCAGAAATCTTTTAATCTAATACATTTAACATTTCTCAAGTTCTGAAGTGTGGCAAAAATAATACACCAGTATGAACATAACAGTTTAGAAAGTATAAATGTATGCCAAACCAAATTGAATCTCCTTCAACCAACATAGCACTTAAAAATAACCTGGTACATACAGAATATTTTATTCAGTAACTTCTTCTGCTGGAACAACTTCCAAAAGCATCTGAAGGTGCATAGTGATGGGCTCTGAGGAAAAAAAAAAAGTTGTTAGAGGCTTAATGAGAGAACAAAATTTCTATTGAGACTTATACTAAGAACATAAATTACCCTTGTGAATAGTTGTCTGTCTTTTCTGTATTTATATCTCAAACTTAAAAAAATGAGGGGAGGGGAATAAAAACAATCTTAAGATCCAAACTACAACAATCCAAGGTTTCTGAACTTGCTCTTAGTAGAGTTCTTCTAATTGCATAATATTTAATGATACCGGTGAACAGGAGAGACAGACGATGGATTTATTTTTTTTAACGTCTGCAGAATTACTAATTCTCTTCCTCTTCAGCTGGTTCTACCTTCCCTTTTAGAAATACCTGTATATCCTGTTTTTCCTGAGATAATTGCAAAGATTTTCTCTTGAGACAATGCAAAATCATTTTATAAATGGTCACACTGGGTTCTTGCAGATTTCGCTTTTCTCAGCAGCACAGTAAGTATGGTAAAATCGATAACCTGAGCTGAGAGCACAGCATTTTGTGGCGTAAGAATGTACGTTTGCTAATTTTTCGTTAATGGTTAAAGCAATGTTTTGAAATGGTGGACAATCGAGGAACTAACTAACTTTACAGATAAAATTGTTCTGTTAATTTTAAAGGTCAGTTTATTCATGCTATTGCAATGATGTGTTGTCTTTTGTGAATCAAGTTTCATTTTTCCTGAAGTCAGGCATCACTTTTTTCACAGGAAGGAGTAGAATAAAATCTTTATTAAAGCTCACTATGTGCCCCTTGCCAGGTGTATGGAAAATTGCCTCCCTCCACACCCCACTCCTGTGATTTAGATGGGATGGACCATATAATGAGCTTCATTATGGTAATTAATCTAAACTTTAGGATTGTTCTGTTGAATTTGGTGCTGATGGAGTTATACTTACTTGATATTTTTTGAGGCCAGTTGAATTTAAAATGAACAAAAAGTACATAAACTATAAGTCCACTGAGTATAAATAAAACGCAGTACAAATAGGCCAGTTCAGGTGCAGTGATGATTGGTGCCAGTACCAGTAAAATGGAGACTAATGTCACTATGACTGGAATGATGATGGGTATCTGCAAGATACAAAGCACAAAATTACTTGCTTATTCTTCTGTTCTTGCAGAAGTTCAATATATGAAAGAATAATATTTTCATTGCCTTATGTGGTTTTTCCTGTTAAAATTTCTGGTATTAGATGGGGCAATTAAAAAAGGAGCAAGAATATGGATAGGGAAATCTCTTCTGCTGAATTGTTGACTTGAGATCACTTTGTATTGCAAATGGCAGTGTAAAAATTTGCATTTTAATGAATCCGGAACCTCATCCCACTGCAGTGGCCTGGGGCCTTATTTTGGGTGTTCTTTCAGCGGTAGTCTGCTGACTGCCATTTCCCATCGGTGAAGATCTGGCTTGTGCCCACAGTCTGTGCAAGTGAAAATAAACATGTAAAATCTTTTCCCAGTCCTTCTGAGCTTTGTCCTAGTGCAAAACTGGAGCAACAAGAAGAACTACAAATAAACGGCTAGGTTTCAGGGGGGGAAGCCTGAGGATGTTGTTTGGATATCCAAATACTGAGGACGAGTTGGTGTTTCACTATTTATAGAGGTGGAACTGAATGCTGAACTTACCCTGATTGGTCTCTGGAGTTCCTGTCTTGTAAACCTCATAACAATGAGTGCAAGTATAGTTAAACCGTAAAATATCCAGACTGCGAAACTAAAATAATTTATGAGTGTGTTGATGTCACCAGGGATGATGTAAATAATAGCAATGGCCCCCTGAAAATGAAAACAAAAATAAGTATATTCTGTTATAAAAGGCGGCCAAATTTTACTTAAGTGTCAGTATGGGCATATGTTTACAGTGTTCCAGAGTGATCTGTGAGTGCTTTTGCTTAAACATTTGGGTGTAAGTGTATTGCAACACCTTTAAACATAGTGTCCCCATCCTGCCAACATATGTGCCATCTTAATTGAAAGGACCTTAAAATGTGTATGCGTTAGTCTGTTTTGTTGTTGACTGTGTATCTTGGAGGAAGTGAAGATACTGAGCATATTTTTAGGTTATTTAAGTTACGGGAAGTCAACAGAGAATTGAATTTGGAATTTATCTTGGTTTACCTTGAAGTAAAACATAGCATTTTGTGAAATAAAAGATTTGCCTAATACTAATAATTTGTTTAACTTTTTAAATTTTTTTCATGCTGTGGATTCTTAAAAGTGTTTTTATTTTAAAATCCAGTTCTGGAATGAAAGTGTCCAAATTGAGAAGCTGGGGATTTTGATACAGTTCTCTTTTTTCTAGTACATATTTAGCAATTTTCTTGTCTAGGTAGTCTAAGATACGTGTCTCAGCTGCTGGTAAGAAACTGTGAAAGCATGTGTTACTGGAGAATTCTTGTTGGTAGCTTTTCTGTCCTTAGAATATATACTTACATAAAATATGATAGCAGGTGCTGGCGTTAAACGCTTAACACTAATGTAAGATAGCACCTTTAGCATGTGCCCTTCACGACCTGCAACATAAACAAGTCTGAGGAAAGAAAAACAAGGCCATCCAGTTAGTGTGGCACCTAGACGTTAAGTGGTGTTACAAAAAAAAAAAGTTGAGTACCATTCCTTTTTAGCTTTGTTTTATTGTGTGGCTACATCTGAGTATAATTTCATCAGTATTTCCTTTGATACACAATGGGATTTAAGGAATATTTTGGTAGACTGAAATAAGGGAAATAACCAATATTAAAGCTGTGAACTTGAAACTAATTCTGAACCAGTATTGAAGTAGTGAACTTGAAACTGCTTTCAGAGTTATTAGTTTGCACATTTATTTTAAAATTATTTTGCACAAAAAATGGTAGCTGTTGTGTGCCTTTTAATTAAATATTTCCGTTTTGGTTTGCTTCATATTAGAAAGCTATGTTGACAACTTCCCGTCAAAAACTGATCTTCAGAGCCTTACTGTATTCAGATGTATTTGAAAGTTAAAATATTTTTAAATAGAAAATGGAAGCATTGAACAAGTGATAGAAAGGAATAGCTTCTCTTTCCAGTTCTTGGCTTTATCGTTACTGGTGTAGTCATGCTCTTACTGGTATTTTTTTAACTGTTTAATTCTGAGCTTTGAACTCCATGATAGGTAAAAAAACCTTCTTGTGCTACACCTGCTTTGAATTAAGAGACCTTATTTTCTAATTTTTCAAACCTGTATAGCCACTGCTGCTTTTTGAAAATTTAACAATATGGCTATATTTGCAGGTTCTTTTCAATAGTATTTTGTACATTTGGATCAGAAGAACCTCTATATCTGTACGTGTATAGATATATAAATGTATATATACATTTTTCCATCCTTTAAAAAATTTTATTTTAAGATACTTAGAACGTCAGCTTACCTGCCTGCAGTAAAACAGGTCCCATTGGCAGATCCAATTGTAGAAAAGGCCACAAAGAGCGGAACTATCCAAGAGGCTGGATAAAGGACTCTGTCTCCGAATGTCTGGGATGTAGGGTTAAAATGAATCACTTTTGTCATTTTAACTACTATTCAGTAATGTTGGAGCCTCTTCAAAAGTACAGTAAATGGGTATCTAGTGTACATTACCAATAAAAAACTTGTTTTGAGTAGGTATTAAAGAATGCTTTGCCAAATGAAGACCTGGATTAATTCATGAACCACTCTATGAAGAGTGGAATATTGTTGTCATATTTGAGACAGATGTAAAAATTATACAGAAATTAAATTCTGTTAAAGACACCTTATTTGGGGATGTGTCTGCGAAACAACAAGGGAGATAGCATTGCAGCAGAGCCACATGCACAGAGGCTGGTTTCAGCCTGTACCGAAGGCGTGATGCTGGTAGCGACAGCCTGGCCTTAGGGCTGGGCACGTGGAGGACAGACTTGCCAAGGTCTCTCACTATGCTCAGTTTTTACCTCTGCTGTGGTGTATTAGTTGTTGCTGCAGGAGGAATTAGATTTAATGTAGGTAGAGCGACCTACTTCAAATGAATTTGAGTTAAAACTTTTCTTGTGGTTTTAGTTGGGGGGTGGTTAACCTTTTTTAGTAGGTCAAGCATGAAGAGTTCTGGTTTTGCACAAGGGTAACAACAGTGTTGTTTCTTTGTCCAGCAGTAGGACACTTATCAGTCCTTGGCAAGAAGTCCACTTACAGGTCCGTAGACCTCTTTATACAGTGCAGTCCTTTTCCTGTGCTGCCTTTGTACTGCACAGTGGCAGTTCTGAGACTTTGTTGTTAATTCAGGCTGATGAGTTTGGCGCTATTTGCTGTGTGTTGTTCACAGACAGTAAGTTAGTGATATACTGAAGAGGACTGATTCTTAAACAAGGTATAACTTGATACACATTGCTGTACCTCTTGGTGTGAACAAGATGCTGAAATGCACTGAAGTTCTATGTTTTAAAAGATTATATTTTTTTAACTTTTAAAAGTATTTCTACAGTAGTGTACTACTTCAGTGTGCTGAACTGGATTTTTGCATGCATGTTACATACTGTTTTTTTTCCCTAAAGAACAACATTAGGAGAAATTGCTGTATGATCTCTCAACAGTTGTTTCGGAGACAAATGTCGTATGGAAAATTTCCCAAGTGGAACGGAAGGAACAGTGTGTGTGTGTTAAGATTTTAGAAATTAGTTTTGCCTGTGGTAGTATGTCTTGCAATAATGTAAAAAGGGTATTTCTTAGCTTTGTGAAGAAAAAAAAGCAAGAATATGGAGGAAGTGGATTAGGGACTACTTGCTGTTACCTCCAGAACAAGAAACTTTGATCTACTGTCATTTTGCATGTGCTTATTCTTCAGAAATACTGGCAACACTGAAAAGGGCAAAGCAGCAGTCAGATGTTAAGTTTTCCCTCAGTCTCTTTGGTGCTTATAGAAACTGAGCTGCAGGGTTTACAAAATATTAGCTGAAGACTGATACTTTTGCTTTTTTTTTCTCCCTTGGGCTATGACAGAACTACAGTTGAAGCGTTACTGAAATAAATTTTAGATTAAGAAATGACAGTAGATGATGAAGGTGACACTGACAGCTTAGAAATTAATTGCATTTTTAAGAAAAATGACATGTTTCTCTTTGCTCGTGTTTCTGCTGAAGATAGTGCAATGCACATAGCCTTCTTCAGATGCTCTATTACAAAATAAAGTGGCTTACCACAGCAACTGCCTGGGACTGCAGGAGTTCTGTTGAAGTCATTACGGTGAAATATGAAATGTTTATCAGAACGTAACAAACTGTAACCAAGGGGATTCCAATAATTATAGATAGCGGTAGATTTCTAAAGAATGCAAAAGTAAGACTCCATCAGCATTGCTGTATCACTGGTAGAGTTGTCATAGTAAACTGTGGACTCTTACTTTCCATATATGCGGTATTTACATTTCTTTATTGTAGAGCCATGGAAATCAGGGTTTTTAGAAAGGAAAAATACAACTTTATGCAAGCCTGTAATAGAGGCTAATTAGCTCTGTCTGTTGGTGCTCAAATCTTGAATAACTGTTGCTTTTAAAACCAAACCATAATGCATGCTTTCTGGTACAAAAATACTAAGCGTTTGATCTGTGTCATTAGAAACACTGCTTTCCTACATAGTTTTTACCTGTAAGGATTTTTAAGTTCTTCTGTGATGTAATTGAGTTGATTCCTGGAAGGAAAAATGTTCATACAATGTTACTAGCATTCAGGTGTTAAAGTACTCACGCACTATAGTCGGGGTTATTTCAGTTTAAAACAAACCAAACCACCAACACTTTATGATACAACCGATCTTTTAAAGTGGTAAGATTGCAGGACAAAAAAATAGGTGAGCTTCTTGAGCAAACATCAGCCTCTTGATTCACCATCTTTTCGGAGTTTTGGAAGTATCTCTTGAATTTTGAAATGAGGTTGTCTTAGTTCTTGGATAAAATATCCAAGAATAATAAAAACTTGGCAGACACTTATCTCAAACTTGCATGATTGTTTTTGATCTTAAAGGTTTGCAGCATCTGAGTCTTTTCAAATAAAAGTGCAAGTGTACCCATGGCAAGGACTGAAATGAGTCTGATAAAGTTTCACAACTGTTCTGTAAGTCATATTGTCTAGAAAACTGGCATGAAAGCCTTTCTAAGGATTACACCTATTGGAATTATAATTTCCAAATACTCATTTTTGCTAAAGCATGTAGACCAAATTGAAACAAGATTTTTTTTTTCACTCGTCCAGTTCTGAAAATGTGAGGAGGAGTTGGTGTTTACTGTTTGACAGGCTAATTTTCAAATGTTGGTTCTTGGTGGTTACATACTGAAATAATTGTTTAGGTGCCAGTTTCCCTGCCTCCTTAAAAATCTGGGTGAATGTCTGAATTTGCAGACTTGCATACTTGAGTTGAGACACTCGAGCTTGGAAATAGAACCTGAACAAGTAATCCATTTAAATATAAAATCAGTTTTAAGCATCTAAATGGGTCTTGCTGCTTTGTAAATTAAGATTTATATTGATTCCTTCCAAAACACCAATCTATATGCAAAGTTTTACAGTTTGAACATTTAAGAATAGCATTAATAGATTAGATGTTGATTGTAGATTTGTGTCAACAGAGCCCTAGACCAATTGACACTTCCTTTAGTTGTAGAAAATGAAACATGTAAACTGTTTTCTGGACTGTGGCAGAGATTAAGTAAAACATTCTTGCCAGTAAATAAGTTTAGTATTATGAAAATAATTCTGGAAAGCACTCTTCTATTGTTAAATCTAAGTGTTCTACGTAGAACATAAATGTAAACCCAAATCCATCCATATTTGTGATTGTTTTCAAATTTCTGTGTTTTCTTAAATCTAACATGGTAGATAATAATGGATTAACAGATGTGGAGTTTTAAAATGGAAAGCTTCTGTGATGGTGTTGGGGGAAGAAGACTTCAATGTTTTTACGTCATTATAAATGAAACTTACTAGAAAAAAATTGAAAGTTAAACCTTATGAATTCTGACAATGTGGGGATTTTTATGTCCTCCTGTACTAATCAAATGCCAGTCCATATTCCACAAGAGATAGAATTTGATGGGGTGGTCTCTAGGGGCTCTGGGAAGGCTGTTTTGCCTAACACAATGAAATTAAGTTTTGTTAGATTCCCGTCATTGCCACAGTATCTAAGCACCTTCAGCAGCAAAGCTGCTTCCAGGATGTAATATAGCTGCTTTCCCTAATAAGCAGTAACCTGAGGATTTGGGGAGGGGGGGGTATTCTGAGTGTTTTGTGTTGTTTGTTTTCTTTTAAGCAAATTGGTGTTCTTTTTCTAGAATTCCTTAAGAGATTCTTAATAACAAGTTGGATATTAACTTTTTCCAGTCACATCTTTGAGTTCTACAGGGAGAGAGTAAAGCAGTTAAAGGCTGTTAAACTGTGCCCGTTAATGCTAGTAAAGATACCTTACCATCCATCATATGCCCAGAGTCCATTATAAAATGCAAGGCTTATAGAGCTAACAGAAGTTTTACTGTCCTCAAAAGAATCTTTAAAGTTTTCGGTTTTTCCTGCAAATAAGCCAAAAATTACTGATTAGTGTTGAAATTAATTCCTTTAATCCCCACTAGATGAAGAAACATTCCAACATCTGTTTTGTGTTTTGAAACATCTCACTGTTAAAATCAACACCAGTTTTTATGAACTGATCTGTAATGTTGCATTTCCCACTCCACACCCCCTTCTCTAAAAGCAAATACTATTGCTCCTGACAGATCTGGAACTGAAACATGGGATAAAGAAAGCCTTATTGTTGTGCCACTTCTGTCAGTGGGAAACTTTTAAACGGTCATAGCAGAAGCTAACATAATTTTTGCAAGTAAAGTATATTTAATTACCTTGTGCGAGGAGAACAATTCCACTTACAATAATGATTGTGACAATTATCATTTTAGCAGCTGTAAGAAAATTCTGGAGATAGCTTCCCAGCTTCACGCTCAGTGAATTCACTATTGTAATTACCACTAAAAGAAATAAATTCATATTTCTGCATTAAATTTGTCATAATTGAAAGAAAAGTTGCCTCTTAAAACCGCCTCCCCCCTTATTTCCTATACTGCGTTTTACTCTCACTGTTTGTCTGTATTTAACGTATTATGTTTGGATAACTTCTAAAATAATGAGGAAAAACAGTTTTCTGAATTTAGATTTTGATAGTACCTTTAGTAAAAAAAAAAAGAAAATGCTGAAGTTGTGCAGCATTCTGATACATGCAGAAATAATGTCTCCACACTTAGTTTTTCCGTCTTTTTTGCCAGAGATACGCATTCATTCTCCAGCTGTATCTATCTTAGTAAAGAGTAAGAGAAACTTAGACTAGGAAAAAACTATTGGTAAACCTCTCCTTTTTCTGAGTTGTTCAATTAGTTATTGTGGGAAGGAGCTGCTGTGCTGTGTTCCGAAGTTATCTCTCCCTTTCAGTGTAGGGTTGCTTCCTGATGCCTTCTGCGGATGAACCTGCTGCCCTCCCTGGGCTGAAATGCATTGATGGGGCTGAATGGAAACCACTGTGTGATTACGGATCTCGTCTCTTTCCTAAAAAGTGTGAATCTTACCAATGGCAGCTGCTGCAAGACACTTGATGACAACCTGGGGTGGATTGCAACCTGGATAAAAAGGAGCTGATGCATATTCCGCAAAGCTGAGACAAATGATTGCAAATGAACTGGGCTTTGTGACGAGTAAGCTTGTCCAAGAAAACAAAAATGCTGGAATCGGGCCAAATGCCTCCATGAGGTAAGGATATTCTCCCCCAGATTTTGTGATCATTGTACCAAGCTCAGCAAAACAAAGTGCACCTGCATAACAAGAAAAACTCTTGTGGGTTCTTCAGTTCATGTACCAAACTATAACTGGCTAGAACAGATTATCACTCTTTAATAGGTAGAAAAGTTAAAGAAATGGGTGTCTGTAATGCATAATTACTTTTTTCATGTTTCTGTGCACTTTACTGTATATGCAAAGTAAAATTTTAATTGCGTGTGAGCAATTGGTCAAGATACGCTGAAACTGTAAAGTTACAGTCCAGAATTTACTACTACTGGTGTTTCAGAGTTGAGCAAATAAAGTACAAACATTCTGACTTCATGTTAGATTTCTGTTTAAGAAACTTAACACTACAAAAAGCATCAATGTGACAACTGCACTGGCTGACCTAACTTTTGGAAACTTGAAAAAACAGACTTGCACAATTTTTAAGTAATGTCTACGAAGCTCAGCTTTAAAGTACGGAGATACTTCTAGATTTACTGCTGTAGCTGGCATCTTGCATAAAGGTTTTTTGTGTATGCTGACACAACACTTAAAGAATTCCTTTTTGGTTTACTACCTGAAGTATTTTGAAGTGCTTAGCGCTAAATTTTCAGGTGGTAGAATTAGATGTACATGATTAAACAAGGAGAAAAGTAGCAGAAGTACCTAGCTCGCTGCCAGTAAATCTCATGTTTTGCCTGTGATTTAAGTAGGAAGGTACTCTCTTTGTTACAGTTAGTGGATGAAGTAAGCAAAACTAAAACTTGCTTTCAAAATGAACTGAAAATGTGCTTTACAGTTTTAAAAATCTAATATATCTTTTATGAACAGCACATATTTTAAAATTTTGCCCCGAGTACTGCTATACTCATCAGCATTTGATTGATTTGCTCTAGGTGCTATTAGCTAATTTGTGAAATGAGAGTAGTATGCAGAAACAGTAGCTACAAAAGATTTTAGCAAAGATTCAGATTCTTTGCTGACTTACTTACCTAATGTTGCAAGAATTCCACATGCTGCCCAGATGGTTAAACAAGGACCCACAGCTCCAACATTGCTAAGTACTGACTTTGGAGAAACAAAGATACCTGAGCCAATAATTGTACCAACAATCATACAGATTCCACTGATGAGGCCCACCTGGAAATCAAAGGACACATTTTGGGAAAGTAATTTCTAATGATTTTTTTTCGGTGTAATACAATTACAGCATTTGTAATTACTGTTTTCCCCAGCTTTCAACATACAGCTTCTACCAAGTGTAACATACTAAATTATATCAAGTTTTCTTTTCTTTCCAAGATGCATATGCACTCTATGCTGTACTCCTGTGGCTGTTCCCAAAAGCACAGTTATTCTGGCTTTGCCCACCTGTGTATCTGTTTTATTAAACTATCCCTTGGATTATGAGAGTCTTGAATCTAACCTTGTACATGTGAATGTCCCCTTTCCACTCTTTGATTAAACTTAGAAATTCTTTATCAGCACTTGAGAAATCCTGACTTTTCTAAGCTTCAAAAATTTGCTTTTTTAGATGGAGTCTTTTTTTTTTTTTTCTTTCAGCAGGTGTGTTTTCCTCTCTGTGTTTCAGGAATTTGTGCACAGGAATTATCTTTGTACTGCTAGGTAGTGGGAAAAAAAATCCTGTTCTCCTGACTTTGTAGCAACCTATGCATTGCACAAAACTACTAAAACTTGAGGAGTCTCCTGCTAAAAAAAAAAAATAAAAAAAACCCAGTGGCATGGGCTACTTAAATTTTCCTGTTAGTTATGGCTAGGCTAACAGCATAAAATGTTTTTGTAGTCTTGTCACCAAACTAAAACTACATAGGGAATTGTTTTTCTGGATTACTTCCATTTAAAGGGGAATTCCACTCCCTCCCTAGAGCAGGTGGCACACCTTTTTTCTAAAGCGTTTGTAATTTTCCGGAGGAGGCAGATTTTGACTTGTCTTACTGTACCAGCGGTGATGTGGGGAAGAGTAAAGTTTATGAAGTGTCTCGCTTCATCAGCTAATTCAAAGACTTAAAAACTATGTATTCTTTTTGATTGTGTTTATATCGGAGCTATTTAACTAGTAATCAGCAGTTTCCTAAAATGTACCCTCAAGGTACTGGTATATGGCTGCTAAACTGGTGGGTGAGCCCCGCGGACTGGGAAGGGAGGGGGGAGGTTATGCCTGCTTTTGGAGGTTCGTGGTTTGGGGTTCGAGGCTCTGAATGGACCGTCCATCCTCTCGTCCTTTGTCCTCTCCTCTTCTTTTCCTTAGGCTTTTTTCACCCATTTGGTTTCTTTGTTGAAATCTCTTAAGGAAATAAAACCAAAGTGTCAGTTGAGCATATTAATGTTTGCTGGTTTTGCCGATATATATGGGCAATAGTGTCGTTAAGTATTGCCAGAAAACATAAATGCATACGGGCTCTCACGGGCGAAGGGCTTACAGCTGACTACCTACTTGGAGAGTCAGTTGACAAGGTGTGGACTCTACTTGACTTCCTCCATCGGACTTGCTCTGGGTTCCCTTGGACCCACCTGGCAGTGGCTGCCCTCGTCCCCTGCTGTCGGTCGCACTGGCCTGGGAGGACCTCCTTATGGGAAGGGTCTCGTTTATGGCTGCTCCCTGCTGTGAATTCCTCTAGAGGGTCAGCCAGAAGCCAGATTTAATCTTTCTCCCAAAAGCTAGCGTTGTAAAGGATATCTCCTTTCTGATCTTCGTTAGATTAGGCTTGGTCTCAGCTCCTTGGAGATGCAAGTGTCTGCTAAACCTAGTGTTACTTCCTGTAATTGTCAAATTAGCAGTTCTTTGCCTCAGAAAGTCACCAGTATTCTCCGTGTTGACTCAGTGTGAATGTCTGCTGCTGAAAGGTTCAGTTTAGAATTCGAATGTAAACAGTTTGTTTTCAAATCTAAATTTGGACTTGTGATTTTAAGGGTTTTTTTGGTGAGGTTTTTGCTTGTTTCCTATAGTATTGGAATAAGATAAAACAGGAGATAGTGAAGGAAATTACCAGGTTAGGTCCTGATTCTTAAAAATAGATTCGGTTAAAAAGTCTCTTCTCGCCTCCGACCCTACAGCTGTAATTACTTGAATATGAAGAAAGATCATTTTGCAGTTAGATAGTAATTCAGGAATGCTTCACGTTTAGGTGATTTAGCTAGTATAAAGTAGTCCTTGGCTACAAAAATCATAGCATTTTAAATTGACAGAACACTTATCTCAAGTACCAGAAACATTTGAACTATAAAGAGATCCAGTTTATGTTTTGAATTCAAGACTTGTTATTATTTTTAAAGAAATGATCACAAATCCAACTTTTACGATTAAGCTTACAATAGAAAATTGCCCATGAAAGGAATGCAGGGCTTGGGTCACTGAATTTTGTTACGGTGTTGTGCCCAACTACTCTTTTTTCAAGTCTTGTATTTAGAATGTTTTAATCATCGCCTTTTAGCAATTCCTACTTTCACTTACCTTACTTGATTATATTTGTTTGGGGTTAGTCAGGCTCCAGGAATCTTTGTATAGTTTATTTCTTTTTCTCCTGTTAGGTTTACCAGCCAGTTAGGCAGCAGGACATGTCCATGTCTGAAACCAGAATGCACAGAAACAGCAGCAGCTTAAGTACAGAGGTTATCAAAGGTAATTATTAAACCCATTCTCAGCCAAGAAGCGTTTAGATAGGAACCACAGGTAAACCAATAGTCCAATTCGTTTATCTTTAAAAAAAAAAGTCTTTGTTCGTTTGTGAGAATGTTTGTTCAGTACCTAAGTGCTGTATTACATAGTGAGAGTGAACCATAATTTGAAGAGTATTTTGGTGATTTTTTTATGAAGCAATTTCCAATTTAGAAATACTTTGGAAAGATAACCTTGAAGTAATTGTTGTATTATGAGTGCATTAAAAACATCTGTTCAGATGTTAGCTGCATCCTATGAAAACAGGTGATGTTTTTCTTTAGAAAGTAGACAAGTGTGAGCAGAAATCTTTGCTTTGTTCTTCATTAACCTGAAGGCAGCTGAGTGGGCAGCTTGTGTTCCTTCACTTGCAGCTCCAATTAATTTTTCATTTTTCTAAATGTTTAAAAATCTTGCTGTAGTGAAAGATGACATTCTCTATTTCTATATAGTGTGTACCCAGGAAAAAGGCATTGTTACCCTGAAGGCTGAAATAAGGTAACTTCTTTCTTTCTGGCTAGTCATCCCTAAAATACTTGTAAAAAACCGACCCTTAACTGTGTTTTACTTAATTGTTTATGGCAGTGCAGTTTTACAGCTCCTTTCCTGTAAGATGGCCAAACTAGTAAGTCCTGATCAACCTAATTGGACTTCAGCTGACTTTTATCAATAAACATCTACTGTTAAAAGGTAAAACATGTACTGGTATTAGCCACTGATGTTAAGATTTGGTACCTTGTTAAGATAATGCGTCATGAACAGTAGTAGTACAGGATAAGACCAGACTGTTGGACCTAAGGATCAACAAAACCGTATGCTCGCATGACTTGACAGTTTTTCTTTTTTTACCTTTAAGCGTGCAGGCTTTGATCAACAGGAATTGCTGTTGGTTGTGATGGTGATGTAAATCTGACTAAAATTGGACTCTTAAGAAAAACGTGAAACAGTCTTAAATTGGTTTATATTTGCCATGTTTTGTGATAGTTGAGCTAGACTCTGTGCCCAAGACTGAGATAGCAAAGTAATGTTAGTACTGAAAATAAACCTAACAATGTATATCTTGCTGGTTTTTTCCTCTCTTTTTCTTGTTTAATCCTCACCGAAATAGGGTTAAGCTTCAAGAGCTCTTCCATCTTAACTAACTTCTTGTTCAACAATTACTATCTAAATGATGGTTGGACAAAAGTTCCTTTTTTTTCCCACAGAGAAAGAGAATAGAGAGTGCTATAACTGTAGTTTTGCTACAAATACATGAAAAGCCAGATATCAACGACTTGTAAAAGATGCAGAAAAATTAGCAAGGACTTCAGAATGTTTTTCGTTGTAATGGTGATGTAGGATTAAATAAACCAGTGTTTCTCTATCCATCAGTTGCAGATACATAGTTTGGTATCAGATGTTACGTAATCTAGTTCTGTTCTCTATAGTGGATAATTTTGAAATTAAATTTTATAATCTTCTTATCGTTCCTGTGTTTTTCCTGAAATGCCACAGAGACTATTGAAATGCATAATGTAAAAAGAAAGACGACGGCAGATAATCATATGATGGGGCTAGCTTTGTCCCTCAGAATTAAGTAGACATGCCTTTCACATCATCTCTACCCTGGGATTTCTAGACCAACAAAAAAATAAGGGGAAAAAAACTTTGATGAAAAGTTAATGGAGTATGTCATCTTTAATTCCATGTTAAGTAAAATTTGGCTTAGGAATTTTTTTAGATTTAGGGTAGGCAATCTTGGAATTTTTTGCGTGGATATATGTTCTACATGTCTGGTCATGTTTTCAGATATCTTTCTGCATCAGATCTATACTTTGTTTTGTTTCCTCAGATACAATAAAGGCAACACTCAAAATACGTTGTTTCGAGTTTTTTGCCTAAACAAGCAGTTTCTTTACTCAACCTGGAATGTGTATTTGGAGAGTTCCCATGTGTTGAATAGGTGTTTTAAATCTCTGACAGTGACTTGACCTTAACTAGCCTATGTTTCCTTACAAAAATGGAAAAGTACCTTCATTTATTGTCTAATTTAGTTTAGTCTTCTTGGGATGCTGTAAACATGTTAAAGGATTTGGAATCTTACCAGCAATCCTTCTTTTCCTCAGCTACTTCAGGAAAAAATAAATATGTAAACACTGAGTTCAAGGATTCCACTGTTATTTTCTTCGTGGACAAGAGAAATGACATTTTACAGCCATGGGAGAAGACTCCTTCCCTCTCAAATAGATACACAGGTGAAGAGATCAAGGAGTTCAAATTCCAAGGAGTCCAAATTTGCAGAAGCAAATATTCTGTGGGCTGGTCCTGTCTAAACAATGTAGTTTGAACTTCTTCAAATGCTGTTTACCAATTAAATTGTAAAGAGTAATTTTCAACTTTAATTCGGGAAGTAGCAAGGGCACAGTGTATAAATACAGCTTTTATTATCATTAGTCACTAATAATAAAGGTTAATGTTTGTTAGGGTTGGTATTTATTGCTTGCAGTAATGTAAATGTTCTGCTTTGACCAATACTTAGGTAAATGGTGATGATTATCCTAACTTGCATTTTAGCAGTATCTCGAATGGGTACTTTCCATTCTGACCTTGCTACTTAACAGTTTACTTCATTTTAATCAGACTACCAGGCTGTTTACTTGCACTTGCTCTTCTTTGAATCCTGCTATTAAAAAACGTGATGTACGAAGTCATTTTAACCACTNAATTGCAGGCATGCTGCTAATGGAGTATATAAGAAAACAGTGTTTTTTTCTCTTTTTAATAGCTGTGTTAATGTTGGGTTACGTTACTGAATTGCAAGATGGTTGCATTTTGGGAGAGTCAATAGGAAAGATGAGATGACTATGTTGTTCTTAATGCCCATAGTATATATGTCTTTTAAATATCTACCCTCTACTTAGGTTTCAGTTAAAGTGTAGTTGGTTTTGTCTCTGTGATAAACAAGGCTGTTGAAAAGATCTTCAGCACATTTTTCAGTAAGATGCAGATTTTTTTTATATTACGTTTTTTTGAGCACAGCTGTTTAGAGATTCTTCATAAACTTGTAAATGTATGTTGTATCCAAAAAAATCACCAAAAAAATCAAGAAGTCTCTTAAGGATATGCTAGAGGAATTTTGATGGTCTCTGAAGAAAACTAGCTTGACTATATTGAATTAGGTTTTTTCAGAGTTTTAACAGTGTTTCGCAGCCTGATTGGAATTGGTAATTTCTCTAATACACAGGCAACTCCTCTTTTTCGTTTGAGGAGCAAGGACCTCACTTTGATCTCTTCTTTAAGAGCCCAAAATTCAGGTTGTGTTCCACTGGTGTTTCATCAAGGAGGGATTACCAGGTACCATTGGCTGTGGAAGATGTCAGCTTTAGCGTGTCCATTTCTAGCCGAGGAAGAAATCGGTAAATACTGAAGCACTCCATAGAGGTTATGATGCTCTCTGTGCTGCTTGCTTTTGAAGTCTCAGTTTAATTTTAAATTTACCAAACCCAAACATTTTATATGTAAAACAGCTTTCAAGTACTACACTATCTTTAGACTAATGCCTGAATGCATGTTTATATAGGTATGCTGAAATTAATTTAGTACAGGAAAAAAATTCAGAGGGAAAAAAACCCACAGATCTCACTCACTGAGGAAACCACATTTTTAAAAGTAAAAGAAGCCTTCAAAGAGCATCAGCTCTTCTAGATTCAAGCTGACTGATGCTGTTGAATTTTTACCATATTTGTTTACAGTAGATCTGCAGAGTATGAGGAGTGCTCAGAGCTCTCCTAAATGTAAGAGCAGTGCCAGGCCAGCCAAGGGTTTGTATGTCCCAGATGAAAAGCTCTTTGCGCTCCTGATACAATGCGCCAGGATAGCGGCATGAATTTTTCGTGGTGGAATATCTTGGGAGTTGCTCTCTGAAGAGCAATGTTCTGGCTAGAAACATAACAGCATCTTTCTGGTTTAAAAATAGAGGAAGGGGAAAAGAAAACAGATGGCTTTAAATGACCTGGAAATGGGCAGGGGGCGGAATGTTCCAATAGGCTAGAAATTAGAAAATGAGTGACCCTCAGTTCACGGGACATTAGGGCGTACTTATCTTCACCTCTTGAGTGTCAGAATCTCCCTGTTATTTACACAACTACTGAAGCACAGAGTATGCTCTGACAACAGAGTAAGAAATAACCGCCAATATATTTTAACAGCAGTTGGAAAATGCACGGGAACTGAGGCTTACTTCAGACTCTCCAGTGGTTTGATTCAGCTTTGGAAAGGTGGTGGCAGCGTTTGCTTTTTAGATTCATAATCATGTTATTTAATCTATTTCTAGGGGCAACTACATTCAGTTATTATGGACAGAATATGTTCTGTAAATTCATCAATGAAGCCTTATTGTTACTACAGTTCCACAAGTTCTGAATTGTTTTCTCACTTTCTTGATAGGAACTGAAGAATGCTCCATGGCTTTATGTTTTTTCATTGAAAGGAAGCTGGAATGAGTGCTGGTTCGGTTTTCAGCCTGGAAGATACTGTAAATGGGAGGGAGGTGCAGTATTTCAGAAGCAGTATGCCTTGCCAGCAGTGGCTGAGGTAGAACAGG
The DNA here is from genome assembly GCA_013400135.1 of Rhinoptilus africanus. Lineage (NCBI taxonomy): Eukaryota > Metazoa > Chordata > Aves > Charadriiformes > Glareolidae > Rhinoptilus > Rhinoptilus africanus. The sequence goes on along the minus strand of VXBO01011777.1, from coordinate 516,715 downwards.
AAGTTGCTAATGTCAGGTGCTAGCAGAGAAAAGATAAGTTGGCATGAGTAGAGTCTTTGTAATAGAGTAAACCAACTAGATAATTTCTTTAGTATCTCTGTTCAGTATAGTATCTATGAAATAAGGCAAAGTAACATGATTAAAACAATCTCATTAAATTCTGGGTTTTTAAGGTACAATTATCTTCAATACCCGTGTACTAACCAAGCTCATTTACTTGATCATGCAGAATTCCAACACGTTCACAGTGGAGTGTATTTGGAACTTGGTTTCTAAATAGAAGGTGGTGATTTACTCAGAACAGGATAGTTAATTCTTCATTTCAGTACTTCAAAGATGCATAAAAGTTGTTACCTGTGCAAAGAGTACTTTTCTGCTGTTTGTTCTTTGTAGTACTATAATGCCTAGTGGTAATAGCTGTGACACTGGACTATAAAGGATTGAGTGTCAGTGACTATGAATTTTTCAATAACTCTCTCAAAATAAATGGTTTTATTTCTCAAAGTAATGAGCTAAGTGAATAGCAAAGAAATAGTAAAAAAAAAAAAAGGATCAGTTTTGTAAGGGCCTTTTTTGGTGACTCTGTACCAAAACACCAGCAAATTGCAGCAGCAAGGTCTAAAAAAAATGTATTAAAAATCTGCAATAGAGTAGATGAAGAACTAATTGAAAAACTCAGGCAGAAAGAAGCAGTGGCTGAGTGCCAGGCTGGGAAAACTTTTGTTCTTCAGGAGCGTGTTCCAGGTCTCTTCTGTTCGGTGGTTGTGTTTATGCTGATGTGAAGTGTTGCAAATGTACAAATTTGTGCACAATACGAAATAGGGAGGATGCTCTGATAGAGTGGGCTGGTGATGGGCTAGAACACATTACCAAGTTAAAAGGCTTCCTTTGCTACACAACTCTAATGAAAGATTAAACCAGCAACTGCCAGTAGTGGCCCAGTATATCCTCCTGTAGAGGTGTTTTTTAGTGACTCTAGATTTTCTGTAGTGTGCTGAAAACTGCACCAAGCGTGGGAAGAGAAATCAGAACAAGTGTACCAGCTCCATAAGATGTAACAGTTAAGAGTGATGAGAAGCTTTTATATAGACGACATCCTGAAAGCTTTGCATTCAGGCTTGTGCGCAGGGATTCATAGTGTGGGCTTTGCTGTGTGTGAAGTGATTTCTATGCAAATTGCGCCAGCTGGAGAAGAAAAGGAGACCTTTGCTTGTCTGTTTGGTTTCAGAGGTTTTCCATTTGCATATCGTGCCCACAAAGTACAGGGCAGTGCCTCAGGATTCGGGTAACAAGTTGTAGATGAATGTGTGTGAGGGAAGCTCGGCAGCCTCTCTCAGCTTCAGCATTTTGAATTTCTTAAGGCAGGTGTTCTACTGTTCAGATTGCACCTTTGGTACTCGTTCCTGATGCTATTTTCTTCCATGAACTTCATCCCATTACTTAGTGTGCAAGGTTCAAAGGTTACTTGAAGTAATTTATTTCCATCCTTGGTGTTAACAGAAAAGTGAAGAATGATTACAAGTTTTTTCTTCCTCAGTTTTCACTGCTAGTTAGAGAAGAAATCTGTAACTTTGTTTCCTAAAAGTTCCCTCCAAAGATGAATCTGCAGTAAGTGTTGACAGATCATTAGCTTTCTTGCAGTTTAGCAGCATTGCTTTTTGTGTGTTGTAGTCACAAGGAGTGGAAACAATTAAATTGGTCCATGGCCGGTATTGTATAGTATTAGGGCTAGGGAGTTAAAAAAAAAGTTGTAGTGGGGGAAGTCATCTTTCATTCTGTGGAGAAAAGGTAAGATAACCAGATCCTAGCAGTTAATTGGGCACCAACTGCAGCTCTAAAATCCGTGGTCTGCAATAAGCATTATTTCATGTACTTTTTGTACACAGAAACATACAAAACCCAAGTGTTCCAATGCATGATGAAAAACATACAGAGCCTAAGATTTATCTTTAATCTGAAAGATTTAAGGGAAACCCAGTTCTTTTAGATGTTCGTAAAGTAGAAAATTAGTTTCTTTAACTGTCAGAAGGAATTGGAGAGAAGCACCTGTCTAAACATTAATTCTATTTGTATGATACTTGACACTCTTGCAAATGGTTTGCTTTTGTTAGACTGAAACAATTCCAGGATCTTACTGTCTAAGAATGTCACATGGGTGATACGTACATAGTATTTAAAATATCTTCTAATAGGATTTTTTTGGTATGCCAAAAAAGTGTTTCTGAGCCGCAAAATGATTTTTTTCTCCCTGGGACAACACGTTTCCACAGTTTTCTTGCAAATGCTGTGGAAACTGAGTATGGATAATCTCCCAGGGATCTGATTAAATGTTAGCTCATTTGAAGGTTAACGTAACGTTTTAACGACAGGCAAATGAAAAAGGAATTACAGCATTTCTGAAGGCAGAGTTGGTGTCACTGTCAAGGTGCTGTCCTGGGCACCACTGTTGAAACCTGCTTTGAAATGAGAGCTGTGAAAATGGGAAGGGGAGGTGGCAGAGGTGTAATTCCAAGATGTTCCCAGTTTACTGGAGTGGAAGAATAGTTAAGCCAATATTGAGATAATTTTTAAAATCTCGCTTCTAATCCTAAGGAATTACCAATACAATAGTTTCTTTCCCTGTGAAGCTGTTTATTTTTACAAAATCCTGAGATGTATTCAAAATGACAATTAAAAATAGATGAGAATAATATGTAAATCATTTACATAAGCAGTTCCAAGGTTGTATTTGCATACTTAGAGATGCTTACCTTGAAAAATATGACCAAAAAATACTTAACTTTCAAATCCTGCCTTCAAAAACCGTAAATCAATGTTGGTATAGCCATGTTTGGTGTTCTTTCAGGCTCATGGTAAGCATTTGTGCAGACGGGAGCTGGTGTGGAGATCAGGGGAGCGTGTATGTCTGTATAGTCTATATATGACTTGTTTGAAGAGGTATTTCAGACCTTCTATTTCAAATTAGATTTTTCCAATTCAGGGAGGACAAAGATGGGTATAGTTTAGCAACAGACCACCTCCGCCTTTCCCCCCTAAAAGCGCAGCAAAACCTCCGTGACAGCTTCACCTACTGAGTTATTTAAGACTGTGCTTACAAAATAGTTTGTGATGTTCTGGTTGTTATTGTCCTTGTGTTCCTCTTGTTAACTGCCTCTGAGGAGACCACATGGTTAGTGGTGCTGGTTTTGTTTAGAGTCTTGAAGTCTTGTTGAAGCCTTATCTTGATGAGCTGCTAAGGTTGTTGCGCTCATTCCCAGCAAAGGACAGTAAGTAAAGTCCGTATTAAAATTCCACTGATTGTAGGACTTGTATATATTTGACTTTAGCTACCTTGGTGTTTTGTCTCTCATCAGGGTGGTATCTGAGTGCAAGAGGATGGTGCAAGCGCTTCCAGAGTCTGTAGAGTCTTTCACTTCCCAGTGTATTGCAGAAGCCAGCTTTAAAAACGGTATGTGTACACAGCACCAAAAACCATGGTGGGACAGGAGATGCTCTCCCTGCCTTCTCCTAAATAACCCTGTTCTGCCCAGTTGTGGCCTTACCCTGAAGGAAGACACCTCAGGGAAGCAGGACACCTTCTAGACAAGAACAGTATGTGTTCTTTTGGGGATTTAACTTGGTTTTCTACTTTTGTTAACGTTGATCAAAGCCATTGAGATTCTTCATTATTTCTAATATTATACAACTCCAATAGTTTAAGGCTCTTCAGTATTGTTAAAAGTTTCCTGGTACCATTTAGATTTTGTTTTGCAAATGAAGCAAAAAGCTGATCAAACAAGTTCTATGTCAATCCAAAATAAAGTCATTTCATGCCAATACATACTACTCCAACGCTGATGTGTGATATTGTGAAAAATCAGCAATTATGAAATTCCATGTCATCACAATGCAAAGGCTGTCAGCGCTGCAGAGAATGCTTCTCAGGGAAGGGAAAAAGCTTCTGAATCTCCATGGGAATGGAGAAGAGGGTCTGGAGGATGGCTGCCTCCTCTGTGGGGACCGCCTGCCTGTGTACTGGGGACTTGACGCTGGGGCTTCTGCAGATCTACTTCGTGGATGGTTCAGGCACCACGAGTCCCTGTGAGGATTTGTCTGTCTTGTCTGTTTCACGGTCAAATTCTTCTCTGGCCTTAAGATGATGAGATCTTTGGCAGATGATCTGGTATGAGGACATCTCAAGATGTCAAGATGCTTCATCTCCACATTTATTTGGTGAGCTGTTTGGTGATTTGGGGAGATTTTATTGAAATGCGTCCTTGAAATTAAAACTTGTATAGCAGAGACACTTAATATAATAGAGACACATTATTTATCATATTGGAGGCTTTCTGTGTCACTTTTCACTCGTTTTGTGGCAAGTTATGTGTCTGTGCCAGAACGCAGGCTTACCAGTTTTTTATCTTGTTAACTGGATACATGTCTTTTTATGTTAACTTAGAGCTGTACCGTGTTTTGCCCTAATAAGGAATAGCCTTTTCAAAACAACGAAGTCATATTTTAGCCTAGATTTACACTATTGATGGTACAGCTGGGGAATACGCTGTTGTCATTCTGATGACACTAAAAGTACAGTCATTTTGAAGAGGGTAAATGTTCCATTACATCTTGCATTGTTGAAAAAGAAAAATTAAGGCACTGAGCTCTCTTCTTTGGATGAGATCTGTAACACGTCTTGATTCTTACCACTGAGATTCTTGTTGAAATTCATTTTTAGTAGGGGATGAAGGTTTCACATCACAGTAGCTAAAATCATGTCCGTAGACTAGGTCCTTCTGAGAGCTTTCATCTAAGTGTGCCTCATGAACTGTGATGGGGCTCCACATGCTGTTCTTCCCCAAGGATTTATGTAAGAGTTCTCTCATTCTCCTATTTTCTTTGGATGTGGATTCCCAAATGATTTCAAGTTCCCCTTCCACTTTCCTAGAAGAAAAAAAGAAGAGAAATCCCAATTTTAAAAACAGTTCTCAGCAGTACGCAATTACAGTATGTGGACAAGCAAATTACAAACTGGATGTATTTAGATGCTTGACATGATCTAATTGAAATTCTTTCTTCCTTTGTTTTTAAAAAAACTCACTCACTGGCCAGAGCGGGTGCAGTTTGGCCCCCCTGGGGTAAACTGGATCAAGTCCCCACCTGAAAGCGGTGCGTGCGAGCTCCAGCTGTGGTGGCTCCACTGTCCCCTGGACAGGCATTTGCTGTGGCCATGCTCCTGCTGCCTGGGTCAGGCTGTGGGTGACACACAGCCCTTCTGTGGGGGCTCTGTATCTTCCCCCACAACTAAAAATGCCTGATGGAAGCGAGTGCCAGATGCTGTGCCGAGCCAGTGCCTCTCTGGGGAGGGCAAATGGAATGGTGTTAATGGCTGGGGGCTCTCGGGGTTGGGGGGGAGGTGGGTAGGAAAGACAGAGAAGGACAGTCCTTAAGGCATTATAACCTTTTGGGGCCATTTCTCTAACTGCCCAAGCTTAACTGAATGAGTTATTTCATATCTTTCGCAAGAAAAAGATTATTTTTCAAACATGGCAGCTAACACGATTTAATAATGTTGTGTAGTTCAGCAACAGACTTTTTAGTAAGTTTTATTTGGTCAAGGTTAAGCTCTTGGGTTTCCTCTGACTTGCTTCTAGTATATGTCAAAATATAATCGGAAAACCAAGTGGAAAGGAAAGCTAGTGCATAGAAAGTGAGCACACAAATGTTAACGGCATAGACTTTTCTAACACAGTCACTTCAAGCCACTACTGGCAGCACTTGACAGAGCCAGCCCTTTACAGAAATACTGCTGAACACCAGGTTCTAAAAATGAGAAACAAATAATTGCAAAACAGAAATGCATTGGGATTATGGGCAGCTCTCAGGCTATGTTTCTGGCAAAAGGTGTACACTAGAAAACACGTAGTCGGTATCTCCTACAGAGCCCTCTGATGCCCAGCACTGAGAATGAAGTGGTAGAAGTGGCCCAGACAGCACTAGCTTGTGTTGTGCTTCACCTTAGGACTGGATATAGATGGAAGATGGAAAAAAGCCCACCTTCTTGAGAAGGCCTTGAGATTATCCTTGTATATATTGCTCAGAATGAACTTTTGGTAGTGGAAGAGATCATTAACCATTAAGAATGGAATTAAGCAAAAGAAGGCAGGTGAAAAGCAGTACAGTTGCTAAAAGCACTTGTTTCTCGTAAACCTAGGCTGTTACTTAAATGAGTAAAGATAAAAATGCAATTCAACCCCTAAGCTAGCCAAAACGAAAGGTTTTACATTAAGGTTTTACATTTTAGAGTAAGCAGAATGCCAGTGCTGTGCTGATGGTTGAGGATGAAAAAGTTAACAGAAGGAAACTGTGAAAGCATCTTACTCTTTCCAAAAAACAGGGCTTTCTGCCCTTGCTGAACTAAATTAATTCAGCCATAATCTCACAATGGCTCAAGAATTAATTTTCATCTGTCCTGTAACAGTTCATTTAAATACTCCTTATCACAAAGACCAACAATTTCTATGGTGGTTACGATTTTCTCTGTCACCTTACAGGTGACACCTCCTCGCTCTTGCCCGTGAGTGGATGCAACTGTTGACCCTCTTATGAGGACAGTCCAAGGCAGCTTTGTTGCTAAGGCCTCCCACAGCAGCTGTAACTATCCCCAAGTACTGTTCCTCTGCAGAAGACTTATGAAATACACGGTGACCTAGGAAAATCGTAAAGGTAAGTGTCCTGTCAAATAAGACGAGGCGTTTATGAACCTAGTTTTCTACCCTAGAACCACGTTAACAACTTTTTTTTTATATCTGAAACATGCTATGGATTTAATTTAAGGAAAGGTATGCGATAACAATGACTCACAAGATCATAAACAATAAAAAACGCCCTTATGATTATCAGCTGCTTGAAGAAAAAAAATTATACTGCTTTCTCATCAGTTGCTTTAGGTGAAAGGTTGCTGTGAATTTCCAATGTTCTGCAGCGAAGGTTGTAATTATTGAGAAGGCTCTACACGCAGCTTCCAGGAAGGTAAAATTTGCATATCTTTAGAAGCTTTAAAAGTTTTGATTTATCAAAAGAACAATTATACCAATATGCATTTCCTTTTGAAAACCAAGTGGAAAAAAAATCTGTTCCCTTGGATGCAATAAGTGTTGCAACCCCTGATTATAGTCATCAAGTGAAAGGTGATGCAGGAGGGGAGAAAGTTTCAAAGGGAAGTCCCCTTTGTTACATTTTATGAAGCCCATGTTAGTTTGGATGCAGCCTTGTTAAAAACAAAATGATGAGAAGCAGCAAAAATGAGGATGCATATGAATGTCACAGCTGTCTAAAGGAAAGGTGACAGCTGTGCCTGCTGTGAGGGCAGCAGCTCCCCTCTGGGTGCGCAGCAGGGGGGTGCCGTGGCGGTGGGTCCCCCCTCATCCTGCTCAGTCTAATAACGGGGGCTGCTCATCTCTGATGCAATGTCTCGCTGAAGGATCTGTGCCTGAAGTGGTGTCTTCCCTGGTTTTATGAGAAAACTTCACCACCAATAGGTACGGTAAACTTTTATGGTAAAGAATGTCATACCAGTAGCTAGGTCAGAGCTGATGTGGTTTCCTGACTCCACTATTACAAAACTAAATGCAAAAGCAATTGCATGAGGAAGTTTTCTGTCTTCAGCTACTCGCAGTGCGTTTAACTAGACTGACAGTGGTCAGTGCCTTTAAAATAGCTTAATTTGGTTTATATTCTTCCTAACAAGAAACTGAAACTTTAATCAAATACAAAATCAGCTATCCAAATAGTCAGCATACCTTCAGCTAAATTTTAAGTTAAACTGGCTTTCCTGCTTAAAATGTGGTTTGCTACTTTGATTTTTGTTACTTAAACACTGAAATTAGACAATCTAATGTAAAATACATTTATTGTATGTGCTTACCTTAGTGTTTATACAGGTGTTTTGAATTGAAACATTACCAACTAGACAGTTTTCTGGACTATAAATTTACTCTGTAAACAGAGCTACTGGAAATAAATGTAATTGGTACTGTCCTGGCACTGGTGACTCTGGCTGCCAAGCTACAGCTGACTAGCAACATCTACACAACAAATAATTCCCCTTCCATACTCCTGTGACTGCGCTTAGGAAAGGGAGAGAGAAAATAAGCCTTATAAAACCGGAAATACACAAAGCTGACCAAAACAGGTGTTTCATCTCTGGCAGATAGGCATAACACAGTACATACGTACTTGGATTACCTTGGGAAACTCCTTCATATTACCACAATACTTGAGGTGAATACTGGAACATGAGAAAACTAGTTTTATTTGAATGGTAACAGCCATGATGTTAGTTGGTTTTATTATTTTTTTACAAGAATAAAAATATATTCCTTCTTATTTAGGTGACTTCTCAGTAACATTTAATTTTTTAAAATACATCATTTAATATAGTTATGAAAATAAAATAGCGGATGATGAACCAAAATACAACTTGAAAGATGAACATAAAGTTTAACTTTCAGAGTTCATGATAGTATATAATATGTTTGTTATATTATACTCTAATAAAGACTGTTAAGGTCTAACTCCTGCCAGAAAGTCACCAACTACACTGTTCATTAAGGTCGAAGGCTGCAGAAATGCAAGACCTTTGTGTGGTAATGGTGTAGTTCCAGGGGCAGATCTTGCTTCTTAAAAGTTACCTGCCAAGTATTAATTTTGTGAGCTTACTGAAGAAAAATGAGTCAATTCAGACTGAAGAGGAAAAAATGATTTAATATAACTTCTGTATGGAGAGTGTAATTAATTATCTGACACAGCTGTATTGCATCATCTCATTTACCTACTTTGGGGTTAGAAAGGTAAATTTTGCATGATCCACGGATCTGAACTATGCTCTATTCTACACTGAAAAAAACTTACTTAACTAGCTATTTTCTGCTATAAAATAGTGCAACATGAGCCCAAAGGTATGAAAGGCATTTACTTAGTTTAAAAATCCTATCTAACTACTTCCAGAGAAATGTGGAATAGTCAAATTCCTGGTTTTGCATGCAAATTTTAGAGATTAGTGGCATGTTCATTGTACAGTTCCCAGCTACTCACACCCATTGACAGAATCATAGAATTACCTAGGCTGGAAAGAGCACTCAACATAATTTAAAGCATAGTTGATAAATATAGTTTAATAGCACTCCATAAAGTAATTGAGAGGAACTGTGCTGATGTAACTTAGACGATGCCAAGCCCTGTTTTTCTGTTGTCTCTAAATGTATTACTTCACAATGGCAGAGGTGACTTGCAGAATGACTGCTTAGTTACCTCTCTTTGGTTGTAAAAAGTTTTTCCTGTATGCTGATAACATGAACTGTGCAGCTTTCCACTACCAGAGGGGAAAAATAGCTTTAAAGAATTCTATACTAAAAGGATAATTAAACACTGATAGTCATAATCTTGTATAAATCTGTTTAATTATCTTTTGGGGTTTTTTATTCTGTGTGTAGCCAATCTACGTCCCTTATTAACAGAACAGTAAGGTAGATTGGAAAGGAAACCCATCATACACGTACACGTTAGATTCCTTTAATTTTCTACTACTCTGAGAACTCTTAAGGGTTGTGAACAGGAAATTGTTCAGCCTTTAGTAGAGAATGCTATTAAATAATTGACATATATCTTGATGATTTTTAAACCTCCCCCCCTGAAGACTAGGCTCAGATTGATGTTATTTTAAGAAGAAATCTTAAGAACAGCAGTAGTCATGCAGAATAAATTCCTCCTTCAAAAGGTCTTTCTTGGAGCTGGGAAGGAGGGAATTAAGAGGAGCATTTTCAGTATAGCTGAAACATGAGTGAGAAGAGACTCCCACAAAACACTGTATGAGGCTCTGATGAAGAGCAAGAGCTTGCGTCTCTGTGCGGTTGTCTCTCCCCACCCCTTTTACCCGTCAGGTCTAATTGGATCCCTTCAGCTCGTGCTCATTTACCCCTTCCTGCTGCTGGGGCTGACTTACTTCTGCTGCTGCAGTGCTTCATCCAGGGTTTCCTGCCTGTCCTGCAGCAGATGCTGGAGGTGCTTTATTTCTTGCTGGTACTGAGCCGTCTTCCCGGCAAATTCTTTCTCCTGCTCCGTCATTTTGAGACTTATATCTCCAAGCTTCCCAGCTGCTTTCTTTTTATATACCTGTAAGAGTTAAAGATAATAGGAGAAATGTGATTATAGGAGAAATAAGGACAACTCACTACCAACAAAAGAAATAGCTAGAGATACTAATTTGCAGTTTGATCTTCACATCAGTGCTGTCTTGCTTAAATATGTCAGGTAGGTTGCATTATGGGTTTTTTTTTACCTATTTGTTAATTTGATGGTATTACACTTGTGCTTTGTTCTGCATAAAACTAGGGAGTATAGTGTATACCATACAGTATTGTTTGTCTTAAGAGAGAAAAGAACTGGCTGCAAAAAAAGGGTTTCTTTTCCAAGATGCAAAGCTGCACTTTCCAGCATGTTGCTCACCATGTTGCTTGTCCATGTCATATTTATCAATGCATATAATGAAAAAGTGTTTGTGTTCTGTTAGTTGTTTAATCTTAATACAAAGAGGAAGAAAAGAGTAGCTTCATGTTTTAAAATAACTTCCTGCTTCGCATAGTAGTTCCTTCAGTGAAGTGCAAGTGATTTTTTTGCTTACTGGCAATAATAACCAAATATATTGGTCTGGTCTCAAAAACAATAAATCCTTTTTGAACAAAGTGATTTTGCTTTCTGAAATAACTTCCCCATTAAACTGTCTAAGCATACAAGGAATTGAAACATATGGCTTGTGTATTTTTACACTTTTCTACGTGCTGCTGGTCTCGACAAAAACAACAAGTATTATCCACTATTAGCTTTTTTCTCATGATTACAAAGAGAATGCTCAAACTGCTATTGTATCTGCAAAACGCAATGTTTGATGCAGGCTACAGGACAGAGTTTTGGGACGGAAGCACCTCCTCTAATAAAGTTGTAAACTATTAAGTGAAGCTCTGAAAATACTGTTATTTATGTCTCACTAATATTAAGTTTTATCTACTGTGTTTACCACCAAGGTTTTATCTTCACGCCTCAAAGCAGGAGGAGTATGCCTTTTGGAGGAAGGAAAAAAAAAGTAATTTTTATGTGCTGCAAAACTTCACAAACTGTTCACTTTTGAGCTCTTTTAAAATGTGTCACTTTGGAGTTTAATTTTCTGGAGGTACAGGATAGTGATGAATAGTAATATTTATCTAGAGCGTTAGTCACTCAGTACTTAAGGCTGAGCTCCATGCATTTTTTTTCCCTAGCTTTTCCCTGTTAATTCTAAGAAAAGAATGGGAAGCCTGACAGTTAACCAGTCACATCACTCAACTTTTTACTTTCATAACGCTGTGGAAGGACAGAGGTAACTGCGTTCCTTTGAGAAGAGGGTGTGCAGAGCCAGCCTGGAGGAAGCACAGAGCACAGGAAAACACCTGGACTTTTGCCTCTGTCAGTAAACGCCTCCGCCAGATCTGGACCCAGAACCTGAAATTCTCTCTTTAGGGCATGTGCCTAGAATTATTTCAGAGAACTAGAGAGAACTTCCTCTCTCTTTTGACACATAAAAGGATGATAAAGAAAGCAGCCAATGGTATTGGTGAAATCCATTTTTTATCTAATGGGCATAGATCATCCAGCCTGTGGGAGGCGTGTGGAGGCGTGTGGCTGAAGCTGCACTGAGGTGACTCCAGCCTGTGGCTACCCCTCTTGGCTTGCCACGCCTGATGTCCATTTGCCAGCTGGATTTGTCTCGCTGCAAAATCAATGGGACACAAGGGCAGAAGTGCACCATTTTCTGACCTAATAATTGGGGCATGAAACTAGATACAAGGGATGCATAGTTCTGATCTGATAAGTAGGTCTATTTAAAACGTGTATCTCAGCAGAACCCCAGCAGGTCAGGTGAAGGAAGCCCAGCCTGCTCCATGCCAGCCCGTGGGAGCTGCGCCAGGTCAGGGTGTCTCTGAGCACATGGACACACGCAGATGCTGGCACTTGGAGATCCCTCACAGCAGGCTGCTACCTCTGACTTTTTCAGGACAAGCTCCTAGTAATTTTGCTCTGAAGTGAAGCGGGTAGCAGTGAACAGACTGGTAGAGATGATAGTTGTCAGGAAGAGGGCGATGGCGTGTAGCTGAAGTGGTGATATTTTCCTCCAGAGCTGAGAAGGGTAGCCTACCCGAGGTCATGGCATCGCAGGTACATAGGAAGCACACAAGGTGGGAAATGGTCACAGAGGCAGCAGCTGGTACTGAAGAGGACGTAATTTACACTGTTCTAAAGTAGTTTCGAGAAGGTGTACTCCTGGGCACTGTAATTCTTTTATTCGTGCACTGAATTATAAACTGGAAATTGGAGAATTCTGGATAGAGAGCCAAGAAAACATTATTTCTAGGAACCCAGGCTGCTGGCCGTGATATATAGAATGATCACAGAATCATACGGTTGGAAGGGACCTTAGTAGATCATCTAGTCCAACCCCCTAAATCTGATGATCTGGTCCCAAGATCCTTGTTGAGGCAACAAAGCTATTTTCTGTCAATCATGTATTATTTTTCTCCTCTCCTTTACCAGCAAAAATACCATCTGAAGAAAACTGTCTCACTGTCTCTATAAAAAGTATTATAATTATGATCCTGACAGAACAGCCCTGTAATGGGGACCTCATGAAATTCTTACCAGGTGCTATGGAACATTGCCAGTTGTCTCCCATAGCAACCAAAAACTTGTAAAATACATTAATTAAGATCACAGACAATTATCTTTTAAAACTACATGTCCAAAGGTATGAGATAGGGGTGTGTTGTGTGTACAAGGCCTGCTTTGCAAAAAATAATCTAGTATTAGATAAACAGAATTGACTTTCTCTTTTAGAAATGTAAGATAAAATTGACGCAAAGAAAGGAAATTGAAATTTCTATTACTTGGGTCTTACTTTATTCATGAGCACCATGAACATAAATCACTTGGCAAAATAATCCAATATTGTGAAATAAATTTTAAGCTAGAATTACCTTAAAATTTAATAGCTCGCTAGAGAATTCACTTTATATGGGGTATTTCCTTATTCTTATCTTAGTTTATTCTTTCACCTCTTCTTTTCTTATTCTATTTCTTTAACTTATTTATATCTTAATTCTCTTCTCCTACCATAAAGAGGGGTGTGATGAAGTATTCTATTCCCCTATAGAACAGAACTTGCATAAATGCAGGAGAAGCCTTGAGTTTACTTATTAAATCTTCCACCTGGTTTTTGAACTTGTAGGTTGAACTTGTCAAATTTTAAAGATTGCTTTAACCAGGATGGCTAGAAACTTATTTTTATGAAATTGTGTTTTTTCCTGGTAATGGCAGACTTTTGGAGAGCTGAGGAAAGATTTAGTAACGCTCAATTTCCCATTTTCTGAGCAACACGGCAAGTGGCTTAGTTTTATTACTTTTATGAAACAGAGCACTGCTACAATAGCAGAACAGATGAAAAACTCAAATATTGGGCTGTATCATCAAGGCAACATTTTGCTCTTGTTACACTGCAGGCTTATCCTAAAAGGTGCAAAAGACTTAACCTGAAGTTTTAGAAGGTACTTAAATGTGCTAATGTTAAATGTTTACTCTTAATTCCATTGCTTTTAAGGCACGCCACCACTCTCTCTCCTGGCAGAGACTATCCAGCCACCTCAAGCTCTACTAACAAAGTAACTTGATGACCTTTCTGATTCATGCAGTTTCTTATAGCTCAAGGAGGTACAAGTAGATCTCAGATGTAGAATGTTAAAACTTTGGACAAAAAATAATAGTCCATTAAAACCACATAAATGTAGTGATCCTGTGCAACCTCTTACTTTAGAGATTACACATTGATAGCAGCAATCAAATTAAATTTCTGTAGTTGTTACTGTACAACTGTACTGTACAACAAGGGTTGTGAAAAAACAAAACAAACAAAAAACAACCAAACACATAACCCCCCCCCTAATTCTATTCCTTTTAGGAATCATAATTTGCAAAATCCTGCTGTAGAAAACACTACTTTTTAGTTTGTCGTGACAAATTAGAGGCTTGCACCTAACTCATCACTTTGGTATCTAGTTACTAATTTGGAATTTTCTACATACTTGTTAAGGCGATCATAGTTTCTCTACAAACTATTCTGGCTAGCAAGCGTAGTTCAGAGGGGCCTAGTATGGTCATTTGTTCTTATTCAGAAATTGTCAATCTACTTTTATTATTTGGCTTGGAAACCCCCAGAAATATTCTAGCGGGAATGTAGCACTTCCTTTTTTTTTTTTTTTTTTAAAGAAGAATCTTTGAGTTCATAAAACTGCCGTCTGTGCTTGAAAAAATTTTCCTTTAGGATCTTCGCTTGTGAATGGTTGTTCTTTTTAGAATGTTTAAGGAACCAACACATAAAATCTATAATAATCATCCTTAAAGGATTATCCTTTTTCTCCATGCAGGGAAAAAAACCTTATATAACTAAATTATTATCAAATAGAGATTCAGAATCCAAGAAACAACTTGTTATAATCTGACTACTTCTTCTTGACAGTGTGTCTAATTTAAAGATGAATTACACTTGCACTGAAGGAGAGGAAAAGGTGCCCATTGATGAACTGGAGTGCAAAATCTGTTGTCAGAGATTTACTATTCACAGTTGAAAGCCCAAAATCTTGGATGGTCTTCATGGAATTTGTGCTAGACGTTTGACTAAAATACTTCACACAGGAGCCGGCTCTCCCTGCATTAGCTGTCCCTTTTGCTGCCATGAGACAGAGATGAATGAAGGTGAAATTGAAGGACTACCCAGTGATACAAACATTATGTCCAAGCTCATATTAAAAGACAGAACAGCATGGCATACTGACTGTAAAGGAAGTAGTTTTACCACCAAAAAACTGGGCTTCCTCAACTTTTTCCCATGGATCACCAAAGCGCTTAGTAATTACAATTACGGAGGTACAAAGAGAACCCCTGGGCCTCCCACTCACAGCAACACCTCAGATTATTACACTGACCATGGCACCGAGTCCCTATCTCCAAGTTCTCCCCATCAGCTGAACTGGGATCTCTTTTCAAAGCTGTGCAGGCACGGACCCAGAATACTGGTATGGCTGCTTGGACTTCTTTACTTTAGTTCCCTTCCTCTTGGGATCTATTTACTCGTGAGTGAGAAAGTGACTGTAGGTGTTGTGTGTGTGACTTTTGTTCCCTCCAGTCTGTTTGTCTGTCTCCTGTAAGGCTTCTGCCATTGCCTCTGCCACGGAGTTCGTGATGGCTCTTCACAAAGCTGATAGACAGTGTTTTACCAGCTGATAGTTTTTAACTGAATCATAAAACAACTTAATTGCAGACTTTAACCCTTATAGATTGTTAAAAATGTATAGTTTGACATATATCTGTTTTTGTTAAAGCACAGTAACTTGCGTGAATACTGGCAAAATGACAACATGGCATTCTTGTGATCTTTTACTAAAAAGATGGAGGTAACTCGCCTGTTCCTTAAGTAACAAATGGGTTTAGACCACCATCTCATTAACTGTGAACAGAACAGATATTTGAAGATGATTTTTTAATTTATAAAAACCCAAACCCACCCACACCCTGTTTTTATCAAACACATTGTCACTGTTCTTAAAAACAGATGGAGATGAAAAATGCTGTGTACGACCTGTTTAAAAAAAATGAAAGTCCCTACAAGCTAGTTCAGATTTGAGTCAAATCTTTTCTGATACCAAAGGGAAATAAAGTTGCATTACATATTCTGCTCTACAGTCAGATTATTCAGAAAAGTGTTGAGTTATGAGAGTTATGACAGATATCCGTAGCTGAATCTTAAAGGACCAATTAAAGAACAGTTTTTAGGTAAGCTTTAATATTTTTCATGATTCAGTATGCCTGAAAAATTCTGAAATAAACCAAAGTATACAATGAAAATTTGTTTAAAAAGTTAAAATACCAAAGTTTGTTTCCTTTCCTTGATGTACTTCCTGTGCAAAAGGGACGTATTTTTCTGAATATTTGTATTCAACCTATTTGATAGTGCTCTGCTGTTATTTTCTGAATATCATATGGTTGTACTGATAAAATGTCACTCACTGTGCCAAACGTTTATAAAGTTTGTTTACAGTAATTGCTAAATTTCAAACTAAAAATGGGTATTTATAAAGAGAATCACTTTTAATTTGCTACCGAACTTAAGCATACACTGTTTAAAATATGTAGTAAAGTTGTGTATATCGATACCTACATGGTTTTGGGTTTTATTTTAGCAAAAGCCTGTTACTTATATTTAAAGACTTTCACAGTAGTTCTGTGTTTAATAACAGATTTGCCAGATTTTGAGGTTTCTTAATGAAAACAAAAAACACAGGATTTTTGTTCACTCACTTTCTCCAAAAGAATTTATTAAAAGGAAGAACTCTGGACCAGAGGCTGGATCTACTTTTACGTGCAAAGCACAAACGACCTGACTTCAGAGGGAAACGATCTGAAGGGAATGGAACTGCCAGCTTTTTGAATGACCCCTGTCTGTAGGGTACGTGTCGTGTATTTCCAATGGAGAATGGCTGGCCCACCTAGCCTCCCATCCTTCCTCGCCCCAGATAATATTTGCAGCGATGTGAAAGAAGCCCCAGAGAATCTTTTGACACACACACGGTGCATGTGACCCGCAACACAGGTTTGGATGAGGCTGTGCCTGCGGATATACGAGGCAATGCATTCACCAAAAGGTAAACTTAAGATATCTGGCTGTGTCTAAAAAGCAGAAAATATAGACTTACATTGTAGGCATTTGCAAATAACTCAACCTTGTATGCTTGAAGATTTTTTCTCCTCATAACCCGGGACGATAAGCTCTAATACATATCATATGTATTTCTTTTCTTGTATCTTGCTGAAATAGCTGAGGATGGCTAAAACCAATGCAAAACACTCTTTTCTAAGATAAGAAATAGTGTAACACTCACATTACCAATAGTTAAACCACCCTTTCAGAAAAATGAATGCATTTTAAATAATATTATCACTTGAGACAGATTACACCTAAATACCCTACTGTAGGTTTATTCTGTAACTCAGTGTACAGGGCAGTGACCTGATACATGATTCCCTGAAGCCACTGATAGGAGTACTACTCCTCCAGCTAATCTAATCAGGCTAATGAGACCTCCAGCCTGTCTCATTCAACTAAGTAGGAAGTCTGCATTTAAGAAGAATACAAGCCACTGTCTTGGTAGGAGAGATGTTTTCTAAATTTAGACAGACACAAATGAGGGTGAAAAATGGCTAAAAATTTTTTATAGCTTTAGTAGTACAATTAGAGAATTCTTTTATGGTAGTTTTTCATGCATTTAGGTATTTTATCAAAGGTTCAAATTTTAGCTATTTTTCAGCTTACTACTCTCTCCTTACATGTACGATTTGGTTTATTTTCTTTGTTGCTAATTCTGGTCTGTGTTGATCCATAAAAAGGGAAGGGCAGAAGGAGCTGGACTCTGTGGTCCATTGGTGCATGTTTGTTTCATTTGATGCAGGAATAGCAGCGTATGACTTGACTGGAAAAGTGCAATGTATGGGGACTACAGATCTTGGGTAAAACGCGCAAACTTGACATAGCACAAAACAGCTTTTGAAAGTATTACGTACTGCTTTCGATATATAGAAACCAATATGCCAGATATTCTTCTCCTTCCTGTTTTGAGTTTACAGTAAAAGCAATTACGGTAGTACCAAAGATGTTAAAACGTAACATTTTCAAATATTTTTCATGCTATACACTGTTATACTGCAGCTGCACACTCTGCTTTGTATTAGTTTATACAGTTGTGAGGATAACCTACAATGTATTCTCTAATTAGGCTAGATGTTTGAACATCCTCTGAGTTTCTAAGCCTCCTGTCCTACACCCGTATGAAAGGACTTGAGGATAACACAAGGGATATGCTTTTCATGCTTCCAAATCTCATCGTAATGGACTTAAGTTGATGCACTAGTGCAGCCTCAAAAAAGTAGGAGAGAGAGTGACTGGGATACACTACAGAGCAAAAATGAAACATAAATAAAGTATAATTTTTAATTATTTTTACAACTAGCCATAATTCTCCAGGTAAGGATGTACATACAATGACCTGGCAGACATGCAATGTACAAATACAATGGAAAAATATATTTCTGAAAATGATAATGATCATCTGTTATGCTTTTTTATATCTCTTTATAAAAATAATCCATGCCTCATAAAAACACTGACATAGATTAACTACTGACTTTTCTCATTAAAAAGCAAAACATTTTATATAATATTTAGCTTAGGAATACTGCTTACCTTAACTTTTTCTTCCAGTCTTCCTAAGCGTAGACTGCCTTCTACTATTTTGTTAAGAACACCATGATTCTCATTTTCCAAACATTTGGCCTACAAACATAAAGTATACATAACTAAATGTAATCATTAATTTAGACAGGGCAGGCAAAATACATACACTGAAAAAAGAAAAGCTATTCTGTTTTCAGATCCAGTAATCTGAGAACCAAGATGGAAAAAGAATCCTGAAAATTATTTGAATAATAGCTACTTAATAATTTGTCAAGTGACTGCAAATATTACCTTACTAACAAAATAACTTGAAAAGGTTTTATCCTGAAGGGATCATAGCTACTGATGTTGTAAACCCAGCCAATTCTGCATGTTCTTTGACAAATGTATGTATGTGTATTTAAGGATGCCATTCCTATGCATGAGTCTTGCACTGCTGGGTTTAGTAGATTTAGTAGTCTGCTCTCAAAAGACCCTTTGAAATTGGCAGGGGTTCAGACAAGGAATCTGACTTGTGGCTTGTGAAATTCTTCTGTCTTTCTTTCCATCATTTCACAAGCACTGTGTTCTCTCTCAAATACAAAAAGTAAACAAAACAAAAGCTGTATAAGCTGTAAACAATGAAATAATTTTAAAACTGTAAGAGGTTTCAACTGTTAAATCCACTGAAAGCATTCAAGAGGAATAACCAGGTTTGGGGATCAGCAATGTCTGACCACCATGAACTACCCCTATCACTCCAGAGACATCTCCTTTCACAGCATGGCTGCAGTCTGTCAGCATCGTGCTCAGTCAGGGACATTTTGATTTACTATGTGCTAGCTGAGGCATACAATACAATAAAAAGAATCATTTTGACAGCTGCTAACTCAGGATTACAGTTCAGCATCAGTGTTGCACTATTCTGATTGTTCTAAATAGATTCGTTGCTGCTCTGTTTTATTGGATTTATCAGTAAGCTGTCACTATTCCTGGAAACGGTAAATGTAAGCCTTTACATTTGTTTTTGTGGAGATGGGTTACTACCCACTTTATTTTTTTAAAATCCTCATTAGGGAAGGATATAGGCTAGTTTCTTATTCTGCTCTCCCTGTTCTTCTGGATTAAATCTGCATAAAATGAATTTTGATGCTTTAATTCAATTAGTGAATTAAAAAAGAAGGAGGCTAGGGTAATAGCAGTAGCTGAACTCAGTAAATAAAGTTGACATTACTGAATTTCAAGGTGGGGGGAACAGTAATACATTTTTAATTATATGTCATGCTCAGTAGTGGTTCTTCATAACCATTAGGGTCTGGTTCTAATTAATTTTGGTTTATTTTGTTTTCTAGGCCTTCCCATTAGACAACCGTATCAGATTACCTACCTACAAGATAAACTGTAGTCTTAACTCTCTGCTAAGGTAGGTTTCAAGTTCAGCGATTAATAGTAGGAACAGGTCGTTCTGGTTCAGCTCTACCAGGCAGCAAAGTAAACTGGCTATTTAAAAGTTCTACTGATACTAGACTAGTAGAAAAGTTTGTCTTGGAGTACCTCTGCTGTCAGCCCAGACACAGTGAATTCATGAAAAAGAGCAAGACTTGCACACTGTTTAGGATCTAAGCCACAAAATGGAGAAATAATGGACGGCAAGTAAGTATGCATCATCATCATACCCATGCACAAGAGAATGTGGCCCAAAAGGAAGCGAGAGATTCTGTTTTGTGTGACAGAACTGGCTTCTAATCGCTGGATCTATTTATACCTGTCTACAGAAAAACAGGTGCAAGTTTTGGAAGGAGAAAAATATGATGTCAGATACTGCACACTTGCAAAGATAGGGTTTAAAGTTATGGTGATTAAAATTATATTAAGACACCTTTACTTCTGAAACAGGCTTTTACTTGCTAAAAGTGTTCTGAACATCTGCAAGCGTATTATTAAGCCAAATGACACATCTTGTACTTCCAGGTGATTCTGGATCTCCGTAGTATTTCCATGTGGTATGCTGGATATTTGAAAGTAGATACACAAGAGATTGAGAAATAAGAACCAGTTCCCCTAATTCCTAGAAGATGTTTACTTTGCCTAGTTTTCACAGTCCTCAAGTCCAGTTTGCAGTGGACAAGGATTTGAGTTGGATGACTGTAGTTCTTCTTCTAGAATTAGGAATTAACCGCTATAGAATTTTTTTACCCAACACCGATGACCACCTTTGCCTACTACGTGAACAACAGAAGCAAAATTAGCTTTATTTTAACAATGTTTTGTGAAATGGTTTCCGGGACCAATTTGAAGACAGAGTAACAATATGTAAAATTGAAATTGTGTCCAAGATCTTGTAAAGGAAACGAGTATGCCCATAAAAAGTCCAGTAACTTCCATGCCAGACACTTCCACTGAACAGAAGTTATTCCAAAACTCTCAACCAGCCTGTCAAAATGACTGCTTGCCAAAAGGGAGCAATAACGTGCGTGTGCATTCGCAGCAGCAGGTTCATACAGATCACTTCAAAGATAATAGTTTACTTTTAGATTCATAAATGTATATCAAAAACTTATGATTATGTGCTATTTTTCAATATATGTAGCTTCAACAATTGAAGCCAATCCCTTAAATCAGGTTAAACAATTCTTTTAAACTTGATATATACCACTGCAGACCCTAAGGCTGATGTGAGTTAAGGCTTAATTATGTTATCTCCAGAAATGAGCGTAGTTGCCTTTAACCACACTTCTAGAAAATAATCTTTTGCTGCTCCTATCCTATTAGCAAAAGTCTATTTAAATAGCTAAATCCTTTAACTGAAATTTTAGCTTTCTTTTTTGATAATTCAATTTAACAGTAAGTTGTGCCAGTAGGATGATAACTGTGTGAAGTATCAATTAATTCATATTAACTATTTGAAGATAATTACCAAAAAAATAAGATGGTCACGTTCCTGAGCTATCTTCTCCACCAAACCAATAAGGTTCATTAGATAGTGATGGGCTGCAACTTCTTTTTCCATTGCTTCTTCCAACTGCAGTTTTAGAAGACCTATTTTTTTCTTTAATTGTCTATAAAATTAACAGAAAAACAAAAATCTTCAGATTGGGAATTAATAATGGCATTAAAAGAACCTGCATTGCATGTGTAAATCAACTTGCACAAGTCTCAGTCAATCAAATTTACCATTAAAGACACACTGGCTCAAAATATTTGCAATGCCGAAAATATTATTTCCCACTTTTGGGGTCTGTTTTTCTTTACAATATATTGTGTGAATACCAACAGTAACAATCATTCAAAAGAATAACTTATGCAATGGCTACAAGCTCATATTTCTTAAGAAACGTAACAATAATACTGTTTTTACTGCTATAAGTATTGTGAGCCCAACTTGGGTACATGAGAACGTCTGCAAATAGCGTAATACCCTATTTTTCAAGTGAGTACACAAGTGATAGTAGTTGCTATAGCTAACTACTAGCATTAAAGATATATTCTTCATTTGCACGTAGGCACAGAAAAGTGTGCATGAAAACATATAAAGCTTAGCAAAGTTCCTTGACAACCAGGCCTTTAGATGTGACAAAGATGCGTTAAGGAAATATGGTTTTTATAGGTAGATAGGTTTTTATAGATTATATATATATGTTTTAATAGGTAGAAATTACACAATGTGGGATGTCAGACAATATTTTTACAGATATTTCTGCTGTTATTTTTAGACATACAAGTATTTCTATTTAAGAAAATGAGAATGTCATATGACCGGTTTGTCTTTTGTGTCAATTCCATCTCAGTTTCCAGGATCTTCTTATCAGCCTTGAAGTTATTTTTCTCTAAAAGCAGTTTCTTGTTGTGAGCTTGCAGTGATGCTATCTTTCCCATTAGGTCTTCCACTTCGCAGCACTTTTTCTCCTGCTCCTGTTGTAAATGGCTATAAAAACCAACAGCGTAGAAGAGGAGTCATGTCTAGATGCCTAGACCTACTGCACTTAAAAGCAAAGTTACAGTAAGGTACCCATGCTGAAGGTATGAAAAAGATACATCGAGAATCCTTAATGTTCAGTGGTAACATCAGAGGGTGGTATTACAATCTCATCACATATCTAATCATGAATGAAGCATAACACAAACTACTCAAATTATTCGTCCTGACTGCACCTGAAACAGAATTTAAATGATAAAAATATCCTATATTTTCCAAATGTATTATCTTCTTGATTTTTTTTTCAAATAAATTACTAGCAGTGCCAAAAAAACAAGGTCTGAGAACTTCTCAGGTAGGCCCTGTACCAAGAAACAGTAACTTGCAATATCCTACAGTTTGAAACCAAACGCACTTACAGAACACCTTTAGAAAAACATTACAGACTATGCTGCATGACAGCACTTTTGTGTTGTGCTGTTTCGTGTTATTTCCATATTGTAAAGACTGAAGAAACTTACTATTTTTAGTTTAGAATTTCAGGATCCTTCAGACATTTCCCCAAAAATGGGAACAAAAGAATTAGAATGTTTTATATACAGTGTTCACAGAAGTAAACAGATTGGACAAAAATGGTATTTTTAATGCCTCCTCTTCTACTATTTAAAAAGGTACATGTAGAAGTACGTACTTTATAGTAGAAACGCTTCTACCAATGACTCTAGATCTAGGATTTCCTTCTGTAGTTTTTATTGTCTATAAAAGGTGAGACAGGATTTTTGAAATTTCTTTACCTTTTTTTGCACTTTGGTAGTTACCTTCCTAGATTACTAGCCTACCTTTCCACTCACCTCCCACCAAGAGTGACGCATATGCAGCCCTGTTCATGTGAATGCTTTGCAGAATTGTTTCTCTGTGCACCATATGTAAACTCATACCTTTTTAAATCATTCACCAAAGTAAAGCGCTCTTCTGCTGCTATTCTGCTATTCAGTTTGGCTTTCAGCTCTTCACAAGTGGAACCCAAAGCTTCCAACTGCTTCTGGTACTCTGCTATCTCTTCGTCTTGACTCTGTTTCTTACCTTCTAAGGTTATTATCTGTTTGGTCAATTTTGAAGCTTTTGAGAGAAAAAAAACCAACAAAACTGGGTACAGCAGAACTAATTCAATCACCTAGTGGAACTCAACTAAAGCATAAATTTTGATTCCTAGTTGTTCATGTAAATTTAAGCAGATTCAAACTATAAAAGTGTAAAATCAAATACTACTAAATCATAACTAACTATATTAAGTGACAAGTGTTGGTTACAAAGCAGAAAATTAAAAAACCCTATAAATTCTAAATTGAACATTTAAATAAGCAAGTAATACCTCACAAATATCAACCTATAAATTTTAAAGTGCTCTTAAATTATGAAAATGGGTGTATTGCTGTTTAACAGTTCTTGTCACTGTTTCAGAGGAAGCAAGTCAAAATGTGATACTGACATTTCTTTTCAGTATCAGTTGACATCCAGAGCTTGATCTCATATTAGTATTACCTGAATTCAGCAATGCTTTGTTAGGCATATATGAAGTTGCAACGAAAACCCCCCAAAAACACCAAACAAAAAATCCTCCACAAGCAGACAAAAACCCCAAACTTGCAGTAGCATCTTTGGTGTAGTTCAAATGACTAGCAACTTAAGCACTTTACCTTCTTGAACATGCTGTCTGTGACTATCTTTTGCTTTAGCTTGTTGAATTTCGAGTTGCTCCATCAACAATCCATTTTCTTCCAAGACAAGCTTGGCCTGAGTTTGCAGCTGCTGCCTGCAATAACAACTGGCTTATAAATAAAATAATATTAAAATATTAATTTATGTCCGAAGAAAAAAAACACAACTGACTTCCAACAGTGTAAACTTATAAAATCGTATCTGAACCTCTTTAAAAAACAAATTTAAAACCCTCGTTGAAAGCAATGTCAGCACTCAAGGTAAGCTTACTATAGACATGAACTCACACCCCTCAAAATGTTAATTATTTTGAATAATGTTTAAAATCTTTGACTGACTAAAGCAAAAATTCCATATAGAAAGAAGGAAAAATACGTATGTGTGAATTAGAACTGTAGCTCCTGGTAGAATGGTTGAGGTTGGAAGGGACCCCTGAGCCTTCCCTTCTCCAGGCCAAACAGTCCCAGCTCTCTCAGACTTCTGTCATATGAGAGAATTAAAGCTACATAATGGTGACACATGATTATGAGACAGCTATGTAACTACTAACTGAACCAAATTTCTTTTCAAAACATGCCATAAATTCTTGGATAGGATTTGGATTTACTTGGCTTTGATGTCTGGAAAAATACTGCCAGTGTGTTTTATTGACCTGTACAGAAGATGGGCATTTAAACAGAACTATGCTGAGCAGAGAACTTAATTCTGCTTTATAACTAGTATTAATTCAGCTTTCAAGAAAACCAATACCAATCTTTCTGATGTTCACCAAAGCTTAAGAAACTACTTGCTGTTCTAATAATAGCTTAAAAAGTTGAGATATTAGCCAGAATGGAAGTAGAAATACAGGACAAGTGTCAGACGATATCACATGAATTTAAACTCAAGAGTTGTCATCAATCAGTCAGCAAGAGTAGCCTAAACCCAAACGAAGTGTAGCAAAATAGACTGTTACCAAGGATTTCTGATGACAGTAATTAAGGCATATCTACTTTGTTCATGTGTAGCCAGACCTAGATGAAAATGCATCCTGTTGTATATAGATCTAGATAGTGACAATCTCCCCTACCATCAAATGATACTCTGACTAAAATTTAAGCTGAGCGATATGGCTAACAATTGTTATCTGGCAGCTGAAAAATATAAACAGTCTGCCCTGAAGCTTTTTGCAAACACAAAAATGGAAGTCAGCTTACACTTGTATCCATGAAAACCTCTGCACACAGGAGCTTGTAAATGTAGCTGACAGACTTAATCTACTGTGAAGTTTACTGCAGCAGGCATAGGAAAAGAAAGCAAATGGACATCAGACATCAGCCGCTTACAGATTCGTTAATAGCAAAGATAGAGTTCATATTGTTTAACCACTTAAGACTCTGCATGTTTGCATCTGAATGGATAAATATGAAATGCAAACTGAATGACAAAATACATCGTCGTTTGTGACAGGAAGGTTGGTGCTGATATAAGATGCTAAGCATTACCAGCTGAAAGAAATAATGGAAGTTTTTTTCCTATCAAAATTATCGAGGCTGGAGTTAAGGTTGAGGAAAATGGATTGTGGATCTTACTGGGCAAGTCTTTGAAGTATAGCAATTTTAAACAAAATAATTTTCCAGATAAAACTGCATCTTTCAAATTGATAGCACTAAGATCGTATTTCATTGACAGGTTTAGGTGTAAGGAACATCTCCCACTCTGCCAAGCCATGTCCTCAGCCTCAGCTATGCCTGGCACCACGAGGTTACGTTCTGAAACAAAATTTTTAAAAACTGATACAAAAGGTGGATTGCGCTGGTCAAGATTGGCACATTCCTACTATCAGTAGAAGTATAAAAGTTAAGCATGTAACCTACAAGGTCTGGGACAGAATTACATGGGCTTCAGGAGCAAAACACCACTATTTAATTTGCAGCTACTTAAATCTTTACTCCAAAATTATTTCATGCACTACAGATCATTGTTCCAACAAGATGTAATCATGAGCCTATTAACTCTTCAGCAAAACATAATTTGCTTGAGGGGAACAAGATTCTTCCTTAAGATCTGTAATCTTATGCAACAAGCAAAATAATGAGTAGCTTTTAAATTAATTTCTAGTAATATAACTTGCCATTCTGTAGGGGTAATAAAGTTATTTTTATTCAGTTGCTCATGCAGGTCTTCATTCTCCTTCACCAACTCTTCAACTCGTACTTTAAAATTCTTCATATCCTCCTGGAAGACAAAGGACTCCACATAAAATTCTCTAGAGGTAAGTATTTTGTTTTAATTTTTAGGTCAACAAAAACTTTTATAAATATACATGCCTGGGTGCCTTCTACTTCTTCTGTTAACAGCGCATTATCTCACTACTTAGTCATCTTTAATTCAGGTGTGTCTACTTAACTTTTAAATTGCTGTATCAATCTAGTAATATTTGATTAAAAATAATACAGATTTTTTAATTGTGCCACATTTTTGCCAAGTCATTTAAATTAAGCAAGTTGTAGATCCTTAAAATATGTATCTAATAAATTGAATTCTGGAAATTACTAGATGGCACTATATATTTTCAGTATGAATGACAAATTTGAATATGGTAGGACAATACAGTGAAATTACAGTAGTACAAAACCCTCTATGTTTTCTGCTTATTTTATGGCTGAAGTTTAGGAGGGAAATAAATTATTTTGAAAACTATGGCAGTTCTGCTCTGAAGCAAATCACCATTTTTCAAAGATTTGGTGACAGAAAAGCACAAACAGAGTACCCATTCCTTAAATAACTAGAAATAAATATTATTCTACCACAAAATCCACAGGCTTGTAACTGGAAGAGCAGCTGTACAGGGCACTCCATCCCCATTATAAATGATAACAGTACATCCTTTCTACCACTGGCTGTGTTTATGGTTTGTTCAGAGAGCAGAATTCTTGTACGTCTCATTGTACACGCTTTTACATCTGAACAGGCTGACAAAAACAAGCAAGCCAAGTGGGATGAGACAGCACAATAACTACGCATGTAACAGTAAAACAAAGTCACTTTTAATTCTAGGAAGAAAACAGCTTTGACAAATCCCTTTTAAAAATTCCAGTAATTTATTTCTGCTTTCGTGTAGAAGTGTATTTTCTTTAAATGGCAACTTGCCTCATGTACAAGATATAAATCTTCCTTTTCTTTTATTCTGTCTTCATATGCCAAAAGAAGAGGTGACAAATACTTCATATCCACCTTTTAAAAAAAAATTAAAAACCAATCCATATAAATCAATTACAAACTATAATCTCAATATTTTTTACTACTTTTCTTGCTATATATTGCTAGTTTAAAAAGTTGTTAAGGGTTTTTGAATACATCTTGCAGACGAACGTGCAGGATTTATACAAGCATGCGGACCACCATATGCAAAACGATGCTGCAAAAGCACTTAATATCACCGCTTTAGGAGCAAGCTTTGGAAGGGGCAAGGCTGGATGCTACACTTGCCCACTTCAATAAAAAGCAGCTATTACTTATCAGTATATGTAACAGCAGAAGGTAGATGCAAATTAATACAAAACCAAACTGAGACACTATAGTGAATACAGTTATTAATAATCAAATTTAGCCCAGATTCATTAGTAAATGAGAAAGGATTTTTTACACTCTCAAACCTGCATCTTTGAAACTAAATACATACATATGTGATTCTTCTATATTATAGCTAGAGAGACAGACATGATGGAGGACTTTACTATTTCTTTATAGTTCTGAATAAAAATGAGGAAGGAAAATCTAAAATCTGATTAGCATTTCAAGGAGAAATTGTTTTACATATTATAGATGCATTCAATTTCACAGACTATTTGCCTTCTCCTTGCCAGAAGTTCATAGGCTACTAGTAGATCTATGACCATTCCTACCATCAGAATCATTGAACTACGCTGGTTTTGTTTATCATCATCTTAAAAATAATCACAACAGAAGATTAACAATTAAGAAGATTAACAATTAAGCAACAGATGTTGAAGCTTCTCCTTTAACTAAACTACACGCTAGACAATACTAACTGAAGATGGTACTTATGAGTGTCAGGGTAGCAGTTCTTCTCCTTAATTTGCATTCAGTAGTTCAAAGTTGGTGATTATACGTAGTCTGTAACTGAACTGTAAATTCAGTTGGAGCTGCACACATTCATTGCAAAGTTATGACCTACATCTTTTTATGCAACAAACTTAAACATTCTACTAGTAGAATGTGATAGTTCAGCAGAGTAACTAAATAATACCCTGAGTATTTTGGTTCCAGTAAAGGAATTCTACTACTTTACTTAGAAAGGAGTGGATAGATAAGTGAAAATACTCTTTTACTTACCAGCCATGGTGGTGGTGGTCCTTTCATGGGTAAACTTTTCAGTTTTGGATGCTAAAGTAGATTTTTAAAAAGATACTGAAATTATTTCCTGCTTTTTGAAGCACCAACCACTGTCCACTGCATTTACAGCTATTACCTCAGAACAGCGTATGTTTTTAACTACATATGTTGCATATTTAACATACACTGAACAAAGTCCACAAAACCGGAAGGTCCCTATCTTATTTAGTATAATAATTAAAGGTAGAGAAAGTCTAAATTTAAGAAGTTAGACTTAACTATAAATTTCATACAAAGCCTATGCCATTTGTAGGCTTCGTGGCAAATTTGGAGAAGAGAGTCTTAAAAACTCAAGGATGAATGGAAGGACAATGGGAATGGGATGTTTCAGTACAAACTGCCTTTATAATCAAGATTCTCACCTCTTCTTGGGACAATGGCCTGAATTTAGTTTGATAGCGACTTAATTCTACATTTAAACGATGGACCGTCATTTTCAAAGCATCATTTTCATCTACCAGTTCTTGTGCTTGTTGTCTGAGAGAAAGTAATTCTGTAGCCTCCTCTATTAAAATAAATATCCAACAAGAAAGTTCAATCAAAATTCAAGAAGCATTCAAAATAATTTGTTAATCGTAAGGAAAAAAATCTCAGTAAGATAGAATCATAAGTGAACTTTTCTCAAAATACTGTAATAGAATAATCCCATGAAAAATTACTAACAAAAAACCATTAAATTTCAAACAACCAAGTAAAATTTTTTCATGATCATGTAGATATTCCTTGACAACATTTCTACAAATGTAGAAAATACTATTCAGAAAGTACTTCTGCACAGATACTTGCTCAAATCAATGAGTGGAAAACTATTACTGCAGAAGTATGCTGTAAGAAATCAGAAAAATAAAAGAAGTTAACTGCAGAATAGCTTATATGTTTCTCCTACCTTCTCTATGTGATTTCTCTGCAGCTTTAAGTCTTCTGTTTTCTTGTTCTAGACTCTTCAGCTTTAATTGCTGTTCCTCCATTTGCTGCTTTTTTCTCTCAAATTGTTGGACCATAGCCTGGTATGCCTTGTTCAGAGACCAGTTTTCTTGTTTTAGTTCTCTGAACTTTTCTTTAGTCTTATTTTCCCGTGCTTGCCTTGCTCGAATAGACACATCTGTAATGCCACAGTGTGATGTATTTAAATGGTATTCAGACTTGAATACAAGTTTCAGCAAATATTAATCCATTTTTTCCTAATATTAGCATTACATATGAGTGATACTTTGTGAGATATAAATCAGCTCATGGCTCACAAAAGATAAGGCCAAAGAGAATTTAAAAAGTGGATTTGTAAAGACAGCTTTACAGTGGAGTGGCTGCAAGTTCACATCTTTTCTCTCAGACACTGAAAACGTTCCTTCCTTAAAGGGCAAAGAAAGTGTCAAGAGACCTCCCTCTCCCTAGCATTGGTGACTAAAGAGGCGAGACAGAAATACACACTTTGCTTACTGTAGTGGATGTGCCCTACAGGGACTAGTCAGTCCTTTTTCCCCTTTCTTATTTCAATCACCTATGTAATGAAAGCTTTACCCTCCTTCCCACTGAACAGGCTTCAGTGTTACTAACTAGAAGTTACTTAACAGTCCTTACAAAAGTAAAATTTTATATCATCTGCAAAATCGTGGATATATTGTTCCATCAGTAATAATGGATCACACTTTCACGTTTTTCTTTTCAACTGTACGGGCTAAACAGCTTACCAATTAAAATGAAGGCTGAGATTTTATCCTTACGATTAGACTTTTAAGAGCCAGCACAATCTAATAGCATACAGGCATGAACATAACCTATACAGAACAGTTCCTTAGTAGAGGATACATATAAAACCAAAGAATTGGTTTTGAAATACAGCGTTATCTCTGTTATTGATGACATATAACAGCTTCATGTGTTTCTGGTCACTGTTAACTCCCTGTGAGAAGGCATGAGATACTTGGATAGCACTGAAAGAGGCAAAATACACAAAACCCCATGAACTCGCGATAGACACATATCCTGTCTGTGAGACACACCGAGTTCAGAGGTGCTGCACTTGGAAGTGTTACACGGATGCAGTAACATTAGGCACTAGCTGAAGGTAGACCACCTATCTCATCACTGTATGTTTACCACTTCGGTTGCGATGGGATACTTAATAACGGTGATATCCTCTAGTCTAGATGAAACTTAAGGGAGTGGGGAGTTCCAGTATGACTTTCATTTCATTACATGGTTTCACAATCATTTACTTTAAAGACTTCAGAAGTCACTCGGGTTGGAAGATAAAAACAAGTCTAAAACATCTAACATAAAAAGTCTGGAACTACTGTTTTTATACATATCACTGAGCACTCAGCACTTTCTCATCTCTTGTACAGGAGAAATACTTCCCCTCTTCCCCACCCCCGAATTAGGCTTAGAGAATACAAGCAGGAAAATGTATTTTTGTATACATAATGCATATTATTAATGTGAAAATTTGTATTAAAGTCATGGAAAAATCAGAAGTACCTGGGGATGGTGGAGGCTTTTCATGTATCGGATTTTCAGCTAATGGTTTTTCTTCCTAGCAGAGACATAAAAAAAATGAGACAGTCTGCCTTAATGGTTACCCTTTCTGAAGTACTCTGAACAGCATCACTGTTTGAGAACTTAAGAAACAGAACTTTTGAAGTAGTTTCTTTTATATCAAAAACTGACAATATATGACTTGTCATTTACCCATCTTGACGTCATTTTGTCACTTACCGCTGCCATCAATCTCTTGTGGACATTTGAAACTTAATATTTTCTTTAGTTGTCAGAGATGTACAGTTCTCAAAACAATTTTATGGTTGACACATAAGTTACATAAACATAAAGCTTCTTGACCAAACAGGATGAATATTGCTCCCACTTGTTAGTTTGTCTAAAATATTACTTTAGTCAATTATGATATGAACTGTCAGTCCCTAACTGGGAATCAGCAAATAAATTAAAATGAAAAATTCTCCCTTTGCTGGTTAAAAAAAAAAAGTATTATTTTTACATAACTGATACACAAACTTTCTCCATGCTGTTTTTATGAAACAGCAGTGAAGTTGTGTAAGAATATGCTGCCATGTAATTTAACATACCAAGACACTGACGACTAAATGAGTCAAAACTCAGGAACAAGTTCAAAAGAAAATATATGTGGTCAAGAACTTGAAGAAAATAAGTGATGTTAACAATGGAAGAAATAACCATTTTTGTAAATAATATTCCAGCAAGTTGATCTGAGAAATTAAACTTTGGGGTATTCTTTTTAAGCTTATGAAAGCAGTCAGCTGGAAAACTAGATAAAAAAATCTGGTAGAAGCCAGGCTCGCAATTTGAAAATTATCAATGAGAGCTATCTCTTGCTATAACGTGTTATCTCGCACTCTCGTCTTCTTTCTTTCCCATAAGGAACAACAGAAGATATATTTAAAAAGCAAAAAAAACCTCCCAACTTTTGTATGATTTTTGTATGGCCTATTTACCTATACAGTGGTATCTTTCAAAAGGAATGATTAGCCATTCTTGTATTCCAAAATAAAAAGTTTCCCTAGTGGCAATAAATTAGTTTTCTTTTAAGTGACTGTAAACTAACAGCTCTTTATAAAGCCTTTTTTTCCAAAATGCATCACAAATTAACCTCCATATAAATCTTACCTTTAAATTCAAGACAAGATGTTGGTCTTCTGTTAAAAGAAGAACAGATCTTTCAGTCAATTAAAAACAAAAGTATTTGTAAGTTCATAAATTGTAAGGGTTCATATGGATATGTAATTACACATATTAGATACTGCAAATAAATGTAAGAAAATCCTCCAAAGACCACACATTAGATCACTAACTTCCCACTCTCTCTTTCATTGTGTATCAGGATACTGATGTGAGACCTTACTCTACCACACTATTGAAGAAATTAAGTTGTATTGTTGTCTTCCACTATCCTTTTAGAATTTAACTAAAGGACAAATGAAATACTGTCATTGATTTTACTGGGCTTGAATCCTATTGCATCTCTGAATAAGACAAGAGCAAATCTGACAGCTTGCAAGATCTGCAGCACTTACTATGTAGAAGAGGGATTAGAAATGGTTTATATACCCTATTCTTTTCAGTTTAATCCATCCACTTCCCAAATGGTTTTATCAAAGCAACCCATTCTTTCTAGATATTGTTCTCTATAAAGCTTTTCAAATAACTCCACTGAAATAATATTGAAACAACAATGGGATCCAATATGAATAAAACTTGGACAAAGATTTTTCAAAACGGACTCAGTTCTGCTTTCTCTTTCCTATTCAATAGCTACTAGAGTGCTGCCATACCCTGTAAAAAATGCATTTTGCAGCTCTGAACAAATCCTGATTTCCTGTTTTCCTGATTTTAAAATAATGGACAAGATAATTATACAATAAAACCCCTGTGCAGGCAGATTGGTCTTACATCAGTCATATTATTTTTTTTCCCTTGATATTCTACTGTTATGACAAAATAGCTTAATGGCAGGTCCAGTTATGAACGAAATGTCCCTGTTACTTATTGCAAAAAAATTATTAGAGAAGCTTAACAGTTCAGAGTTTAGTGTGATAACCTGATACTGATGATCATGTTCAGCTCTCTATTCTGTCAGAACCTTCCTGTGTGATCTGATTTACAATTTTAAGGCCCAGACCTTAAAAGGCAAGAATGAAACAACTTCTGTAGAAAAGGATAAACAATCTCAGTATCATACCAGTTGATTATTAATAAAAAAAAAAAGTTCTTACTGCTGATTTTCAGACATGAAGGTTTTTTAATCCAAGAAAAATAACTGATTAAAAGTGTTTTCCTGTACCTCTTAGGGGTTTTTTTAACATTGGTAGTTTCTACTTTTTCCCATTTTTTTGAGCACAGTAACACTCCAGTAGTTTGCAGAGTATAGACTGGAATGATTATGGCACATATATCAAAAGACACATAGTAGAGAATGACTGTACTAGACAAGACAAAGAGTTCATAAAACTTCCTGCCCCCCGCCTCCTTCTCTCTTTTTACACTGAGTTAGGAGTTTCAGTTATACAGCAAATATAGATGAATCTTCCCTCTTTAAGCAGATTTTTAATTTTCTTAACTACTAGAAATTGCTAAGTATTTAGTAGCATTTCTTCCATTACCTTTTTTTTTTTTTTTAAAGGAATATATTGTGATCATATAGTATTACATTTATTTCATTCAAAAATTATTTTTCCCCGTGGTGTTAAACGGTATGGTATTTTAACTGAAGTAAGTTTATTTACCTTCTGTTTGCATGTTTGACTCATCCACCAGCACCTGAAACTCTGTTTCATGAGAAGGCACCTCTTTCTTCTCAACATTAGTACTAGGAGATGGTGGAAACTCTTCCTATGTAAAAATAAGATGAGCCTATCTAAATCACGGTAACAGTGTTAAAATAGCCCACATGATATCTGTATGAAACTTTGAGTATACTAATGTCCTGGTCACATTTGGAATTGTACTCCAATATTTTAAGATAACAAATTATAAGACTGTTTTTTTTTTGTTTTAGGGCTCTATGTAAACAAAATCTAAACCTTACAATCATCAGCAGGAGGTAGGACACTATGATAGTCATTTAGTTCACATGGCCAACATCCTCTGTCACCTTATTCAGGCACAAAAGTTTGTCAAATTATCCTACTATTACTTGTTTTGTGTTGTATCTAAACTTGCTCTTAATAAAAGATCAGCCATTTATTTGGTTGATCCATGGGTTTATTTGGTTGAACCACTTATTTGCTCTGTCATAGCACTAAGGGATTAATGAATAATTTTAAACATTGTCTTTGCTGATTTTCGCCTGTTGATTGCATACCAGTGTCCCACATATTCCACTCATACCCTTTGTTTTTTTCACCCCCTCCACTTACTGACTACTATCTCTTCACCTAGGGTGTTTTCTGATTTGTTTTTTCACATACATAGAATTTTATTGCTTCTTTAGTACTCGATTACTTCTTCCTGACTGTTAAATTTTTGTATCATTTGGACAGAGATGCAAACTGAACGTTAAATGTGCCTTAGGAGTATTAACCTGCTCATTGCTGGTTAAGACAATCCAAACCTGTAACACAGAAAAATCCAGTGGCCTTCAAGGTGAGGTAATTTATTTTATTTGATTCTGAATCTCCCTGGCTCTATACAGGTCTCTACTCATTAGCACAATACTGAATCAATAACTAAGCTTTCACCACTTGTAAAAGTATAGATCCAATACTTTCAACAAATAATCTACTGTGTAAGTATTGCACTCAACATAAAATATTGGAAACTTTACAAGACTAAATTAGGTACAGTGATTATATACGATAACAGTGTTTTCCCAATAAATAAAGGCTCCTAATAATCAGAGATATGGAATCTGTGAGGATCAACAAACAAACATAACTCATATAGAAGGAAATAAACCACAAAAAGAAGCATGCGAAATAAAAATCTAATAAATGTCTAAAGAGCGAGGACAGAATGAAAAGCCTTAGAAATATTTAATATTTGCATTAATATATTAAAACACAGTAAAAGGAATGAATGCATTTTAAAGTTTTACCTTTTTATTTTTGCAGGGAACAGCATACATAGCATTGGTACTAAAGCTTTCTCCCCTTTTCTCATTACTCCGACAGCTGGACTGTGCCTCTTTATCAGCATCTGAAAGATAGGTATCCATGTCCTCATCCTCACAATAATTGCCTGATATTTCCAGGGACTGTACAGGAGATCTGTCACTACCATCAAGTTTCCAGTTGGGCCTGCGAGTAGAAAGCAGTTTAAAGCCTGTTTCAGTGTTGCTTATTCTTCCAAAAAAACCCCAAACAAAACCTCAAACAAAAAACAGTAGTAAAGTAGAACCATCAGTCTTAGAATATACACAAGTTGACACAAACAGACATCTAAGCTTCTGTCAGCTGCAAACAAGGAATCTAGCCTGTCTATGCTTTAAAATAAATTATTAACATTGGAGCTACATTTTCTTCTCTGTCTTAAGGAAAATGACAAATTAGAGACAGAAGGTTGCTAATTCTACTGAAAGAAGAGTCTGAAATAATTATTTAGCATAAAAGAAATACCTGACATAATTAAAATGATTCCTCCGTGATCACTCGTTTGTATAACTGATTGTCATTTGGCAGAAATAATACACGTTTTCACTTGTGACTGCTGTACAATACAGATATCCCTCCCTGAAGACTGTTTGCATGATATCACTTTATGAGAAATGGAACGAGGATTATAGATGCTTCAGGCCAAATTTATGATGTGGTGAGAAAAAAGTAAGGTGCTATAACACCAAGAGTTAAATTAGTTTGCTGTAACTCTTTGGTTAAATTGTATCATTGACAGGTTCTATTTCTGTATAAGGTATCAAAACAGAAAGTACACACTACCCCATTCTGAGCTCTGTGACTGTGGCATATGGTTCAAAGCATTCTTGTTCCACAGAGGTGCAATCACTTTCAGAAAGTGATCGCTGCAGAGGCTGAGGGATAGCAACAGTGCGCCCTGTGAGTGTTGTTGCAAGGATAGCTGCTGCTAAAGCAGATCTGGAAGAAAACAGAATAAAGCAATGAAACAACACTGATGTCCTCTCTGTGCTCCAGGTGTTACATTTTTTTCCATTGCAAAATGCCTTTCCTATTTAAGCAAAGCAAAATGTTCACAGTTAAGCATAAACATCACTGAAAGTGCTAAGGGACTGGTTATAAACTAATAACTCCCAAAGCAAAGCAGAAAACTAGGCAAGCTGTCATTAAAACAGCTATCTAAGAGTAAAGTACAATACTTCTCAGTTTTCCCAAATCACATGCATGAAAATAATGGAATATACTGAGTTACACTACCAAAATTGACACGGATAATTTACAGTACTCAGCATTCACGTTGACCATAAGAGTGCTACCTGGTGTTGTGTTGAAAAAGCGTTCCATGTTCTGCTATTTTCATCTCCTAGTTTACATTATTCCCTACTCTGAACCTTTTACTGATTACTCTGAAGCTGTTAATAAACGCTGGCACGTTGCAAACTAGCACAAGCGTGAAGTAGATAGAAGTGCCTATTTGTGAGATGCTACAGAGTATAGCAAAGGGTAAGATGAAGAATTAAAAACAGAGAGAAATGGTTAGGACTGTAACAGGAATGACAACAACTGGAGGTCAAAAAGGAGGAAATGAACTAGGATTCTGTAGGAATGTTACAGATGCTAGAAAGACCAGAACTGAACTAAACACAGAGAAAACAAAAGAAAAACTGCAAGAAACGATGAATGAAAATAAAAATAAATTTGGATTTTCTCTTTATGTAACTTGCCTACATAGCTGATTCAAATCCAGCCCAACACGGTTTTAC
This sequence comes from Rhinoptilus africanus, assembly GCA_013400135.1. Classification (NCBI taxonomy): domain Eukaryota; kingdom Metazoa; phylum Chordata; class Aves; order Charadriiformes; family Glareolidae; genus Rhinoptilus; species Rhinoptilus africanus. Next base: position 479,995 of record VXBO01011777.1, on the reverse strand, counting down.
ATGCCAGTTTTTAAAGTCCCTGCTTTTATTAATATGCAATAAAATGGCATGTTAGTAACATTTAAGTTATGCTCTTCTAATGAGTTAAAATTTCCTACCTTACAGTACAAGTACTGCTACAATCCTACACCCTACTTAGCAGACAAACTAAAAATGGCCCTAACTTTAAATAGTCCATTTGTCTTTAATTGATTCAGATTTATAATAGGTAACATATTCATAATGGTCAGTGTGCTAATTATTTAACATGCGTAGGAGTGGGAGAAAAATAGGTATCTATAAAGTTCAAAGAAGGGAACTGCCCCAATTAAAAATATATTCCATTTATGAAAAAGTTTATGTAAATACTGCAGCAAGGACATGCAAATCTTCTAACCCTGCTTTTCTAGTATGCTCTTGTAGTTGATGAACAAAACCAAAAAACGAAAACCAAACTCAAAACCTACCTGGGCCTTTCTGGAGAAGGGTTTGGACTACGAGGGGGAGGGGTGCGGGGAACTGCAGGTTTAGGAGCTATAGTAGCAGCAGGGACCAGGCCGTGAGCTATATGTTTCTAAACAATTTAAAATAAAATTAGTTGACAATGACTTTTAAGGATCACAATGAAAAAACACTGAATTGAACACGCACAAAAACTAACAATGCAAAATAATATAAAAATGAAGAACAATTACATGCAATTAATGTAAACAGAAGACACGACATGGTTGCAAGTTTAACATATATGAACAGCTGCTAATGAAGGGTAGAAATGTAATTTATATGAGACCCATGAATGTAGGTTTTCTACCCACTATATCACAATCTGCAAAACCAGTATTTTAATTTACTCAAGGGTTTTTTTCCTGCATATGTACAGGACAAACGGAGTACTAGAAATTAACTTTTTTCAAAATATTTGAACCCTATTTCAGAGTAACAATATTAGTCTCTTTCTTGTAGAAAGAGTCTGTCAGAAGTAATCCTCAGTCAGACCAGTACGAGATGGAAGAAAAAACTACCACCAAAAAAGTCTTGTAGTCAGAGGTTCAACCTGAATAAAAAAAACCAAAACACGATAGTCTGTTTTTATCAGCAAACCCAATGTGGTTTTTTTTTAAAGGATAACATTAAATACTAGCTCAGAAAAACTGGGACCAGTTTCCTACAAAGAGTACTTTGAATGGAATCACGTAACGGCCGAGGTTGGAAGGGAGCTCTGGAGATTGTCTAGTCCAAGTCCTTGCTCAAAGCAGAGTGAACTAGAGAGGACTGCCTGGGATCGTGACCAGTATCTCCAAAGGTGGAAACCCCACAGCCTCCCTGAGCAACCTGTTCCAGTGTTGGACTGTTTAAGCTGAATTTCCTGTGTTTGAATTTGTGCCCATTGCCTCTTGTCCTCTCTCAGGCATCAGAAAATACTATGTCATAATAAGATCCATCACCTTCAGACAGATGTTACTTTTTATGAAGTAAAACAGGACAAGTTCCTGCATTCCTGCTAGAGATTTTTTTTTCCAATTATTCTTTGTCTTCTACAACAGGATAATGAACAGGTGAGCTGGGAAGCATGCCTGTCTTTACAGGAAGCCACATCGAATAACTAAAAAGCGCATTACAAAGGCTGCCTTTTTACTCGTTTTTATCTTGCAAATGCACTGCTGCCTTATTCTGGAAGTCTGTCTGGCATGCACCATTTTGTTTATTAAAGGCTGTTGACTGTAGATGTCTTACTGTGATTACCAGGGAATACAGCTGAGGTAAAAGGATGCTGTCATCTACAGTAAAAGTAAGATGACAACAGAAAATGAATACTGTAATTCCAATACTAAAAAACCTTCAATTACGTCACGTAGGTTAAAATACCTGGCACTATTGCTGACAACCTTACAGCCCCTGGCTGCTCTAGGCATTCGCTATGTACTTGTACCAGTTCACTTTGCGGCAGTGACCGTGTGCTTCCAGGATCACCGCAGCAAGCGCTGGAGGCGAGCGGGCTGCAGCCCCGGCAGCAGCCACAGGCCTCCCTGGAGGAGAGGGGTACCGAGAACACCTCCCCGCCAAAGCACCGGCTCCCGGCCTCCGGACACCTTCTTTCCTTTGCTTGGGATTTATTTCTCTCCCCATTTTTCACCTCACTCAAACCGCCCCAGCGATCACCCGCGGGGCGCAGCCGCCTTCCCGAGGGGCTTCCTCCCGTCCCGCCGGGCGCGGCCTCACGTCTCCCCCGCTGGCCCCACCCCATACGGGGCGATACTCACGAAGGGGCCCTTCCTGCCTCTCCTGAAACTAAACGCCATCGGGAGCGGGCAGGGAACGCGTCCGCCACCGCCTCCCGACTACTTTCTCCACGCTCCGGACGCTTCGCCGCCGCGACCGGCAACAAGGGCGCGGCGGATTTGCTGCGGATCCGCACTCGCCCAATCAGCGCGCGTCTTACTACCCCCTCCTCCAGCCTTAGCAACCTACCAGCGACGAGATCCACTTCACTCCGCCGCCTCATTCGCTCGCGGGCGGCAGAGCTCTCGCCTCCCATTTGCGGCCGCCGCTCTCAGTCAGGCGCGCTCTCTGAGGCGGGCTGTCCGCCGTGCCGTCGTGAGGCAGCCTTTCTCCTGAGGGGGCGGCCTCTACCCCTGACTCACTCGGTCTCCGCCGCCGCCTAGGGAGGTGGGAACGCCTGGGGCAGAGCTCAGCCTCTTCTGGGCAGGCTGATGGTGGGTCGGCGGGCGTCCTCGGGGCTGTTTCCCCGCTCCTCTCGGAGCAGGCTCCCGGTGAGGGCTCTCTCTGGGCCGGGCTGCAGGGTGTGGCGCGGGGGAGTGGTGTTTTCGGTGGCACCGTCTCGTCTCTGGCTCTTCTCCTTAAGTTGTGCCTTAGCCTCCAAGTGTCCCGTTCCCCACTAAAGTCAGGGCACCGCATAAAGCTGGCAAACCTGAAAATAATCTCTCCCAGCAACTACCTTCTAATAATCTGTTTGAAGACTTCTGCCAGCTGAGGGATGGAGATGCCTCTGGAGTCAGCTTTGTAATTGAAGGAGACTTTCTCCCAGCAAGGGTGGATTAAGGCATAGAAAAGGTGGATTTCTTGTTTTGTTTTAGGGTTTTTTTGTTATTTGTGTGTCTTAATTCAGGTGTTTTTCAGATTGACTGGCAAAGTTTGGAATTTGCAAGTCAACAGCTTGTGTTCAAGTAAACAGTTGGTTACTGCTTTCGATATGTTAAATGTAACTGTAAGGTAGCTTCAGGGAGGAGACGGTATCGCTACTAGAGTATTACATCTTGTAAATTTTAATCATAAAATTAAATTTGTAACAGGTTTATAAAATGTGCTAGTATCTCTTCCACATTTCTTTCTAGGGTGTAAATGCTACTGGAGTAGAGATTTAAAGGAGGTCTGATGACAACAAAAGCAAACTTTCCTGTGACAGCAGGATCTATAGTTGTCCCTTATGGGCATGTGATTGGAAATGAGAAGTGGAGAGGGTCAGAGATAGCCCAAAGGCTACAAGGTAAGCACAAACAAATTGGAAGAGGAAAAACGATTCAGGCAAAGCATTTCTCTCTATCGGACAGTGTTGTTAAGATTGCCTGGAATATGCTTTACTCTGTGCCTGGCTGGTCCCATACTTGTGGTACAGCCTGTGTTAGCAGGATGGAAATTCCTGGTTGTCTATCATGTATCTATGTGATCAGATCTGTCATGTTAGCATAGTTGTGGAGCACTGTAGAAAAGAAGTAGGAGTATCCGCTTCTTGGGAACCACATCAGTGGGGCTATTGGGAATATGCAACTGCATATTTGCATGCAATTTACATGCTTACTGTGCTATCATCTATTGGCAGCATCAAGGTGATCATTTCAGAATAACACATGATGGTTTTGTTCAGAAAAGTACAGAGTTTACTGAGAAGCTATAGCACTTTCAAATCTGTAGTTTGAAAGTGCTATAAATTGGCATTAATAAAGGCATCACATAATACTTTGGATTGCTTGTACTAGTTTTGCTTAAAAAGAAGAAAGGTTTTTAAAAAACATGAAGTTCTGTGTCAAGTCGCTAGGATTACTGACACATTAGGAAGGTTGTGCTGTGAAGTAATTAATGGCTTGGTATTTTTTTAACTACTGGTTATTTTTGCTTTAACAATCTCACCTTAAGGAAAAATTAGACTCATCTTTGAAGATGGCTTGGGACTTGTGGATTTTCATCTTTCAAACAGAACTTGCATTTTATATATTTCTGAAGCAGATCTGGTTGCAGGGGATGAATTCAAACGAAGATTGGTTCGGTTTAGAAACGTAAGTACTACATAAAGAGAAAAGTTTTCACTTGGTATTTGGCTGTTCCATGCTTCTGAAAACATTCTTGTGTTATTTTTAAATTCTAGTGGAGCTAAGCTTTTGTGATAACTTCCACCTGAAATCTGAAAAAAATATGCAGCCGTGTAATATTGTTGTATTAAACCTCAGTATTGTTGCTGCAATTTCTGTTCTTCCTCTGATTTGCTTTCAGGCAGCTCGTACTTGACAGAAGTTTGCTCTCTGTTGCATTGCATCAGCTTGTCATTAACGAGGTCTTGTCGTCTTTTTTCCTTTCAATACAGGCCATCAGTCTTGGGGGAATTGTAATTGTAGAGAAAACACAAATAAGCGATCAGTACTTCTTAGCAGTGCAAAAGCTTGTTGTGCTAGAACTTGGAATGGTGTTGCTTCCTGTGGCAAATCAAGGAGAAGCTTCTCAACTTATTACTCAGCTAGTAAGTTTTGTGTGTTAGTAGACAAACATTTATTGAAATGTGGGACATGAGGAGACTTACCTGTTTTCCAACAATCATCACTCATTTCAGAAAGAATACCTGTGATCTTAAAGGAACACAACATATTTTGTTGTTTGAATGTAAGAAATAAATAGCCTGCAACAGTAATAGGGTAGTATAGCTCAGAAGAAAGAGGGATCATTTGGGAACAAATTTTAAAAGTTGAAGAATATGATACTGGACTTTTTTATTGCGAACTTGCACTAAGATGCCACTAGCATTAGGCAATCCTCACTTAAGTTCTCTATCAAAACCATCTTGAGATTTTGCTTTGTCTCAGGCTGGAGAAGCTGTGTTCTTACATTGTTTCTCTTTATCCTTTCTCTGATTGCATCAAAGGGATGACAGAATCTTTGTTTTAATTAGTGGTTGGTGTTAAACAACTGTTGGTTTCCTAGTGAGACTTTGTGGATCTGCATCAAAACCCTTAATAACTGTGCACACCTAAGAGGGAGCTTGTTTTTGGAACTTCCTAGGGATTGCACTGAACTCTCTTGAGATTGAGACTGTATTAAAAACCAAAAGCAGAGCTCCAGCAGAGGGCACTCGGTGTCACTTATGGTTTTCTTTTGCTTCAGGTCCGTGAGCAAAGTAAGGATCGCAACAGTAACCCCTTTATTCGTAAACAGTGCTCTCAGCTGGCAGAGCCATCAGTGTTTCGGACAGTCCAACAAATTCCAGGAGTTGGGAAAACAAAAGCTCTGCTTTTACTGCAGCAGTTTGGAAGCATCCACCGGCTTTGTAATGCATCTGTCAAAGAGCTTGAGCTAGTAGTTGGACAAACAGTAGCACAACAAATTTATGCTTTTTTATGTTCCTGATTCTGCATGCATAGTGCTGTTTTGGAAAACAAAGAATTTTGTTTATTTTGTGTGAATTATAAATTTTGGTTTTAATAATCACATATTATGGTAACTTCTATAATCCTGGTAACAACTAGAGGGTGTTGACTAATTGTCTAGATGTTACTCTGCTGCTGCTTCTTTACTGCTGGTCTGCTCATGTAGATTGAGCTGTGAAAATTACCTTGGAAAGAGGGCTATAAAGTGTTTTGCATCTGTCTTGTGGTAAAAACTGGTAGAAAGCTGTCGGGTTTTTTCAGCATGCACAGAAAAAAAAAAGGAAAAACAATTTGCTTGCTTACCTGTCTTCCAGAAATAAACACTTTGTTAATATGTGTGTGGTCTTATCTTCTCAGTAACTGGAAATGTGAGTTACAGTGTTTTACAGTTACAGTTGCTTTATAGTAATAGATTTGATTTATAAATTGTTGGAGTTCCTTTGGAAAGTCCTACTGGAATACACCTTTGACTTTACACTAACTTATTTCTCTGTTTCTTTTTCAGTTCACAGGGTGTTATCAAATTTATTACCTTGTGTCCAATATCCAAAATCTTGGTTAATTCATGTTGCACTTCTGAATATAGGTTGGCATAATTATAATAAGTTACAATATATTTTGAAGTATTCATTACAATTATAATGTATTAATTCTACTATCAGTTACAATTTACACTACAAAGAAAATCATGTGGGAATTTTTAATGAAAATTCATAATTCATCCTGTTCTTCCAGTATTAATTTTTTCAGTTCTTTGTAACGAGGATTGGCTTTCCTGATATATTGCATTTTAGTAAGGGTGAAACTGCCTTTTGCCTCATGTACCCATTAGGGAGATGTGTGAAAAGCTTCTTTCATACTACTGGTGTTTTGGATCACAGCAGGAAGGCAGTTGAGCAGGATTTTCAACTCCCTTTTGTAAACTAAATAGAAGTGAATAATAGAACCACGGCACCTCTGAAACCAATCTCATCCACCGGTTGGCTTGGGTAGCAGGTAGACCCGTTAATCATATTGATTCCTTACGATCCTTATTGATTCCTTATAAAAATATACTTGCAAATTGGGCATAAATATTGAATTTACTGAGTAATAACCATCAAAATTTCCATAAATACAGAACAGAATACTACTTAACAACTAGGGAATCCTTAAGCTTTTCTATAAATCTGTTTGTTTAGATTTTATTCCCTCTCTCTCAGACTAGCACTTTGCTATGAAGACTGGATTTCGCATGTAAAGGTATGTGGCTACTGATGTTGCAAACATCTTTTTACTACTTCAAATGGCCATCTGCTCAGTGTATTAAATAAAGTTCAATTAAAGTAGTAACAATTAGTACATCTATTAGCTGACCTTTGTTTCTAGGGCTTTATATAGTCCCATACTTCCCTGTGCAGAGAATAAAGTTGTTACAAATATTCCTTCGGTCTGAGCAAGAATGTAACTTGCTGTGAAATTAAAATGTGCTTTAAGTTAGCTCTTGGCTCCTACTCGGTGTAGAATGAATCTTCAGTGAGCTGACAGAAAATAATAAGTATGTATTTGTATGGCACTTGAGAAGCCCAAATTTTGACTTGAATTGAGGGGAGGTGTGGCTAAATAAAAAAAGACACCCCCCCAGCCTTTCTTCAGTTAATCATGCAGCTAAGTGGGAAGATATTTGCCGGAAGACTATCATAGTAGGTTAAGAGAAATTAAGAGCTGGAAGGGCAATTCATGTGCCTTTGCTGAAGATTTCATTAGCTGGATAGTAATTTTAGCCATACATACAAAGTAAATCTCTTCTGTATGAAATATTGTATGGCAGGGTGTTGCGTATATGACTGCTGCTGCTTGTGTATGTAAAAGAAGTGCTACTACAAGTACACATGAAGAATAACTAAGAATAGGTGAGTCAAAAATAACATTTTTTAACATAACTTTCATAGGGAAACTCTAGAAATACATTAACACTTCGTAAGGAAGCAGGTTTTAGACTGTAAGTTCCTCTATTATACAACATAAACTTTTAAGAAAGACAGTTTCTTAGGTCTTTGTAAGCAAGGTTACAGTAACATGCAAGAGGTATGCCAGCAGTAAATAATGAAAACCTGTAAATTACGGTGCATTACCCAAGCTGTAGCAGAATCAAAAAGCTACTACTAAATGGGCAGCATCTGGTTTTTATTCTTAGATAAGTGTCATCAACATATTTACAGCTATTACATAGAAAACTAAAAATAAATGACAACTTTAAAGTTTACACCCAGAAGCAAACTTTCCCTTTAATTTTAAGTTTGGAGTATCAAACAACATATATCTACTCTGTAGACGGCAATGTCAACTAACACTACAGTGTTAGCAATTTTCAACTAATTTAAATTTCAGAAAATAGAAGAATCTCAAAGAAATGTTCACACAGTTACTGGGTTTTTTTCTCTCCCTCCTTAGTGAATATATATAGCCAGTACTTGGTCAAGAATTGTTCAATGGGAGGAGGGTGCTTTTATATCTATTTGGGTTTTTTACTTCATATGATAGTAAATAAATATTCTGCCACTTAGACTCACTTCTTTCCTCATACTTTAAAGTATCACCACAATTTACGAACTCTTGATCAATATACTAGAATATGTCCATTTTGAGATTTGTTCCACAGCTATCAATTTTATCAAGACTAAGGCAATACAAGTCATGGTAAGTAGGTTAAATAATTTGAAGTTTGGAATAAAGCCTGGTTTTAACAATAGAATCATCGGGCATTTAAAATGTAACCTAGATCAGAAATACAGCACAGTAAAAGCCTTTGGTAGTTCAAAAGATCTTTTGACTTCTAAACCTTCTAATTCTCTTCCAGAATTAAATTAACTGTTCAATCACATACACCTAGTACTCTCAGAAAGACAATGCCTATGCATAAAAACCACAACTATATGACACTGTCCCTTGGCACAAGGTTAGTTTCTCTGAATAACTTTATTCTCTCTCACCTGTGGCTTGTTAAAATAATTCTTTAAAGTAGTGTTAAGTGATTTATTATTGACTCTAAACTTTTACAGCAAAGTCATCCTTTAATGTGCCCCCTACTGTTTTGCACGCAGCATCAAGTTTGTAATGAATAACTCCCATCTATCCACAGTTACAGAAGATTAGTCACAATGCTGTCTTTTGGAATTCCAAAGGAATCCAGTCCTTGTAAGCAATTTTTCATCTACATCTTGTTACTGCATACCTCCCAAAAAACTTCATTCTAACCTTCAAATACTTCAGAATTTAACAGTTTTTGCCAGTCCTTCATAGTGGCTCAATACACAGTAAATGAAGTCAACGGCATTTGTCTGAATTTATACACATGTATATGTATAAAGATAAAATTGATCAATATTTTTATACGTACATTTTAAAGAAAAAAGTCATGTTAACAGATCTTTCTGAAAGATTCAGTACAATGAACTTTCTGTATTCAAAAGTGTGAAGGGAGAAAGCTTCTTCTTCATTTGAGAACTTCCAGCCACAGCTGAAGGAAGGCAGAGGGTGCTTGCAGCTTTCTGTCTGTTTTTAGTTCCCCAACTTAAAAAAGGCAGTTTCAGTGGGGCTTTCTTGGTCTGATCAATCTTATCCTCTTCCATGGCTAAACAGATTAAGGAGTATGTCTTCTGCATTCCCACAGAATAAGTTGCACTCTTACTATGCTGGAAAAAGAGAAGTGTTACAAGAATCAGTCACCCGAAATGGGTCAAAATTTGAAGATAACAAAAGATTACTGTGCAAACAGTTTTCCAAGGCAGACTACAGCAAGCTTTTTGTGCTAATGACATGCTAAGTGATGACAAAGCCCTTCAGAGTGCTGTGACTGGTATGTTGCCCATGTAGGCTCAAGGGTATACTATGCAAAGCGTAAAGGGTTTGTGAGTCTTTTCCATGGGTTGTGTTACTATGCGATATATACACTAACCTCTCTACAAAGCTTAAGTATGTAGTTCTTGCACAAATCTGAAGGGGAGTCTTTTTGCTGCCTTTGGACAGGTTCCATGTTGATTGCAACTATGACAACAAGAGCTACTGTCGGACATTCTTTTGGGAAAGTCTTGTCAGCCTTCTCTGTCTTGTCTTAGCTATAGCCTGAAGCAATTCGATTATGTTCTAGTCTTTTGTTTCCAGTAGCAGCTTGGAATGGCAAGTGCAATTCCTTATTTTCAATAAGGGAAAAATCAACTTCTTAAAACAAGAAAACCTAACAGCAGTAAGAACACCTTGGTCACTTCTAAGGCAACAATACTCCAGTGCCTAAACTTGCCAGAGAATGTTAGAAGCATGAAGCAGTGGATTTAGCTGAACTAAATGTTTTCTTACCCTACAAATAAGTTTAAGGTATTTAGACCTTAAGATTTTTTAATCTTGTGATCATTTTTCCTTAGTGTAAAGCTTCTACAGCAGCTTAGTAACTGACTAGACAGTTAAAGTCCACCAAAATAAAGAATACATATGTTAATATAAAAGTCAGGACCATTTATGTTAACAATGCATAGAAAATAAGACTGTAGTCTTGGATGTTCTATTTCATTCCACTGTTGTTTCATTGTGGCTTTTCCAGTGCTGAACAGGGTCATGTTTTCATCCTTTGGGACAAGTCAGGGGAAAATAAAATATGCTCTGGAATTTATAATGCAGTTAATCTAAGTAGCTCCACTACAAAGAACCCCACCACCCAACCATTCTTATGCACAGACTGTGCTTTAGCTTGCTAAGGCACAATAATTTAAACAGACTGTTTAAAACTGAACACATGTCTAAATACTTTATGTATTCACTGGTGGAGTGGGGTATCTAACTAGATGAAAATAAACGTTAGTCAGGGACCGAAGCCAGGAAAGTGAAAAAACTCTCACACAGCCAATCTGCAAAACATATTTGCATCATTACATACCATAGATGCCACTGTATCCTGGCAACTGATCACCTCAGTCTCAATGGGCTGCTCTCCCACACTTTTGAATTTTTCCAGCACCTCATTCACTCCAAGCCACTTGCAATCCACCCCACCAACTGAAACAATGTAGTCACCTTCTTTTAGGCCCATCGACTGTCAAAAAATTGTGCACAGGTTATTATCTGTAATTATAAAGATGCATGAAATGTTTTGTCATCATACAGTATCTGCCCTAAAGGCTTTTTCCCTCTTAGATGCTATAAAACCATTGTCTAGCCAGACATGTGGAACAAAGTGTACATGTAACATAGAAACATCCAACGTTTCCCAGTACATAAATTACTATTTGAGTTACCATCAATAAATATGATTCTGGCATACTGAAATGTTGGCTGTTTTTATGTCCTTTTCACGTATCTCCTTAACTAAGTGAAATCTGTTTTTTGTTACCCTGTCATCCCCTATGAGGTTATTTTCTCCAGTTTTCACTTCTATTTATTCTGTATTTTAATTTGTACTTCTCTGGTTGCTTCTGCCTTTGCTATAGCTAAATTGTGCTCATCACTGCATGCTCCTTTATCCCTTTGGGTTTTTTCCCCCCAAATAATAACATATTAGAAGCTGGTAATACGGGTTTTCTCCCTCTTTTTCCTTGGGCGCATGCTACCTCCTTGCCTTGCCTTCCCTTCCAGATCCTCATCCTTATTGTTGTTGCTACTTTCTAAAGCCTTTATCCCTTCTAACTTCTTGAATTAGATGGGAAATAACGTTTGCTTTTATTATTTGTGACTTTTTATCTGTTAAGCATAAACAGAGGAAAAAATCAACTGTAGTTTAATGTGATGTCAGGGATATGGGTACTCTAACATCTAAGGTGTATGTAGCACTGAAAATGTGTTGAGATTATATGAATTGACTTCGCTGACATACAGTAGAACTCAATAAATACTCTGGACACCAGTATGAACAAGCTAAAGTTATATTTAAAAGATTGCAATGCTAGAATCTGGAGATAAATTGCTAATATTGCACCGATGTACTTACTGCTGCAGAACAAGCTGGATCAAGACAATAAATCTGTACTGGTGAACCTCCTTTAAGACTGAATCCTAGCTCTCCTGCTTCATGGTGGATGCGAATGGTACGTGGAGCCGTCCACCTCTGCTTGGCCGAGAACACTGTCAGTGGGCCCTGAAGGTAACGTAGCAGCAGGCACGTTATGGCTTATTGTCATTCATAAATAAGCACTTCTATTTTTTTTTAAGTTATAATGCTTAAAGCTTGTTCTATGTAAGTTTTAGTCAGGTTAAATTCCAGCTACTTCCATCGAAATGGAACCATGAGATTTACCCTAGAAGTTTAAGATGTCCCCTGAAGCGCTCAGCCCTATTTCATGACTGTTCAGGTGATGCTTCAGAGTGCGATGAGAGCAGCTACCGAGTTGTTCTGAGATCTGTTAAGGTGTGCAGAATTTTTTGGCTGCAGCATGCTCTAAGGTTCTATATTACTTCGTTTTGGAGGAGATAAATTGATTCGTGAAACATCATGTATTCTGATCCTAACTGCAACTCTTAGTTCCCTTTGCCCACTGTTACACGCAGAGCCACCTGAAGGACTGGCTTTGTAGCATCCCCCACCCTGGAGTGAATTTGTACTTGCTAGCAAAATGACAGCGGTTGGTCAGCATTAGCATGTTACGTACCAGCCTATGAAAGAAATCTTTAACCTTCACCTTGGAAAACTGGGGAGCAATTGTTTCTATTTTATGCTCCGTTTTAGCTAAAACAAAAAGAAAAACAAATTAATTTTCACTCAAATATTAGTTAAAAGACATACAAATGTATTTTTCTTGCATTCCAAGCTAGATAGAAATTTCTCCTAAATTCTTACCAGGCTCATTTTTTTGGAAATTTGTAAGGCATATCTGAATAACCTTAAAAATATTTTCAGAGCTCACCGTATCAAGACAGGAAACTTGAAACAATCCATCCAAAGAAAACTATGCCATTCTCCTTTTAATTTTTTTTTTTTTTGAGAAATATTTTAAACCAGCGCTCATTCTTTCCCACTGCTTCCAAAGAGGAAAGAGTTGGATGTGCTGGACTAAGGTAGGAAGAAGCAATACCAGTCAAACTGAGTTAATGACTTAAGAGTTATAGAATACAATATAAGAGTTATGTAATTGTGCTACAGTTGTGCTACAAGAAACAGTTGTTAGTTTTCCCCCATATGATTTTAGCTTTGGAAGTTTCCCTATTTTTTCTAGCTCACAAGATAGTCTCCAAAAAAAGCTGAATTCTAAATAATAACCGTTGTTATCTACCCCAGAAAATGATGTGGCCAGAGACAGAAACACTGTAAAGCATCTGTAACAAAATTAATTTATCGGTGATTGAGGAAACCTGTGAGGAATCTGAACTCGAATGTACAGTAAATAACTTGTACGTTATTTATATTATGGATGCTTATTATATGTGTATCTAAAATAAAGGCATATCCCCATATGCATGTATGGTTAGATACCCTTTATTTCTAGCTGTGTATACTTACGAAGGATATCTGGAGCTTGGATTAGACTGAGGAAGTCGTCTTCTGTCTCTTGCTGAGCATATTTGAGAAGCGAGCGCTTATGTGCGGCTGTTAGAACCTCCTGAAGAACATCAATGTTTCGAAGCTTTTTGCACAGACCACAGACTCTTAGAGCTTCTTCATGGTAAACAATGGCTTTGCGTAAATGTGCTTTCCCTGAAAAAAATTAGGAACTATTGGTCGTCCTCCACAGACAATAAATACAAGGTAATTTTCAAATTGCATCTAGTAGATGGGTAAAACTCATAGTTACCTAGCTGTTTTCTCTGAACTTTGTCCTTTAAAACAGTGAGAACCATTAGTCCTTCAGGCATGTAGTCGTACAACTGGGACAAGGCTTTCTCCTGCTGATCTTCATCATCACTGGACTGCACTATAATACAGAATACAGATAACGGTGTATCATTGTGTAGTTAATATTACCTTCTCTCCATATGCTGTCAACTATTTTCACACATGTATACCAATGGGAATTTCACATTTTTAGGACTCATCAATTTTATCATCTGCAGTATGCAATTAATAGTTATATGCTAGAATATATTTACAAGAATTAAACAATTTAGTAGCATACAACAGGTATAATGTTTCTTTTGTTTCTGCAAAGTTAGTTTACTGAACTTTCACGTTCTTCTGTAAAGGACAAAAAAAGCATGGCCTCATATCTGAACAGGAAGATGGCCACAAATTAACATATATTGAACCCCAAAGTTCCTGGCTTCTAGTCTTAATCATAGACCAGATTATAACTGCTTATGTGTTTATTACTGTTATTTATATGAATAAATAGAAAATGCATGATTCTTACATTCATGGTCACACAGAATGGTGGCAATGAAGTAATGTGCCAGAGCTTTGTAATGGTCTGACTTTATTTGTGCCAGTTTAGACCAGGAATAAGGGATATTCTCTTTCACTGGTTCCTGATTCATTGCAGTGTTAACCAGCATGTAAACCTCTCCCACCTAAAATAAAGCACAGAAATGAAGTATTAGAATTTAACATTAGTTATTAGGAGCTCAAGTAAGGGATATTATATTCAGCTTTAAGATACTTTCACATGCATCACATCAAAGAGCAGAAAAAAATGGTAGAAAGGGTTGGAAATAAGTTTTGAGAAAATTTGAAATTCCATCTCTGATTTTTCCCTTCCAAGAAAAGTAAATCAATTTTGTACAAGAACCGATGGACCAAGTCAGTCAATCTATATGGCTTCAGAGTTCAATTAAAACACCCAATAATAAACAGTTTTAAAATTTCAAATACATCTTATTTGGTTAATTCAGCTGGGAAAAAGGGTGAAGCATATTACTTATACAGAGGTTTGTGCTTCAGTTCTGAAACTGTGCGAGTCATATCTACCCTTAAGTTTGTGTGGTCTATTTAGAACTGTGCTATTGTCCTTTATGGAGAGGAAATAAAATAGCTTTTCAAGCAGTGAATGCTGCTTTGATGGATCAAAATACTCCACCTGACAGAATCTAAACTCTTTCCCCTGCAGCTGATAAATCCTACAGGTACGTCAGGGTGGCTTTACAGGATTGGTAGGAAAGGCTTTGCCCATTTATCTAGTATGGAACCAGTTCTATGTATCTGCCAGTCTGCAATGGCTCAGAAAGCACATTCGTATCTTCTTGGCATACCCCATTTTTGATGTCAGCAACTTCAATCAAGTACAAACACGACCTTCTGGGGCACAGCCTGCCTCCCCATTTTTCAGGCAAGTCCCAAGACAGCTCTGCAGCTACCAATCTGGCTCTGTTCATCAGAGCCCTCCCCCCAGTTACAATTTAGTGATTCTTTTGGACTTAAGCTTTTTAGGTTCGCATAACCTCGGTCGTGTTCAACACTTAACCGAGAACTACACAAACAATCCTGTCCTTTTGTACGTTGTTCTGTGGACAAGATCTGTACTGACTGAAAAAGGAATATGATCAATAGCTTGTAAAAAGCCTGCAGCAAGTTCACTGCCCAAGTGTTCCAGAATTTTTCTATTAAATTTTATGAATTAAAAAAAATCGTTACAGTTCTAAACTGATGACACTTAAATTGCAGCTATTTGTACTTTAATCTTCTGAAAGGTTGTGATTCTTGTTGTAGCTTGTGAGCTGTCCCTTGTTATTTTGGGGTTTTAGTAATGGTTGTTAACATTTAGGTTTAATAAATTCCCTTAATAACATAGTAACCTAGTAACATAGCACTCTAAACAGTTATTTTAAAGACTAAATTTTAAGTATTGTATTTTTACCTTGGCAACTTCCTGTGTCATTTTCACTAGTGTGAAAAACTCATTGCGTATTCCAGGAAGACCAATCTGCTCAAAAACACACTCTTGAGCTTGTGCAAGCATCATTTTTACCAGTACGTTCAGCATAGCTGGGCTCATATCATAACTTGGTGTGTGAGTAAAGGTCTCCTTTAAGTAGCTTAGGACTCCTGAAATTACAAAATGTTTTTGTCAGCATTACAGAGAGAGAAAAAAGTGAACTTAATCCTAGCATGTAGCACAATCATTCAGACTGAAAGCATACTTTCCGGTGTTGCTCTACAGCAATCTGAAAAGATTCTTCGTACACATGAAATTAAACTGACCTACAGGTTTTGCTTTGTACAGTTCTCAAAATTACAACTCAGAGAAGCAACAGGAGCTGCAAGTTTTGAGGGCAATACCTTCAGATTTGCTTATAACAGTTCTTGTAATTGACTACAGGGCTGTGCTGAACTGAATGTGACTTGTATAAGGGAGTGGTAGGCTCGGGCTTATACACAGAACAAGAGAGAAAAAAGCAATCCACACAGCTATAAGGAAGTGACAGTAGAAGCCTTGGATGGAGGGAAAAACCACAAACCTATAAACCTAATTATGAATCTCTTTTTCAGATGCTGCTGAATGCACCGTGTGTCCCAAAGAAAGCTCATTTCTATCCCTGTAAGTAAACTAGAACAGTGTATTTAATAGGGTAAAATTAGATCCTGCTCTAGACATTTTTTCCACCAACATATTAATCGGTTTTATCATTTATCAAATTAAAAACAAACACTAACTGTAGTGTAAATATTAAGTAACAGTTTCACAGATGGAAGCGTAACCTTCAGCATGCATGTCATCCAACTGGTTTAGTGAGTTCTACTAGCCTGCTAATTGCTGATAATACTACAAAAGTGTAATGATAAGACCTCTGCTTTTTAAGTGTCACAGCTTCTCTAATCTTACTTCTTGCCACTGCATTCGGTTCTGGCCATGTTGTGCTGTATTTTCCTACTGATGGTTTCTGAGATGTTTCCTTTTCTGTGTTACACTTGTGTCTTTTAACTTATTAATACGCAAAGTTCAATCATGACCATCTCTGCCTTTTTGCACCAAAAAACCCAACCCCAACCGTGCCAGGCACACTCCAAGTCCTGATGCACTGCCTTACTGAAAGGAACTGAAAGTACAGGGGGGGAGTTTTTGTTTTTCATTCTTATCATAGAATCATAGAATCGGTGAGGTTGGAAGGGACCTTTAAGATCATCAAGTCCAACCATTAACCTACCCTGACAAAACCCCCTTCTAAACCATGTCCCTAAGTACCTCATCTACCCTTATTCTTAACATATTTCTGCTCCTGCAGTAAGGATATACACACCGAGAGCTTCGCTGAGGATAAACATTCAGCAGAGAGGAATGGTTAATACATACTCTCTATTGTGTCTCTACCAACATAATGAGGAGTTTTACAGAGCCATGCACAGGTACAATGAAATGCCTCCTGAGCACATTGCTTTGGGGCCCTGCAAAGGTACTGGGGTAGCAAATGATGCATTTCAATGTGTGAATTAATTCTGTTCGGCAAATAAGTTAAGTGAAAAGCGGTAATTTTTTTGTTTGCAAAATGGAAGGAGCAGCAGCAAAATGCAGAAATTTTTCAAGTATTGAAATTTCTTTTAGATGAAATACAAAGGTTGAAAAACAATTTATTTAATAAATGCATGAAGAAATATGATCAAATTTTGGTGATAGCTGTGTATTCAAAAGGGGTTTTTATGACAGTCCAACTCTGTGGCCCATGCTTTGTAGCTGATAAAGCCACCCATACAATGGAAACCAATAGCCACAGATTGTTAATGCAGAAATAAATCTTACAGTACACATTAATTACATAGGTCATGTCTTTGAGCATTACGTGTAGCACATGATATTTACAACAAATTAGAAAATCTACTTGGAAACAAACAAAACAAAAGCTTCGCTAACATGTTAGTTCAGGGGATATGATTCCCTTTGTTAGAATTTGTATTTTTCTTCTCTTGGGACAGAGAACCTGTTTGCCTTTGGAATCTATGGAAAATATGTAGTCATCTTCCAATGAATTGCAAATTTCACCACAGAACACAGTAAGATTAATTTTGAAGATACCATACGGAAAACTAGGTTTTAAGCCCTTTATCAACCCTTTAAATTCTTTCTTGTACAGATTTTACACCAATGTAAAATTACTGAGGTAAAAGCAGCTGTGTTGGTGAAGCAAAAAATTAACAGAGGTAACACTAGGGTTATTACTTCGACCTTTGAACTGCAGTTCATTAATCATTAACCACAGTATTCGCTGTCATGATCTGCATGTTCAGACTACAGTTCCAGGTTTTTGAATTAAAGCTTCATCTCAGGTCTTCAAAAGGCTTCTTTCCCTATTCCTCCTTTTTTTGTGTAATGAAGTCAGTGGGATATGCAGAAATCTGCAGGATGTCAGGATGAAAGCAGGAATATTTGCATAAAGACCTTCCCAATATTTTTAAATTTGTACCTGCAGCTCTTTGAAAAGCATTAACAGCATTTTCAAGTCCGTCCTGGGTCTGACGATTGCATCTTGTTCCAATCTGGGTGTAGAGGGCTCCGATGTTGAATAAAATGCTAGCCTTTTCAAGCAACAGATTCTGCTGACACACTGGGACACCTGTGAAGGAATCATACCTTGGGAAACAAGTATTAGAAGAAATGTTAAGATTAGCAGAGTCCATTGAAATAACAGTTATTTTCAATCTGTTTTTCAAAAAAAGCAGTGGAATCTTTAATAATTGTTCTGCTACAGAGAAAATGAAGGTGAACAGAAACACCATTATATACTGCGAGGACAATCTAAATGCTGCAAGCCAGAGAATGGCTTTATTTAAGGCTTAGTTTTCAGGTTTTACAGCGGTGCCTCCATAAGCATAGTATATCTAATTCAAAAGAGACTATGAAATATCAGAGGCTGGGAGTATACTGGGTCAGTATCCATACGTGCTGCTATGTTCTTGTACTTAGTTGTTGACAAAGATCAGCTATTGGCATGGTCAGATCCTTTATAGCTTGTATTTTTAAGTTTCTTCTTGCAGTTATGACTAGAAATTTAACAGTTCCTCTTGGCTGCTCAGTAGTCATCTTTTTTCATCAGAACTCTGAATTCGAAGTCAAACTTTGCTCATAGATGTAATAAAAAATCTGCTATAATAAATTTTTTCCTCCTCTCTTCTGGCCCAAATCCTCCTCTTAACAAATTGGAGGGGAATTAGGGTCTGACCTATTCATCATCTGTTTCACGCGTTGAAGTTCAGAGTCCAGGAAAGATCTGCACGTATCCAAAATGAAGATTATTTTCTCTCGTTTTTTCTTGTGCTAACCTGTAGCCCAAGTCATAATCTACCCAATGGCTTCACTCTAAGCATGAAAAGGGTGTATCGTATTCAGGTTTACTCTTAACACTAAAAAAAAAAAAGTAATTAACAACACAGTAACGCACTGCAGGGAGTGTTGGGGGGGAAGCACACTGACAAGCTCAATTTAAACAGAAGGCGGTTAATGATTAACAGTGTTAAAAAAAAAAAAAAAAGACAAACATGAACTACACACTTACCATGTAAATAAAACTCCCATGTGCCTGGTGGGTGGGAAAAATCTGTTTTCTACATAACCAAGTTGAAGGAAATAGCTTATCAACATCTCAATGCCAGCTTCATCTCGGCTGGGAGTGCGGCAGGCCTTAAAATACAATAGATTAAAATGAAGTGTATTCTGCTGTTACAGGATGAATACTGAAACACCAAGGACAAAGCTCTGCTTCCTTCGGACTTCTGTGTATCACAGATATGTGTGGAATCTGGCAACAGCAAACCTAAGGCCATATGGATGCATTCCAAATAAGAGTTTTTCAGCTGCACGGAAGTAGTACATAACCTTTAAGGAAGCAAAGAGGATCCGTTTGGCAAGTCTCAAAGTTAATTAAGGAAGCAAAAGGGATCTGTCTGGCAAGTCTCAGAGATAATTAAAGATTGTTGGTATTTTATGACAGCTACAAAGTTTATGTTTCTAGCATAATACAGGAAACAAACAATAGTTATTCTGATTCCATACAAATGTTATTCTTTACAACTGTAGATTAAAAGACCTCATGGTATGCCATACTTGGAACTTACTTGTCTCAGATCCATGAGATCTGCTATTTCATCTTCATACTCAGAACTGTCTTCGCTATAATGTTCCAGAATAAAATCCTAAAAAAAAGGTAAAAAATTGGAATATCTAAAATTAACCTAAACTATTCATTTTTTTTCTGCAGTTGTAATGAAGTACACAATTGACTGAGTAGTCAATTGTGTAGCGTCTACTTCCTTCCAGTCAATAGTACAGTAACATATAGCAGAGACTAGAAAAAGACAATAGGTTAAGCAATAATTTGATTCTATATCTGGGACAAGAAATTTCAGTCTGGTGCTAAGGAACCAAATGCCTGTTACATCAACTCCATTGGGTTTTAAAACAGCAACACTTAGTGGTTTTGAAAGGGACAAATGAACCCTGTTAGCTAAAAGAACAAGGGAATAAGTGACCATAAAAACTTGTTAACAGAAAGAGACTGCCAAATTCTTGTCAGATATATTAGGGCAATTCCACTTAAATTAACAAAGCGGCAATGGCATAAAGTGGTACCGTAATCCGTCCATGGAGATTAAGCTTCAGAAGTAAAAGCAGAGACAAATACTACGGTAATGTAAGATGGTTTATCATGAGATAAAATCTAGATTGCACAATACACAGTAGTCCAGAAAATACAGAAGGTAGCTCAAATAGCCAGCAAAGCACATTAGCCAACAAACAAGCAGTGTTAATGCTGCAACACCGCTTCCAAGCTGGGCTAGCCTCGATAGTGCAAGGTGGACTATGACTCCATTATGCTGAGTAAAACCTTCACTACTACTTCCTTACACAATTAATAGTAATCAATAGTCATATTGCAACCAAAAACTGTAGAAGGAGTTTTTATTCTCTGTGGCTTCACTCTACTGTCTCCAAAGTGGGATATCTTATAACATCTTCTGACTCTTTGTCCTAGTTAAATATGAGCAGAGACCCAAATAATTGGTGGTTAATTTTTAACACATTGTGATCTCAGTTTTAGGGCAAATTAAACAAATAATAATTTGTACATCAAGTACTTCTGCTTCTTTAAACAAATCTGAAATGGAAGCTATTTCTGTTAATTATTCATTTTGAAATGTGTCTCTGAAATTTACCTTGAGGGGGAGTGTAAAGTCTACCTCTTTGGTTTCCTTCAGGCCAAGAGGTACCAAGGGAATGCTGAAAGTCTCTCTATGGAAAAAAAATAATATTTAAAAAATCAGAAATATTTGTTTTCTGTTTGTCTATTAATAATTACTTTTGTTTCATTTGATGACAGAAAGTTAGTATGCTGATGGGTGTTCAGGTAAAAGGTACATACTTCATAGCAGTTCCTGCCTGCCCAAGAAAGTGTGCTTAATGGCCTGTGACTCCCCAAGAGGAGAAGAGAGCGAGGAAAGCTACTTACCTGTGCTTTTTTTTTTTCCCCACTTCAGCCTATTTTTCCTTCAAGGAAAGAAAAGGACATTCTCAAAGCCTGGCTTACTGCAATTTACCTCAACTTTTATACACCT
Organism: Rhinoptilus africanus; assembly: GCA_013400135.1. Classification (NCBI taxonomy): domain Eukaryota; kingdom Metazoa; phylum Chordata; class Aves; order Charadriiformes; family Glareolidae; genus Rhinoptilus; species Rhinoptilus africanus. The sequence goes on along the minus strand of VXBO01011777.1, from coordinate 458,932 downwards.
GCACCAAGTTCTACAGACAGAAAACTGCTTCATAGCTGCTAGGAGATGTGTCACGGTAAGAGCTATGGTATTTATCAATAGTTATCACCGGTATTTTACATGCTACCAATGGTTTCCTATGCAGAAGTGATGTGTGTCTAACACAGGGAAAAGCAGGGCCAAAGCATACCAACTTTAACAATGAAAGGTCTAAGAGTAGGAAGCCAGAGAACTACGTAGTTTGTAGACAATGCTAGGTGTTAACCTCTAAACAAGTCAGCCTCTAAGATATCAAAGGGCAATACAGATGAGAACTGCGCCTTAAAAAAATCTGATCCTTGAGAGAATACACATCTGTATCATGGACTTAGATCATATTAGTAAACAACACTAGCTAATGAGACTATTATCAATTAAAGAGCACCATTTATTCCTCAAAAACTACATATATTGCTCTTCCACTAAGAATATGACCCAATTATAAAAAAGAAAGATCAGAATTGCTTCCAGACACATAGTTTGTTGAGTATATTTGACAGATCAGTATCGGGCAGTTACAAGGTTTATCTGATATTTTCCTTTTTCCTGAAAACAACTGATTGACTGTCTAATCATTGTTTAGAGCATTCCATTACCAACTACAAAATCCCAGGATGTGATTCATTTATGGTCTTATCAGCAAAGACAGCAAAATCACTTTCTTACTGGTGAAAATTCCATCTTGGGAAGGTGGGAGTGGGAGTGCAGCTACCTCAGCAGAGGAAGAGTCCTTAAACTGTCACAGTCCAGAAGATGTCTGTCTCTGCTAGCCTGAAAAGGGCTTCCACGATACAGAGCCAAAACACCACTGCAGGTAGTGTAAATGATCTTATTTCTGATGAGGCTTTTATAATGAACCACAACACTTTTACAAAAGATATTATCAAGACTTTCTCCCCAAAAGGAAATGAGACATACGGAAAAGAAATCCTAACTTACTGATCTAATAAATTCTAGTACCACCCACAGTCCCTGTAGCCACCAGCATTTGTCATTCAAAGGAACTGAATTTCTGTTTTTTAAGTTTCTAAGGTGCCACGCCCATGGAGTCAACATCATGGGGGCACCGAACAGTTAGGGAGGGGATCCTGGATTTCCAGAACTGAGCAGGAATAGCGCCATGGTTCTCAATCCACCTGAGATGTGTGCAAGTACTGGGAAGGCTAACTTTCCAGGCTGGTGTAACGCAGTACAGGCTAACCCAGCCACATGGGTGTGACCGCATGCTGATGACTATATGCACAATAGATTTAAGAGAGCAACTGTTAACAGCTATTTGCTATTAAAGGCTGGAGAACAGTTACAGAGGGAGTAAGTTATTTTAGGTGATGGAACAGAAGAAGCGTTTAGAGCTTAGAATGAACAGCATCAAAAAGGTAAAACGCCATTTAGAACAGACATGGGAATAGGATCAGGAGAAAATAAAAAGCATACTACTGTCCAGCCACAAGGCTTCTACGTGCCTTGGGGCCTGACCTACTGCTTCACTCTTCATTAAGAATCCAAATATTTCAAATATTCTTTAGCTACAAGAAGGAATAGCGCTTCTAGAGTCTTGCTCTCATTCCCACAGCCATAACTTCCATACTGCTCTCTATGCTCACATGCATCTGTGAAGACTGGTAAAATCCTGAAAGAAAAACATTTTCACATCAAATTGTTGTCAAAGTTTGACATGGGAGTGGAGGGCAGGAACTTTAGCCCAAGTTTCTCTTTGAGAAAAATTAAACATAGATATTTTGCATCAGGTCAGCATTCAGTTGAACGAAACTCCCCTGGAAATGTGCTTATTCCTCTACATTAATAATTCCTTGTAGTCCACCTGGAAGTTAACACCTGACTGAGAATAGTGAAGGACTCAAAGAAGGACCCAAATTTATACCCCCCTCATATGAAGTGCTTCAATTTGTGTCTTGAGCTGCTAATGTTAATCAAATAGTAAATGTTTAGTTTTAGAAGCAGAGACAATCATTGCAGTATTCAGGCAATGAATACTTTTGAAGTTTCATCTTTAAGGAATTCATTGCAATTTGAAGTTTAGTGTGCTTTTTAAAGTTGGAAAAATACCTTGGAACAATTCCAACTAAAAATTTCTCTGGTTTAGCCAGCTAATTTATGGATTTCTGCCACTGACGTGCACACCTTAAAGATTACCTCAAGTCCCCTCTGAGCTCCAAATCAGTTTGGACTTCTCCAGGTAAAGAGAGGATTGTTGTATGCACTGCGTTTGAGAACAGGTATGAGTAGGTTTGCTCACTCCAGAATGCACTGAACCAATTAGCCGTTCTAGTACAAGAAATTCTGCTAGGTGCAACGTGTCTCCCCATAAAGCCTTGAAAGCTTTCAATTCTTGCAACTCTCCTCTACAAAGGAACTCTAAGGATTAGTGGTACATACCTTTCCCAAGTGAAAGACAAATATGCAGACTAACCCTTAGTCAACAAATCTACCATCAAATATGTTCTCTTCCTATCAAGCTCTCTGTTCTTTCACATAATTATTGTCCAGCACTCACATTCACCTAGAAACAATTTTGTTTCCAGTGGTAAACAAAAGATCTGTTAATAATTGAGCAACATAGCTTTATACTTACTCTGTATTTTGATAAACTTCTACTGAGATATTAAGTCCTTCCAATTCTTCCTTTAAGATCTGCAGGTCTGAGTTTACAAAACTCAATTCTAGTAGTACCTGCTCTCGTACTTTGTTGTTGTTGGTTGCTCTGCAGAAAGAGAGACATAAGATTTTTTTATTGTACAGAAAAGCTTCTGTACATAAGCTTGGTAGACTCCTTTGCTATAGCATTCTCAGCATTTTTAAATTTTATTTTTTTGTTATCTCCTTAAGAGATAATACAAGACCTCATGTTTCATAATGTATTAGGTTTTTCTGTCACGAGAGAGCCTGGGACAGCTTCCAGATAACTGCATGCAGACACATAAAAGGTTTGCTATTGCGCTAAATTTTTTTTGCACGATTAAGGGTCAGGCTTATTTTCGGATACATTAATGAACAAAACTAAAGCATTTTAAACAGAATCACTATCCTATTCTTGGATTATGTGATCTTTTCCTAGAAGAAGATACATGGGTAGGGGGAGTCAGGAGATATTTTTTTGAAAGAGACTTCCCCACTTTATAAACTGAATAATGATCTGTTAAAACTTCGGATACTAAGAATAAGAGCAAACAACTTTCCCATAAAACTTTTACAACAGAGTGTTTTACAACCAAATATACAGATAGAAAGATATTTCTTTTTAATACAATACAGTTTTCTCTATAATTTTATTTTGTTGGATACAAATAGGCTTTTTTTGTTTGCTTGTTTCATTTTACATTTATATACTTACATGACAATATTTCGAACTGCTAGCAGAGTGGATGTTAGTATTTAGCCCCCCAGAGCATTTCTGTGTGATTTCTTACCTGTGTATTTCAGAATATTGTATCACTATTTCTAACCTGACTCTCCATACAGTATTACTGTTTTCAAGAGACTTAAACTGTTATCTATAACCACAGGTATGAGTTTAAGATAAAAGGCCTTGATCCATATCCAAACTTGAGATATTGTACTCCAACAGTAGACAGTCCACAAATTGTTAGACAATAACAAACTTATTTAAAGTTTGCAGCATATTGCGTTTACCTTTATTGTAAGGCAAGATTCACCCTCATAAATATTTATTAACAACCCTCTCATACATTTAGTCTCCCCTTGGAACAGTCCTTCGGTTTTATGTAGCAGCTTGGTGAAGAACAGGTTATTCCAAGGCTAAAATTCTAAGCTTGTACTTCATATTATAAATACACGTTATCTGTGAGTTTTCTATGCTGTACTTTACTGAATACCTGAGACTGCTTAGATTAAGCAATGTTAACATCTGCTCCCTGCATAAGCCAAACTAGACACAAATACAGGGTGGAGTGGATCTTCCTTGCTAAAGGCAGCACCACACAGGTAACTGGGTGAGCTTTGAGGCTAGCGGCAATTTAATTACACTCCATGTTTGGTCTAGCTTACCATCCTACAGAGGTGGGATTCTACTATCTTTCTCAAAAATCGCAGTGGTCCATCTTCTGCAGTATGGCTATATTGCTCTCGACGTCCATGACAATTTAGAGTTAATTTGATTACCTTTTCATGCTGTTGCACTGTAGACATACTTTCATGACACACATCAAAAGACAGCAAGAGGAGCAACGTAATATCCTCGAGATCCACATTACTCTACTATGAATTCATTTTTGACTCAGAACTTCCAGAAAAAAAGTCAACGAAAAGGAGAGGGTGACTTTCAGAAGTTCTAAAAACAAAAGTCTTTGCACTATATGGATCATTTGTCTCAAATCTAGTGCTTACTTTCAGCCAGAAGTAAGTAAAGAAACACACATTTCTAGGTTTTTTTCTCAAGTCCTACTGCAGGAGGCTCCTTGTAGACAGCAATTGGTTTGCTTATTTTAGATGATGAAATGCAAATAGAATCTGAAAACATAAAGCTTACTTAGGAGACTGTAAATACGTCTAGTCACGTGAACTATCTAGTGGTCAGGTTACTTTTTAAAATGCTTCTTTCAAGGAACAACAAAGTTTTAATAGTCTAACAGGTGTAAATTCATTTTAGATTTTTAATAACTTAGAAATAAGTCTGATCCTCTACTCTTCAAATAGGCATAGCTCCCACGCTTGTCAATAGCAACTTCAGTATTTTAGCAGTTAATACTGGTATCAGGAGCTGAACTTTAGGACATCTTTAGTTTGAATGTTAGAGTAATCAGTGTTCACATTAGATATTACTTGTCTCTTTAGCCTTTCCAAAACACTCCTGAGTTGGCATGCAGAAACATCTACTGAATTAACAGTGCTCAGTTTCAAAAGCAGATATAAGAATTTTGCTATGCCATGCAAAAGGTAGCAAAAGACCCTACGTCTTACTTTGTAAGTAGTTTACCAGAAAACAAAGCAAAATGAAGTCTGTCACAGAGGCTAAAACTACATAAGCTTTGGACCTATCGCCTCTCTTGACGAGAGTGGAGATAAAGGCAGGTGACAGGCAAAGGGCAATTAATGGCAAGTTTAAGAAAAAGTAATTTATCTAAGCATTTTCACTTCTCTAAGGGAAGTATATTGACTATACATTCTCAGAGACCTATTTGTTCCTCCAGTTGCAGAGAAACAGACACGACAGGAGATTATTGCAGATGAGTACTGGGGAAATTTTCAGTTCTGTGGATGTGATGGATTGTTGGAAAGTTACAGGACTGTTTGCTAAGGAGTTAATTATAGGAAGTAATAGCCTCAAGACAGGGTTAACATTAGACTATTCCTATTGGGACTGCCACATAAGAAACTGTGTCTTAGAAAAGATTTGGTGGACAAAATAAAATAGATAAAGGGCAAAGTCTCTTCCAGTTACCTCAAACTGCAGGAGAATTTGGTGGCAACCATAACGCGGCTCAAATGAGATGTGCACTACCCTGATACTCCTGTATCACACTACTACACAGAATAAATAGGGCAACTGATAGTCCTTTCAACTGTGGAGTACAGATCTAAAGGATCTTGGAAAAGGCAACAGCATAGTGACAATACCTTTCTTTGCTTTAAGGTGTAAAAAGGACTCATTACAGTATTGAGCAAGGTTCACTTGCCAACATCACTAGCAATAAAGCTAATCAAACAGAGCAACATAAGAGAGTCTAACATTCATCTAATTTGCTACAACACAGCAGGTAATACACTTTATAGCAGGTAATAACTCTGTAGAGCTACAGGATTAAAAAACTCCAGGGAGGCTGACAAAGCATCCAGCAGCATGTTAGGGGAGCTGATAGGCAGACTGGGAAAAAGCGATAGCTAAGAGACTTTTAAAAAATTAAGAAAATAATAATTTTGTTGCTCAGGCAAGAGAACTAAGAAGTCATGATACAGACCTTAAAAGATTTTCAGCACCAGCTCTCATTCTTACTGCTCTTAAGATCTGTTGGTTTAGGACAGCTCTTTGATTTTGCAGTTTGCTTCGACCAGTCTCAGCAAGAGGATTACATCCCTAGAATAAAGGAAACAAGTGTTTTTGCTGCTGTTGAAAGAGACTCTGAAAAAGGAGTTAACACTGAATTTGAATGAACTTCAGTGGCCTGGGTTCTGTATGCATACAAATTAATTACATTGACATCAGTGATTAATGACAGACAGTGTTTCTTTTCTCAAACTTGGTCATTAAAAGCAAAAAAGACACCATGACCAAAGTATTTGACATTAAAATCTAGGCGGAAAATATTTGTTTTAATATTTGTTACATACATGTGTGAGCCAGTCTGTTCTCCCCTAGAAACCTTTTGAAGCTATTTTCCAATTACAACCAAATTTGACAGTGTTATTAAGTTTCTACAGGTTTCATAAAAACAGCATCTGGCAAGGCAGTAACTCCTATCAAAGCTTCTTCTGAACCTTTACAAAATACCAGAGTTCCATACTGGGATACACGCAGCCTATCAAAACCAGGCTTTGGTGGCACCACCATCCACAGTTCTAAGAACCTTTCTAAGGATCTCTGCTCTTCTTTCTTATGGTACTCAGACCCCCAGTACAATTCCTGTCCCTCCTTCCCCAGGTTCCTCTCTTTACATCTCAAACTTACTTTCTGGCACAGTACTGCGTATCTGCACAGCTCTTCTTCACACCCAGGAAACACTCTCGGATCTTTAAATCTACCCTACTTTAATCCAACAGTGCCCTTGCATACTGCACCAAAAATGTGAAATATGAATAAGCTTTGTAAGTTACTTCATTTTTTTCATTTCATTTTTTCACTGAAAGGGTTATTAAACATTGGAATAGGCTGCCCAAGGAGGTGGTGGATTCACCATCCCTGGAGGTGTTTAAGAAAATGGTAGATGTGGTACTGAGGGACATGGTTTAGAAGTGGGTTTTTGTCAGGGGGGGTTAATGGTTGGACTTGATGATCTTACAGGTCCCTTCCAACCTCAGCGATTCTATGATTCTGTTCCATCTGTATATGTTCACAGTGCCAGATGCAATGATTTATCAGCCAATTTGTTTTTCTTGTTACCTGTTGGCCAAACAAAGATTATATATTGATAGCTCAGTATCAAGTAAGATGAGAAATGGAATAGTATGAGATGGGATATGGAATAATAGAACTTGACAGGGTAAAATGATTATACCTTTAGATACTCATCAAGTTAAGCCCTTAAAAAGTAAAGCACGAAATCCAGAATTCACAAGAATGCTCCTGTGTACGTGGCATACCTTATGCAAGCACAAAGTTCAAACTACTGCAACCTGTGTTTGAGCAGGACTGGGGCCTTGGATTCGGGTAAGTAGTGTTAAGCTAAAACTGTTATAGATGAATAGGACTGCATGTTTGTCTTTTTTTTTTTTTTTTTTTTGAGGGAAACACAACCTTAACACTTTTTTAAAATAGGTCAGAAGTTTCACTTCCACTTTTTTATTCTTTGCCCCTCCCCCCCCTTTTTCTTAAAAGTATCAAATGTTTTTGAATATCAGTACTCATTTATAGCCAACCAGCACATGCCTGCAGCCTTAATTACTGATTCTGAAGCAAATAAGACCACTCTTTTTAAAGGCTTACCCTTAAGTAAAAAACGTCCCTTTGAGTGGCCCTGCTGGGCATCATTACAAAGCTTATCAGGGTCCTGCTGGATCATGCATTACACAAGCAGGAGGCTCAGATCTGTCTGATACAAGTCTTCCCTCAAGTACTCCAGCCACTAAATTATGCATTATTTTGGACCTCTCCTTCTCGATTTTAACCAGAAAAATTTGGGTTTGATACACCACCGTTTAAAAATCTCTTAATAAACTCTCTGGTCAGGCAATGACATACCAGTGCAACAAAAGCAAGCATTTAAATAGAACATGAAGTTCTAACCATCTACTTGGAAATTCAGTTCTTATTTGGGTTGGCAAGTGAAAGCAAACTGGCAATAGAGAAATGAGCTGATCAATCCAGATTACAGTAGTTAACTGAGGACGCACATAGCCTAATATTGTTAATTTCAAATCTCTAGTTTGAAAAGCTTGTAATAAATAGGTAAAAGGACAGGAAGCTTGTGCAAACATCTTCAGAAGCACCATTTATCAGACAACTTTAAAAAAAAAAGTCATTGTAGAAATGTTTTTGCACTGAAATACCAATTAGAGCAGAAACACTAAACTTAGGTGTGCAGCGTGTACTCTCTTTGTTGAGAAAGCACTGGTGGCAAGCACAATACATAGAAGACGAACTCTTTACAGGAGGACACACAATCGTAGCAAATTAATTTACTGATGTCAGATTAAAAGTAGTCCTTTAACTACCAAATGCTCCTTTCCACACATTTATACACAGGGACATAAGCAAGGCATACTTAAAGGTACAACATGGTCTTGCACTCACAAGTTGCTTCCTGCTCTTAGCCCGTTTCTTTTTTTGGGCTGCCACTGTTTTTCCTTCACTTTTTATTGTATAATTCCCTACTACTGGTATTCCAAGTCTTCTTCCCTTTTATCCATGCCGTATCTCATTTGAACCTTGCCAATTATTTCCTCCTGTTTTCTGCACTCAGTTTGAATACTTGATTGTCATCTTGGGCCTTTCATCTGTACATCCCCATTATAGGTCTGTGATGCTTTCTTCCAGCTTCTTTCTCAACCACTTAGCCCAAGCATCCTTCCTAATCGCATCCTTGCTTTTCCCTTGTCTTCATTTTCTCCCCAAAGCTGCAGCTTCTTTGCAGAACTCCCTGCCCTTCCTGTGAGCCAAAGAACTTTTATGACATCATTCAAATACTGCTTTACAGCTCTACTTCTGGGAAATTTTTCAGAAAGATCAACTACTCGATTCCCAAGCCCACGAAGCTCACTAGAAGTGGTGTGTTTATTTCAGTGGACCTTCGGTCAAGCTCCAGCCCAGAAATCAAACAAGCTCCCATTAAATGATGAGTGGCAAAAATACAATGACCTTAAACTCTGTGCAAAGAGAAACAATGGCAGAACTGTTTCCCTACATTTCAGGACCAGCCACTCATCTCTGTATGAAGCTTTAATACAAAAACAGCCCTGGGGCCCGAGAGGAGAAGGCACTGATGGACTGAGGTATCCGTACCACCTCCGGCATGCCTAGAAGGATTGCACTTTTGTCTCCATGATGAAAGGCTTCTTGTGGATAGAGGAGTCTGTTTTCAGGACAGGCTCACCTGCTGCAGGCATCTACCTCCCATTTACTTCTCTAGGCCTGTAAGAAACTCTTAGTTTACCTTTTGGAAAATGCTGCTTTTTATATCTCCTGCACAGGGGATGGGGCCACTCAGCTAGTTTGTGTTCATTTGCAGGCTTAAGCCTGCAAGAGTTTAAACTCTTTCTTGTAATCAGGCTGCCAGAAAACTGGTGGGTAGCTGACTACATGTAAGACAGTGAAAATAACCAATACCTGCAGAACAAAAACAAAAAGGGGAATACACATTGTGGGGAAGATTGCCCCTTGTGTAAAGCACAAATTCTGTGTACTAAAAAGTTATTTATCAGGCAGGTCCAAGCAAGTGCTTCATTTTGTTTTCCTCCATGCAGAAGATCCCCGTCCCAGGCAGCATTTGTAGTTGGTTCACATTTGGACAATCCCAAGAATGTTAATGTTCAGTTCATTACAATATCTGGCAGCCAAACTTCCCAGCAGTTTCCACACCTACTATTTTATTTCTTGTCAACAGGATGCTAGATGCTTCATTTAATTACGGTTTATTTTTTTGCAGAGCCACAAGAACTTGGATAGTGAAGTGGATTTTACCCTGGCTTATCCACTATCAGTAAAACTATTAATTAAATAGCAACAAAAGAATGGTATTACTAAGGAAGGCGCAAAAATGACCAAGAAAAGAGTATGATTTAAGCTTTCATTGCATTCCGAGGGTAGGGGGAATGGGGGAGGGAGGAAAAATCAAGTAAATTGAGTAACTCTGCTGTGAAGACAATTCAAACAGTAAATTCAGCTATCAGCTTTAAAGCTCAGAGCATAGCTGCACTTCATAAAGAAGCGTTTAAAATCCTTAAATATTATTATACTTAGCTCCTGAAGCAATAAAAGCTTCTTAAAACATAAAGTTTGGTTAGATAGTTACTTTACGTCTTTCTGATTGGTTGAATAGCATTGTTGAACTGCAGAATCAGGAAGCTGATATATTTATAATATATCATTTTAAAAGGCAAGACCTGCACAAGAGTTACAGATTCTTGACATGTGCTACTTATGTACCTAGTCAGGTAACATCTTGAAAGAAACAGACACTGATCATTTTTTTTCTCCCTCTCTGTGAGACCCCCCTGCAGTGCTGCCCCCAGCGCTGGGGCACCACCAGCAGAAGGACAGGGGGCTGTTGGAGCGGACCCAGAGGAGGCCCCGGAGATGCTGGGAGGGCTGGAGCCCCTCTGCTGTGGGGACAGGCTGAGAGAGCTGGGGGGGGGGGTCAGCCTGGAGAAGAGAAGGCTCCGGGGAGACCTTGGAGCCCCTTCAGGGACTGGAAGGGGTTCCAGGAAAGCTGGGGAGGGACTCTGGATCAGGGAGGGGAGCCATGGGATGAGGGGGAATGGTTTTACACTGAAAGAGGGGAGATTCAGGTTAGATATGAGGATGAAATTCCTTCATGTGAGGGTGGTGGGGCAGAGGAACAGGTTGCCAAGGGAAACAGTGGATGCTTCATCCCTGGAGGGGTTCAAAGCCAGGTTGGACGGGGCTTGGAGCAAGCTGGGCTGGTGGGAGGTGTCCCTGCCCAGGGCAGGGGTTGGAACTGAATGGGCTTTAAGGTCCCTTCCAACCCAAACCATTCTATGGTTTTGGACAAATAAATGCAACCTCCTGATGAAGGCTGGCTTGTGCAGGGCCCACACATTTGACAGCGATCCTCTGACTAGCTAATGGGGTGTGCTGACAATGGGATGGCTGCTTATCTCTTGTTAGAACTGATGCCTGAGCTTAGGTGGCAGGATACCCCTCTGGGTTTTATATTTCAGTTTATAGACATTATTTCCCCCACACTTATCTGGCAAACAGCTGTGTTATGAATGCGACGCTGTCTCTGTCTGGCCAGGCACAGCCTGCTCATGAGCAGGAGCTCAAGCAGGGCCAGGACATGGCTGGCTGTTTGGGACTCGTGGGATTTGGGGGAGATTTTATTCTACAGACTGCACAGGGGAAGAGAGAGTAGGAATGCAAGCCTGTTGTCACGTACTCCAGGTTAACTATGGATGGATGGTATCCTGCCTCTGTACGAGGCATCAGTTCTTACCTCCATCCACAGGAGCCTTCAAATCCCCTAGTTTAAGGGGTACAGGCAGTATCCTTGTGGTTTTCCAAGTTCAGGCTCTAGGCCTTGAGCAACCACCCACTGCAGAGGAAAGCAGCTGCCAAAAGTATGGGTCCCAAATAAAGAAGCAGTTGTATTTAATGTGGATGGCAAGACAAAAGTATTTTTTAATACCAGAAATCCAGTTGTGATGGACAGAAAAATTATGAGTGTTTGCCAGACAATGAGTAATCTCGGTAAGCATTTGAAATTAACATAAATAATGCTTTATGAAGTAGTGGTTTGAACTGTTAAAATGAGCTACACACTGTCTGAAGGTGACACAGAGTTGAAACTGGGTGTGCCTTCTTACTTAAAACATTCCTTTCTAGCCAGTGGAACCTGTGCTGCTTGTCAAGCCCAGCAGTGTACGCAAATGGCCATATCCTCCAGATATCTAAACGTGTATGTAATTTAACTTATGCACATAAGTTCTTTGGCTGTAACAGCAACTGTAGTAAACAGCATGATTCACACCAGTATTTCTAGAAGTGATCCTAAGTCCTGCTTAATTACGATGTTTCTTTCCTGGCGTTCTTCCACTACTATAATTAAAGTTTTTCTTTGCACATTTCTACCAGTTCAATTTTACAATTATAGCTATATACTGCAAGTCTTTCAATAGTCGAAGTTTTAACCAAGTTTAAAAGAAGCCAAAAAAACACCCCCAAACAGTGGCAGGGCCGGGGCGGGGTGGGGCGGGGATCTGGTCTTCCATAGCCTGGTCCACTTATGCCATGAACAAGTATTTTACAGTTCCAAGTGCCTGGCCCCAAAGATTAATATAAAGTTTTAGAGCTAATTATTGTACTCAATTCCAAATATGTATTTTTTATACAATATTCCATCTTGTCACACCGCTCACTAAGCAAAAGGGAAATTAATATTTCGTCAAAGATGTCTGTCTCTTGACTAACCAAGTTTCAATGATTCTTAGTTTCACATGAAGGCCTACTTTCAGTTTTAGGTTTCATGAATTTGTATGCAATGGGTGGATATGGCATGACAGGGGGCATGAATCATCATAACATGGTTTCTGTCCTGCCAGGCATCTGGAAAGAGAAGAAACAGGCAAATAAATATCACTGTGTCCATGCTACTGTTGATGGTTGCCGGCCACCAATGACTAGGGGCCCCCATGAGCTAAAGGCCAGTGGAAGCACCGATGCAGCAGGCTGACAGATGGACACATTAGCCACAGCTAGGGGAAAGCCCTGCAGAAGAAACCCCAAAAGCTAAGGAGAGGGAGGAGAGAGAGTTAATTAGGGAAGTGGTGATTCACAGGCCGGTTACCATACCTATCATCATTTTCAGCCTGGTGCTTCATTTATGGAACTACTTGTTTTGTGTTTTTAGCCTTCTCCCCCAACAGGGAAGACTAATATATACTCTCCTTCTTTCTGAATCATCAGCTTGGTCTATATGATAAGTATCCAGCCTCATAGATGGAACCAAAGCTTTAAGAAAGGGAAAAGAATATAAGCATCTCCATTAAACTGATCAGAATCTGAAGATGCATTAAGCTAGCTGTCCTCCTGCTCTGCCTCTGTGCAACAAATGGACTGCTATTCAAAACAACTACTTTGAAGATGGGCTGTATAGTGCTGCTCCAGCAGGTGCCTGAAGAGCTACAGAAAGGGTAAGACTGGAATATGAACTATGGCTTTTTCTTACCATTTATTGCAACTTCCTGACTGATTAGGCCACTTGAAAAGTTACAGCCTGTGTAAGGCTTTACAAAGCAGTAAACCAAGATGGGAAAGATACAGTAGAAAGAACTCACCACGTATCTCTTCATTGCTCTGCTCCTAGCTACCCCCCCCAAAAAAAAACCAACCCCAAAACCCACCAGGGTAGGCATAGCCCTACTAATAGATGACCATGCAAGTTTTGGATCCTGTGACTGGATGAGTACTACTGTATAAATATCCTGAGTTCTGTATACTGATGGGTTTTGAGGATGTTTACTTTGTGAGAACTTTCTGGTTTAGTGGGGTAGTGTGCTGTAATGAAATAAGGAAAAAAAAAAAAAAGGAGAGAACAGCTTGAAAAAGAGAGTAATTTCTCCCACAAGAACTCAAAAGCAACTAAAAAACCAGGAAGAGTTCTGAGAGGCCAAGCAATCCACAGAGCCACAGCAAGCTTAAAGAGTAACTTCCCCAGAGGTGAGAGGCATCCCGTGTAAGCAAGGCAGCACAAGGACTGACCTGCTGTAATTACTGTCGGCCTGTTGACAAATCCTTCCTGTCTAAATGCATTGCTCTAATTTTAAAACAAGTTGTTCTTTGCTCTTATCATTAGTTTTGTCATTATCTTTTGCTGACCACAGACTCCCGCATGGGGAAGAATGACCAGGAGCAGAATCTGGATGGATGTGTGGGATACGCATGGTTGATTCACAGGTTGCTGCCAGTAACAGTGAAAGAACATGGAACTATGCACAGAGGAGGTGGAGGCACAAGGCTGATGGTCCAAGAGCACTCACACCACCCAGGAGCACAGGTACAGCACACCCTGGCAATGTACCATGGAATATATTGAACTAAGCTATCCGCGTATGATGGTCAGGATAAACAAAACAGTAGCAAAAGTAGTTTCCTGGTGTGTTATCCTCCCAGAAAGCAAAAAATTCTAGACAGAAGCTCCATCTTCTTTTGATGGAAAGTAAGGTGCTTCTTTGCCTTGCCAGATCCTCTTCAGGACACCACCAAGGATTTTGTTGTTTTGTTTTTAAAACTAAAATCCTTATCACAAGTTTGGTTGCAGCTAATCAAGTGGTTAAAAAGGGTTGTTTTGAAGGGGAGATATAAGGGGAAGGGAATAGGGGCAACACTGACAGAGTTGCATATACCCTGCATGGCCCACACAGGTAATTTCCTTAAAACTAGATACTTAAAAAACAAGCATCTGAGCCAGCTCAAAGCGTCTTACAAGTTTAAGGAAAATTTAATTTTGCCTGTATAAATATGATGGCCTTTGCCATGAGGAAAAAGGAGATAATGGACAGAGAGGGCTTAAAGGAAAGAGAAGGTCCCTACAGCTGCAGCTCTGACATTGCAGGACTGGATGAAGAGAGGGAGGAGTCTGAGGAAGGGTGCAAGTGGGCTGCAGAAGCTGCCACCCAGCACTCCTCAGACTCAGCTGGCAGTGTCACAGCAAGCCCAGCCTTCTAACTTGGTGACAGCAGGCACACCAGGAAACAGACTGGGTACCTGTTTCCCCATTTCTGGTCACGGCCCTTTATGTAGAGCCAGTCACAGTTTTACAGCACCTCCTCCCTACAGGAAAAACGAAAAAAGTGCTAAACAAGAATTAAGTAAATAAAGTTGGTTTCTATATTGTATCTTGGGGATACTGAGGGTTGTTTTCTGGTACGCTGTATTTAAGACTTTAAAAAGCATAATACATAAAAGGGCACTATACAGACTTTGAGTATACTTCCCACAGTAATCCATTTATCATGAGAAAATTGATATTGTATGAACTGATCCATATTTCTCAATTATAAAATTTCATTGTGCACAGTATTTTTGCGAAGTATGGAAGGCAACCTCGTCGTGCTTGGAAGCCCTTTTGGCACCAGGACTGATATGAAGCAAGGGTTTTCACCTTGTTCCACAGCTTATAGAATAAAAAGACAATTAAGTAAGTGTCTTTTCATCTAAAAACATGAGGACTAGCCTTGGAAATTGATGCGACTCTGTACCAATAAAATTGGTAGACCAATCCTCGAATCCCGTCAGGAAAACAAGTGTGATTTTTTAAAAAGAGAGAGGAAAGCGATACAAAGGAATGAGGGAGAAGGGAAACCCTAGACACACATGAAGAGCGCAACCACTCATTTTGGTCACATGAAGTCACCTGGCAAGCCACGCAGATGAACACGCAAGGCCCAAAGAGACTCTGCCCAAAGTATCTCCTTGGCTTCACAGCTTAAATCTATTCAAGATTCTAGGAGTTGGATTGCTTTGGTTTTTCTTTCCTCCCCCCTTCTAGAGCTACTGAGTCAGAATGAAAGCTCTGATCTTTGAGACCATTCAACTGATGTATAACAAGGAATACTGGCTTCCTGCTTACATCTAAATTTTAGGGACAGGAAGCTTTCAGCATCTAGCTTGATCTGAAGTTTACAACTTTATTAAAGACACTTATGAGCTAGATGAACCTTTCAAAGACCTGAGTGAGCAGAGGGCATAGTGTAGTGCTGCAACGCTGGCTTGCCCAGATTTATTTAATATCAAATTCATATCCATTTCCTACTGCCTTAAGATATAAGTAATTCAAAAGTGGGGAAGACGCTCATGATTAGGTATAAAATTGACCTTACAGTATTTTCATGTATGAGAAAAACTTCATTCTCTTCCAGGATACAGGGTTTACACTGATCTAATGCTGTTTCAGTGAACTTATCCCTAACATAAAGCAATTTAATTGAAAATAAACTCAGCCCTTTGGCAAGTCTGAATGCAGAAGATATACTCCTCTTATGACTTACGAAGCACAACTTGGCTATTAAACTTCATTTAGTCCCCATCAGTAAAAAAAAATAGGTGGAAGAGTTGATTTATCTAACTTAACAAGCTCATGAAAAGTCAACTTTTTTACTAACATGCCTCAAGGCAGTCTACGAGCATCCCATACTATATACTATAGAAAATATAGCCATGAAAACTCTATATAATAATTACCACTTTGCCACAGTTCAGGATTTCCTGCTATGGACTACTAAGAAAGAAGTGATTACTCACCAAATATTATAGTAGGATTACTCAAATTAAGAAACCAGGCAAGACTGGGTAAAAGTTTTGTTTCACCCTGTCTAGTTATTTCCACGGCAATACCGACTGCTGGCAGCACGGCTGGCACAGGTACAACTTCACTCTTTCCAGTTGCAAACAGTTCCTCTGCTAAAGGGTGATACTGATGCCTAATCTCCTGAAAGCTTATGAATTTGGTAAATATCGGGGGCAAAAAAACCAAACAGCCTGTGAAGAGGCAGCCGACGTGCCCTCTCCGTGTAACCCCGCTGCGCTGCGCCGGGGAGGAGCAGCGACAGCCCGGTGTGCGAGGCTTTTCTTCCCTCTGCTCCGCAGAAGCAGCTGTTTGTGGTGTCGTATCCAGAATCCACAGCGAGCCCCGCGTTCCTCCACCCCTGCTCGGAGCCCACCAGCAAAAGAACTCAGGAGCTGCGGGGGGGAACGACTCCCCGACAGCGGCCGGCGATGCGGGCAAGTCCAGCGGAGCCCGCGGGGCTGCCTCGTAGGCCACAATTAACTATAATGACTGTTGTGCAGGAAGAGCTCGGGTGTAGGTTATGGTACAGGCCGCCCACTCAGTCTGAAAAATAATTAGGGCAGATGTTCAATAAGAACTTCCTAAGGAGCCTGTTAACTCCGCTGCCTTCCTCCAGAGACCTTTCCCGCAGCTCCACCGCGCACCGTGCTAGCGAGCGACCGCGGCGCACGCAGAGTGGAGCGCGGGGACGGGAACGCTGTGATTTCGCTCGTTTTGCGGAGGCACGAGNGCCCCGCCCCCGACAGGCCCTGGGCGGGCGAGGGTCCCCGGGCGCGGATCTCTGCGCGGGGGGCGGCCCGGCCCGCGCCTGGCCGGCCGCGCTCCGCTGGAGCCGGGGCTGCTCCGGAGGCAGAAGACGGCCGGAGCCCGCACCTCGGGGAGCGTGACCAGAGACCTGCCCCTGCGGAACCGCGCTCTGCCCCATTCTCATCCTTCTCGCACCAGTACCTCTGCCTTTTTTTTCAGCAATCCGAAAGACACTGGGTGAATGTATCAAATTACGCGTTAAATAGAAATAGGGAACGTGTGAAAGTAGTTTAACTTGGTCCAATTTCTATTTGGGTTGTAAAAAAATGTTTTAAATTATTTTTGCGCTATTAGAAAATAGAATCATAGAATGTGTTGGGTTGGAAGGGATCTTTAAAGGTCATCTAGTCCAACCCTCCTGNCAGCCCAGAGCGCTGCCCGGCCCCCGCCCCGGGGCGCTGCCGGGACCAGGCTCACCGCGCTCCGCCGGGACGAGGCAGTCGGCGGACGGGGACCGCCACATCGGCGGCACTGCCGGGACACACGGCGCCCCGCCGCCCCCGGAGCCCGCCGCCGCGACCCCCACCTTCCGAAAGTAGCCGTCCTCCGCCGGCTCGGCCGCCGGGCAGCCGCGGGGCGGCAGGGCGTCTGTNTGCGGAACCGCGCTCTGCCCCATTCTCATCCTTCTCGCACCAGTACCTCTGCCTTTTTTTTCAGCAATCCGAAAGACACTGGGTGAATGTATCAAATTACGCGTTAAATAGAAATAGGGAACGTGTGAAAGTAGTTTAACTTGGTCCAATTTCTATTTGGGTTGTAAAAAAATGTTTTAAATTATTTTTGCGCTATTAGAAAATAGAATCATAGAATGTGTTGGGTTGGAAGGGATCTTTAAAGGTCATCTAGTCCAACCCTCCTGCAGTGAGCATTTACTTGCCTCCCAAATTAAAAAGGATTTTAAAATTCTAATCTTTCAAGATCAGTGTAAAACTCCAATGCAATACATATAAATTAATATAAATGAGAGGCAAACTCGCAATTTGCCAGCATAGGCCATGGTGATAGGATCCAGCAATAAAACCAGTATTAACGTGACAATCTTGGGAGCTGTCACTGCTTCCGCTGGATTTACTGAAAACTCATCCCATTGAAAGGCTCCAGCTACTACTCAATAATGTCCTAAGAGTTTGTAGCCAGGCCAAAGAGTCAGTTAGTTAACCTGGCGAGTGACTACTATCATGGGCATGTGTAAAACACAAATCTGCAGACGTTTCTGCACAGTACAATACTTCTAAAACACCTTGGTGACAAAATGCAGCCTTTCTTCCTTGCTGGTGGATTCTCTGAATAAACCCGTCAGTGGTGTTACATGCAGCAAATTTCCACAGCAAACCAAAGAGTCCTGGGCAGGTCTTAGAGGCTCCTCCCATTACTGTCCTGGGTACATCACCCAGTGCCCTACAGCCGCCCCATCACACTGTGCTCTCCCCTCACTTGGATAAAGGACCCTTCACCATGATGGCGTTAGGACTGACACCCTATTTCTTATGTGAGCCATGGTAAGTTATGTCTGCATATGGCAGATATGCTCTTCTGTGAAAGGCACAGAGTGACTGCATGGTGTCAGCAGCCCCGGCTGAGCTGGGTAATGAGTGGGTAGCAGTGATCCCTGGCCCTGGAATGTAAATTGCAGCTTACAGCATTCCAAAACCTGATGTACCCTCAAAACCACATGTCCCTGCTCTTCTCACCAGCTGGTTAAACATCTTGTCTCTATGAGCTTTTTGATTGCTATTAGAATTCCTAAACAGCAACGGGTTCATACCACAGACTTTCTCAGTTTCTCAGGATTAATCAGAGGTTTGGTTGCTGCACTGTAAGGATGGAGTAATGGCAGGCTAGGAGTCTGGGACATGTGCACTCAGAGAAAGGGGCGTATAGGTGGAAGATGTTTGGTTGATATTTAATATTAGAAGAGACTAAATTCAGTGATCTAGTGCACTGGACATGGCACTATCTCTGAGAAAGCATCAAATGCTTCAGAATTTGCATCCAAAGGAGATCAGCATGTTGTGCCTAAAGTTTTGAAACTGAAAGCAATGCATCTTAGCTCTGCATCAAATCACTCTCTTTGTTTTACAGAACTTGTCTCTCTGCCTTTGTGCATCTTCACAGATCTTCCCCAGGCAGGCGACTCGGACAATGGCCACACAGAAAACAGGCACAGAATGGTAGAGGCTGAGTTGTCACAGACTTTATCCCACAATAGCAGAGGTAAGAGGGACCAGAATTTGGATAGCCTCATGTCACACACACCACAGTAAATATATCTATGTACGTGTACAGATTATGTGCCATATTTCTGTTATGTTTGTATTACTCCACTTGCTCAGTCAATCTTGTCCTTCTCCCTCTTTTTGAAAAATATGTGAATATATGAAATTCCATCTTTAGTCTTCTCTTTGGCCGCTGGGAAATGGTCTCAGTTTGGGAAATTCATTTCCTGCTGGGACGTGTATTGGTGCAGTGTTACATACTGAAGAGATGAATCTGGTTTGACTTAGGGGCAGGTGCTGCTCTCTGGAAAGAGGTGGTTTTATTTTTTTGGCGATTTTACAGGCCTTGTGGCTACAGGATAGTAACAGGTGCCTCAAAGAGAGCTTTTGTCACAGAGACACACACAGGCTTATCAGCAAAAGTGCATTAACGATCCTGTGTGAACGGAGAAGTATGCATCAACTACTGCCAGGTAGTTTTTCTAGGTCTGAAGTGTGCAGTTCTTAAGGAGCAAATTTTGGCTACTGTAGGGGAAGTTTTAGGTGAGGAGAGANCCCCCCCCCCCCCCATATGTTTCCAAATATTTATTTTGAGGAAAAAATAAGAGATTGAGAATGGGAAAAACACAGGGCCAGTAGCAATAGTGATGTGAATCTGCTGTGAGACTGTTAGATAACAGTTTACTGGATGGAGGAGACTTTCAAGTTGGAAAAGTTCGAGAGTAAAGAATGAGAAGTTGTTCTCATAAAGAAAAGAAGTTCTTCTGCATTTTATGACAGACGAATTGAAAAGTGACCAGACAGGAACTGCAAGAAGTGCCAGTAGAAGGTATTTACTGAGCGACAGCAAAATGGTACAAAAATGGTACACAAACTCAGCATAAGGGCTTTGGATGGCCATGGTATGGTGGGCTGTAGCTGCAGCATTTCACTGCTGCTGCTTCAAATTAACAGCATGGGGCCACGGGGTAGTTGCAGCTTCATTGTCACTGAAAAAATTCCACTGACTACTGAACAGCTGATGTGTTTCTGTGAGATCCTGCTGGAAACAAGACATTGCCGTTTCAGTGGGAATTAAGTATGCAAGGGCAAACATGGGCAAAATCATCACCACTTTCCCCAGGTAATGCCTTGCCTTTTGATGAAAATCTGTGTGCTTCAGAAAAACATTCAGTACCTCGGTTTTTTTGTAGTGCTAGTAGAAGCTACTAGTGCTTTGCAGAAGCTAATACAATGCCTCAGGGGCTCTGCTTCATGTGTCTTTTTCCTCAACTGAGTAGCCATGTGTTGGCAGGAGGACTATTTGGGGGAATACTCCCATTGATCTGCCTGATAAGGCAGAGGTGAAGTCAAGCTGTTTGTCTTATCTGCCGTGTTTTGAAAAATAACACGGTAGTGTATTTAATATGATATTGTTATACTCCATGTACTTACATTTTCCTTTTTTTCTCTAACATGTTTTAACATCCTTGTAAATAAATAATTTTTTTGCTGCCTTCTTTTATGTATCAGTTATGCTGCTTTTGGTCTGAAGATCCAGTGACTAACATAACTTAAAACTAATCAACAAGAAGTTATCTATTTGAAGAACTGGTTTTAAAGAATATAACAAAAGATGTAAGAAGACACTTTTATGGTCGACCTTCTTGAAGCACTAAATCAAAAACAGATGTTGAAAATGTATTGGAAAACTGAAGCCTGAAGTCCATCTATGGCTCGAGGACTCAATTTCAGCCTTGTCTATACTGGCAAGTATTTGAGCTGTCGTTCAAAAATGTTGATTTTTTTTTTTTCACCAGCCATATGATGGTAAAAATTTAATTTAAATGTAAGATATACTGACCTACTAATATTTCAGTTTAATTACAATTATCAAAGAAAGACACTAGAATTACTTTCTTGTTTAACAGCAATTAATAGCAATTGTTACCTGGTTTAACAATTGTAAACAGGAGATAGAGTTTAACCAAGGAAATACCACTGAGATGCAACAGCAATTCTAATCTGATAAAAGCCTTAAAGGGAAGAAAACTTCAGTATTTGATTATCCCAACTCTTTGAACATAACAGACAAGATACGCGAAAGATTTTCTGTTAACATCGTGCAAAAAAGGGTTTATTTAAGCCTGTGTGTGAAATCAGTCACGTAGAACTGACTATTCAGGAACAATTATTTCCTAAACAAAGAGAAACAGCAACTCTGCTAACAACTCATTTTGCCACTATATTTTCTAGCTAACTGCTTACTAATTAGTAATGATGAGAAAAGATAATGCATGTAGATAAATATCTGTAGCTTCTTCTATATTTTTTAAAGTGACTTAAAGTGGAGTCCCAAATTAAACAGAGTACACCCTACTTACATGGAACCGTCTAAATATTTCCTATGGAAACCTGAAACCATATGAAACTCTGGCAGTTTCACTTTGAAAGAAACCAGTTCCCTGTATACAAACACACATAAATACTGGATTAGAGAATATGCCACTAAACTGCTAACAGCAGGAATCTCTCAAGACTGTGTTGTGATTTATTTTCAAGGATTTAAAGAAACTGGTGGTACTTGCTTACAAAAGCTGTGGATTGATAGAATCTGTCTTCAGCACAAAATGGTTTTCTGTTTGGATTTGTGGTGGTTTGGGGTTTGTTTCTTAAAGTTATAATGTATTTTGCTTGTAGTGAATCTGAGTATTAAGGTAAAATATAAGCTTGAGAAATCAAATTATTCAAAATTGACATGCGAGTTTCTCATGGCTAACGCTGTGAAAAGCCACAAAATTAAAATCCAAATTTTGACCACTTGAGTCTTACTGGTGAATACTTACTGGTTCTTATGTGGTCTTTGTATAAAATATATTCAGGAAAAGCTGCTCTCGTGACCTGAGACTCCCCAGAGGTGCAGAGATACCTGAAAGCGCAGAGGGATAAAGCTCTGAAGGCTTGAATGCAAAGACTTTGCACTGACTCCTGTGAACGTTCTTACGGAATATTTTGTGAAACAATGTTGTTAACCAAATTTTGGCATATATCTGCTAAAATATGTAATTCAGTTAAATCTACACCTCCCCTGTTCGTATTGATTCAGAGTGCAGTTCGCTTTATACCTCGGTTTAGATAAAATCAGCCCGTTTCTTGAGGCGTTTTGCGAGCAGGCCTGATCTACTGCATGAAGTGCTACCAGGTAGTCGATCGGACGGCTGTTGACTATCAAGTGTTTAACCTGCGTTACTACCTTTTAAAAACATCAGACAGCATTTCGCAAAGTTGATTTGGAGCAGCACACGGCAGCGTTTTCCACGTTTCTTCACGGAGTTCTCCCGGCCGGTGGCGGCCTCTGGGGCCGCCGGGGCCCCGGGCGGCTCCTCCGGGTTCCCCGCTACCGCGCTGGAGGCGGACGCCGGGGCCGCAGCCGGGGCTCCCGGGGCCAGCGGGGAGCAGAACCGCGCTCCGAGAGCCAGACCCCGGTTCCGGGTCGGCGCCCCCCCCCGCGCAGGCGGCGGCGCCCCGCCTCTCTCACGCCTTGTCCTGCGCCAACCACCGTCCCGGCAAAATGGCGGCGGCGGAGTCTGGCGACAGCGATGAGGAGGATTTGGTGACCTATGGCACGGCGCTGCAGCCTTTGCAGGAGGGTAAGGGCCCCCGGGGAGCTCCTCCTCGGTACCGGCGGCGGGCGCTGGGCAGTGGCGCGGACCGGGGTGTCCCGGAGGGCCTGCCCGGCCCGGCCTGGGGCCGCTGTCGGCCCCATTGCGGCCTTCGCTTGTGGAACGCTGTGGCGGGTGGGGGCCGGGCGGGGGTGGCT
>VXBO01011777.1:421411-435921 GCA_013400135.1 Rhinoptilus africanus | reverse complement strand
ATAGCTGCCTCTCCCTTCTCCGGCCGCCCTGCGGCGCAGGGGCTGCCTTGGCCGGCGGGCCGTGGCGAGGGGCCGCCGGGGCGGGCAGGCTGGGCGCTGGGAGCCGGGGTGCCCCAGGGTCGGTGCCGGCACTGATGACTGGGGGCTGTCCTCTCCCCGAGTCTCAGAACAAGAGTAGAGTTCAAGTGTAAGTGTATGCAATTACAGTAATGTGAACGTCCTACGCTTATGCTGGTGACACAGATTCTGTCTTGTCCGAGGACTTTCTGTACACCTGTGACTCTGAGTCTGTGCCCCATAATTCATAGAAATATTGTTTAAAAACTGTGTTTATGTCATAGTCCACAGCTTCTGTGTTTTGTTTCAGTCATAGACACTCATGGTGTAGTGTAATTTCTCAGGGCAGTTAATTAAGTGTTGAAATCCTGTTAGGGGATTAACAGCTAAACGTGTCCTTTCACAGGAAAAAACCCCACATGTTCTCAGAACTCGTTGGAATTTAGGATTTCTATTTGAACACTTCATGCTTTTACTTTAAGAGTGTACATAAACAGAGTATGCAAATATTTAAAGCAGGTTGGGAATAAATGTAAACTGCTGATGCTTTCCACTTCTAGGTAGCTACTATTTGATCCACTTCTTAATTGCAAAGAATAAATGCATCTGGAGCAAGCGGAGAGTCCATTCTGTATGTGATGTTGTGATTTAGTTTCTGATTTATCTGATTGTAGGTGAACGAGTTAAAAAGCCGGTTCCTCTTCAAGAACAGACTGTTAAAGATGCAAGGGGACGGTACCAGCGTTTCCATGGAGCATTTACTGGTGGTTTCTCTGCTGGTTACTTTAACACTGTTGGCACAAAGGAAGGTTAGATATCTTTCTGTCTTCTTGGAATGGTTAATGGATTACTATAGTTTAATGTTAGTGAAAGCAAATTAACTATCATTAAGCGTTTTTATTTTTCTGCTATTCATTATAGTGTAAGTAGTTGAAACAATATTGTTGAAGTTATTTCCTCTTGAGTTTTTGGACTGCAGTTTTATAGATGTTTCCTTGATGTATCCTTAATGTATAAGGTTGAAATGTTTGAATTGTTTTCAAATATTATGTTGCAGTTTACGGTACCTTACTTAGATATTTACTTTCTTTAAAGGATGGACCCCGTCAGCTTTTGTATCATCACGGCAGAAGAGAGCAGACAGAACCATTCTTGGGCCAGAAGATTTCATGGATGAAGAGGTAAATTTATAAAGGACTGCAAATCTTTTGGAAGTAGTTGTCCTGACAGCATTTTTTTCAGGCATTGAAATTTTCTAAAGAGCTTAAATAGCTAAAATGGAAGTAACTTTAAAATTACTTCTTCTATACAGTGTTACACTCTAGGTCCTATAGTACGTTTCATAGATTCACTTAGGAAGCTCATGTAATCTCAATATTTAAAAACAAGCCTGGAACTCAATCCTTTCTCTGTCAGAAAATACAAATACTTTTGAAGATGTTTAAAATATGACCAAGCTATTGAAAAACCAACTGATTTATATAGTCATGAAAAATTTAGCCAATATAAGGGTCATATCCCATTTTCTTTCCTTTATGATTACAGAAGTGAAGCATTTGAGGGAATCATTCTTAATCGAAACTTTTCCATTTTGTCTATATTTTCCAGGATCTTAGTGAATTTGGAATAGCACCGAAAGATATTACAACCACAGATGATTTTGCATCCAAAGCTAAAGACAAAATAAAAGAGAAAGCTAGACAGATTGCAGGAGTAGTTGCTACCATTCCAGGAACCACTGCATTTGATGATTTAATAGGCCCATCAAAGTAAGTACATTTATTAAATAGAGTTAACCAAACAATTCCTTTCACTTAGAAGTGTTGTATTGCTTAGAAAAGTAGTGTTTGACCACAGTAATCCATGAAAGAGACTGGAATATCTGCAGTGCTACGCTTTCTAAGTAGCTTCTCTTCTTGTTTTGTGTGTGGAGACTTTACAGACATTTACAAACTGGGATGTAGTCTATATGCTAATGTTGATGCATTCAGATTTAATTTTAAAGTGGAGTATTAAAACGTAATTTCAAATGGTATATATGTATATTATTTCTCCAGGAATATTACAAACGTGGCTTGAGGTAATTTTTTTTCCTCTTTTGCTTTTTTTTTTCTTAGAATAACAGTTGGAGTTGAACTGTTACGAAAAATGGGATGGAAAGAAGGACAAGGAATTGGACCGCGAGTGAAAAGAAAGCCATGCAGGCAGAAACCTGGTAAATTTAGTGAAATTCCTGAACTCANCAGGCCAGGATGCTGTTGGCCTTCTTGCCCCCCTGGGCACACTGCTGGCTCATATCCAGCTGCTGTCCACCAACACCCCCAGGTCTTTTTCTGCCGGGCAGCTTTTGAGCCACTTCGCCCTGAGCCTGTAGCGCTACTTGGGGTTGTTGTGACCCAAGTGCAGGACCCGGCACTTGGCCTTGTTGAACCTCATGCCATTGGCCTCAGCCCATCGATCCAGCCTGTCCAGATCCCTCCGCAGAGCGAGCCTACCCTCAATCAGATCAACACGCCCGCCTATTTTAGTGTCATCTGCAAACTTACTGAGGGGGCATTTGGTCCCCTCATCCAGATCATTGATAAAGATATTAAAGAGAACCAGCCCAAGCACCGAGCCCTGGGGGACACCACTTGTGACTGGACACCAACTGGATTTAACTCCATTTACCACCACATTAATAGAAAGTTAGCATTCATGGACTGATTAGAATGTTCATTTTAAAGCCTGCTTTAGTAAGTTAATTTAATATGATGCTATTATGTCTCTTACAGACCCTGCAGTGAAAGTATATGGTTGTGCGTTACCACCTGGACTATCTGAGGGTTCTGAGGTATTAAAATTGTTTGTTGACTTATGTAAGAACGAGTGATAACATATTTAAAAAAAAAAACTTTAATGTCTTTGAACAGTATTTTAACATGCAGTTCGAAGTTTTGTTTCATAAATACTTACTATGCTTATTGTGAAGAAAAGTTTTAATGTAACAAAATGTACTCTTTTGCTACCCTAAGCAGGTGTCATTCGTATATATTTTCATATATAATTTAGGAAATGTAAACTTGCCTAGTCTCATGTTAACTAAATGTTGTAAAAGCTCAATGTACAAAACTTTATAACAGCAATATGATTAATACTTGTGTTTTGTACAAGGATGAAGAGGATGAATACCAGCCGGAGAATGTGACGTTTGCACCAAAAGATGTAATGCCAGTAGATTTGACTCCAAAAGAGAATGTCCATGGACTTGGCTATAAGGGTTTGGACCCCTCTCAAGCTTTGTTTGGTGTATCTGGAAGAGAACACCTGAATCTTTTCGCAGCTGGTTCTGAAGACACAAGCAATTTACTTTGTGATCTGAAACACAGTAAAGGGAGAAAACTAGGTATTACAGGTCAGGTAAGGATATTTTTTAAATGTATTTTATTATTAGTGCAGTAAAATCTAAATAATTTTTTTTCTTTTGTGGAAGGCACCTAGTCATTGTACACACCTGAACTGTGGTTTGAGAACAGGAGGTTTTTTTACTTAATATGAAAATATGGGCAAGTCCTTAGAACTCTTAAATGCCTTCACTTCTCAATGTTGTTAAAGAGAACTGTAAAATACCTCACTATGAATGGTTGGGTGGAGAAAATTACTGTGTTACTTTGAGAGAAAGTTGATGTTCAGTACGGTTTTAGTTTACACTTCTTGTGTCAATTTTACTGAATCCTTTCAGTAATGTTGAATTTGTCAGCTAGAGAGGTTTTCCTTCCTGCCTTGGTACTTGTAGTGTTTACGTAGAAGCACTGTCAGTTTATATTTCTGGGAATTATACTTGTTTAATTTTCATGCCAACTTACTTTTTTTTTTTTTGAGAACTTAACCTGCTCTTAGACTGCAAATGTTACCTTGTGGAATTAGGCTGCTGTTCTCATCCTATACAGACCAAACTCGCTGTCCGTCCCTGCCAAGGGAGTGAACTTTTGTGTTTGGTGGGTTGGGCAGTTTGTTTGGTTTTTTTCGCTAGTTGATAGGACTCTTTTTTTTTTGTGAAGCTCTTATGTTTTTCCCAGTGTGTGTATATATATATGTTTACTGCACATCTTGCATAGATAGATAGATAAACCTGTAGGTGTGTTCTGACATGTGACTTAAAAGTATTGGTTTTACACTTTTGAGTTCTCATTATTTAAAATATATTTTAGGCTTTTGGTGTAGGAGCTTTAGAGGAGGAAGACGATGATATTTATGCAACTGAAACACTCTCAAAATATGATACAGTTCTGAAAGATGAGGAACCTGGAGATGGCTTTTATGGCTGGACAGCACCTAAGCAGTATAAATCCAAAAAAAGTAAGAACTGTAGATCTATCTAAAGAGCCAGTGTAATTTGTATTGGGGGAAAAATATGACATAAGTGTAGTCTCTATTTTCCACGTATTTTGATTTTCAATGGACTGGTATCTTCTAGACCTGATTATCTGAAACTTCATCTAGTCTTTCTTCTATATTGCAGTGTCCAAATCTGGAAATAATTTCCAAAGTCCTCCACTAATTCCAATGTAGATTGAACCCCCAAATTATATTTTTAAAAGGACAGTATATGCTGCTTTGTGAGATGCAGCGTTCAGTCCCACTGAAGGAAACAAATGATTGTGAATCATGGCTACAAAATCTGACCCAATACTTGCAAAGAGAAATGGTGGGGGGTTTTTTGAGATATACTTGTGTGTTTTCAAATAGCATTTGTAAATTTTATATTGATACACCTTTATTTTTAGTGCAACTTTTAAGTGACTGAAATATTCTAGTGATTTCTAGATACCTGTGGATGTTAGCTGTACACAATTAATGTCACTCATGATGGTAGCTGTGCACAGTAGTGGGACTTTTGCCTCACCATTAGCCATGTTCATCTCACAGCAATCTCTCTGGTAGTAGTTCTTTAGCTGTATAGTACTAATCCTGATTCAGAACCCTTAAATTTAAATGAAAAGCATTGGAAAAAAAGAACTACAATTATGCTCCATAAAATATATTGCAAAATGGGAATATTCAGAAAAAAACCCCTTTTATCAAACATATATTTTTTTTAAATATTCACCAGCTCTGTGCTTATTTTATAGGGTCTGAAAGAGAAGTTAGATATATAGGCAAAATCTTGGATGGTTTTTCCTTGGCATCAAAATCACCAACTCCAAGCAAGGTAAGTAGATACTGATATTTTCATATTAAGAATAATATCAGCAAATTGACATGTGAGCTGTATGGACTTCACTGTTGCTCAGTGTTTTTTGTGTTCTTGGAAATAAAAGTTCTGGCTAGTGATAAAAATTGCTGTATGAGCAAAATTGTAGTGTTGGAGGCTGTTCAGTACAAACCTAAAACTTGTCAGACTACTGGATGAATTTAAACTTTGTGTGTGTACTGGCTTTGAGCAAATGTCTTTCATGCTATCCAATGTTACTTGGCCTAAAGTTGGACTAATGGTTTGATTTAGCTTTGAAATAAAAAAAAAATATGTCTTTTGCTTCTAGGTCTTTCAGATGTAACACTCAGTTTTCTGTAAAAGTCAGGCCCCATGCTTCATCCACTCTGCTGTTTTGGTGACAAGTTAATTTTTTAGCCCTGTTCTCAAGTTTGCATCATTTATGCCATACATATTTGCATCAATTAGAATGAAAAACAGTTGTGTGACATGGTCCTTTTTCTAATGAAGAAAAAGGAAGAACACTTGAGTTGTAGATAAAATCTCATCATGTAGGAGGCATAGGGGTAACCTTTGAAGCAACAGTTTGAATGAAGAATGTGAGGGAAAAGGACTTTGAAAGACATTAAAGTACAGTAAGCACAGACTCAATAGTCCAATTAATTGCTTAAATCATGTGACTTCTGTTTTTAAAAACCATAATTATTAAGCAACACCAAGAGCATTTTCTAAAATAAAAGCAATTCATATTAAGACTGTTGTTAATTTTGCTGCAGCTTGATGTGCATGTCTTCCTATTTTTCATCATCATTACATATTAAGAATAGAAAATTTGTTTCCAAAGCTTGTGTTACGGTACCACTTGCTGACTGGGTCTAAAAGAATCAGTAGCTTGTAATATTTGTTGCTACTGTTAAGATGTAAACTGAGAAATTTTTTTATTTAAGTGATTTTTTTTCTGAAACGCATTTGTAAATGTTAAATACAAAGTTCTGTCTCTCTCAGTGGATTTTTTTTTGTCGTCCCTCTGCCAAGATTTATCCCCCACCTGACCTGCCACGAAATTACAGACCAGTCCATTACTTTCGACCTATGATAGCAGCTGGGAATGAAAACGGCCGTTTACAGAAGGCTTTAGAGGAATCCACTGGAAAACTTGAGTGTGATGCAGGACAGCAAAGCAGGCATGCTCTGAATGCGTCTCAGAGGAGGGAACGACTAGGAGAGGCTACTCTGAAAGGTATTGATATATGTGAGCACACCTTTAGTTGTGTTTCCCTTGTTTGTATTGCAGTAAAAATGTTGTCTAGCCTTAAATACTACTTTCCAATATAAAAATATTAAATCTAGTTGGATTAACTAGAATACCTTGTCATTGTTCACTTTCATCTCAAAGTTGAGTTGTTGACATATCTGCCATTATTTTAATTTACTTAAATCTTTTAAAGAAAAGTTTGTGTGGGATGGTGTTTTGTTATGTTGGGGGTTTTTTTGTGTTTTCTTTTTGGTGGCCTTAGTATGAATTAGGAATATAGTAGGCTGTGAGGTTCCTCCTGCCCTGTGAAAATGAGGTTTCACTGAAATACATGCAGATTCACTAAAAAGGTAATCTGCAAATGTGGTTCGTGTTTGTATCTATAAAGTTTGTATTACTACAAAGTAATATGTAAATATGTGTTAAATAGCATAAAAGATACAATAGTGGCTAACTTTTTATCTGCCATCTCTGCCATTATACTGTTTATTGGTGCTTAAGAGCCTTTCCTCTGAATGTGTATGCATGGTGGTAGGCTTTTTCCTCCACTACAGTGGCAGAAATAGTTGTAGTAATTTTTCATTTCTGTTTGTCTCTTACTGCTTTTATTTGCTTTTAGGTCCAGCTCCTTCTGTTTTGGAATATCTGTCTGAAAAAGACAGAGAAAGACTCAAAGAAGTGAAGCAAGCATCTGAACAACAAATGAAAGCAAGAATGCTGCCTCATCAGTCACGAAATAGTAGATTCCAGCCAGCCTCCCCAGATGATGCTTCTCACAAATGGCAGATGTTGTTGGGGGGGCAGTTAGCAAATGCTGGTTCTAGTGACTTCAAACCATTTGCAAGAAATCCAGAAAAACAAAAGAGATACGAAAGTTTTGTGATAAGTCTTAAACAAGGAGAAAAAGGTAACTGAAGAGATTAATCCTGACACTTCAGTATTTCTCTGAAAAAATGTCTTGATTTTTTTTCCCCTTTCTTTTTTATTCCTTTTTTCATCCTGTTGTGTTCTATGTTCACTGCGAGTTCTCTTCCTGAATTCCACAGCATTTCTCCCTCTACTTCCTTTTAGGGCTAACATTAAAAGAAACTTCTACTGATACCTAATTGTGTCGACCAGCAAAACTGCTCAGTAGTTTTAAGTGTCAGCAAGATTTGATATTAGGCGTTACAGTTCATATTTCTGTGCTGTAGCAGAAGTGAAGTTCTCCAGGGTGTCCTACTTAATTGGATGTATTTTTGGATTTCCTGTCTTTCATTTGTCAAAGTAGACTTCTGCTTTGGCTAATTCCATTAGCTATGCATGGAACAAGCATTTTCATTGAGTTTTTTTCTGTTTGAGGAGTAGAACTGACAGATCCTATAGAGGCAGAAAGATTATTGGGTCACAGTGGAACAGCAATTTTTTTGCCTTTTCCCACACGAGACAGGAAGAATACCCTGCACTTTCAGAGGAGATAGGGACCCTGAAGTGAATGAAGTAGTTCACACTTGCAAAGCTTGTTCTGTGGATACTCAAGCTGCCACTGTCACTTATACTCTTCACAGAAGTATTTGTGGCTGTAAAATCATAGCATATATGCATAGCTTTTACTCAAAACAAAAAAAACAACCCCCTTCATCTGCTCTTTCTGTACTGTGTCAGGTAGAAAACCTGGTTTTGTTATTTTATGATTTTTTAAAAATAATACTTTTCATGGTATGAAAAAAGATTTCCTGGTCAGTAGCTGCTTCTGGTTAGCGCTATGGGACAGACTGCTTGGGCATTGCATCCAGAGTTCCTCCCTCAGGACTGGGGTTTTCCCTGTGTAAGACTGAGTATCCTCTTAAGACTCTAAGTGTCTCCTTAGTCATAATGATGAAAATGCAGAAATATTTAAATAACTCAAACGATTAAGATGCTGCCTGTAAGAGTGTCTTTGCTTGCCTGGTGTTGCCTGTTCCTTCTGGGAGCAAGTGTGAAGCCGTTGTTTTAAACAGGGTCTGTAACGTTCACAGAAACCTGTGTCCAAATTCTGTATCTATCAGTCGGCCCTTTATATACCAGAAAGCCCCTTGAAGTTACCAAAGCCTGGCCAGGCTTACTCACTGGTTAACTCGCTGTGTTTTCGTTATTTGATAAAGCTTTGGATTATACCATTTGTTTTAAACACCTATTAAATACCTTAAATATTTTGAACGTTCCTTAGAGGGCAATGAGTAAGGAGTCAGCATTACAAGTAAAATTTTTCAAAGTATCTATCCTGCATTTGTCAAATGCTATCATTCTTGCTATCTTGCATAATAACCTCTGTTTATGAAGGAATAACACAGTTGAGATTAATGCTATCCTTAAATTAAATACTCATTAAATATTTCCAAGTATGGATGTTTGCTTATTATCTTACTTTTTGCTTGAAAAGCATCAGACCGAAATCAGCTATAATCTCTGCTCAGCATTTCTCTCCTTATCTTATAGTAGATACTCTGGAGCATTATTTAGACCCGAGTATGACAGAATGGGAGCGAGGAAGAGAACAGGAGGAGTTCCTCCGTGCAGCCATGTTCTACAGATCCTCAAATTCAGCACTCTCATCCAGGTTTACCCGGGCCAAATATGAAGATGATGTTGACAAAGTTGAAGTGCCTCGGGACCAAGAGGTGTGTGCTGTTTACAGTCTTTTAGCACATTAGAGCTGCAGTTGCTGCCTTAACCCTGACTTTAAAAATTCTTTTTCTTTACAGTTCTTTTGTAGATACAATGTCAGTGTTTTGTTGCCCTTCTGTTGCCAAACTTCTGAAAACACTCATTGCATACAAAGCAGTAATTTGTTAAACAACACTTAAATGTTTATGTTTCTGTCCTGTTCTTAGTCTTAAAATGATAATAGTCAATTTACTAAGTTGTTACTTATTTAGGAGCTGTAAATGTTTGACTTTCTCAGAATGATATAGATGATAAGGAAACTGCTGTGAAGATGAAGATGTTTGGCAAACTCACAAGAGACAAGTTTGAATGGCATCCTGAAAAGCTGTTGTGTAAAAGATTTAATGTTCCCGACCCATATCCTAGGTAAGATGATTGATATTGATATTTTTAACACTTTTGGAGAATTCTGAGTATTTCATATGCTTGTGCAAAATCTGGCTTGATGTTTTCTTTTTGTGTCATAGTAGATGTAATGTACAACTGCCTAATGTTTTTATTTGCCTCATTAAACATAGTGACCGCTGACAAAATAGTATGCATTTTAAGGCCTATTGTAGGTGTTTCAGCTTGTGGTAGATAATTTGATGCCTTTTCTGCGTTGAAAATAATGATCAACGAACATTTTTATTTCCCTCTAGTTCTGCCATTGTTGGGTTACCGAAAGTGAAACGAGACAAGTATTCTGTGTTTAATTTCTTAACTCTGCCTGAGCCCACCACGTCTGTAACTCAAGCAACAAATGAAAAAATCCAACAGAATAACAGTCTCAACAGTAAGTTTGTTGGTACTTTGTTACATTATTACTTTAGCTATAAATGAGATAATAAAATAGAAAAAGCGTATCTTTGTCATGGAGAACTTATACACCTGTTTCTTTTTTTTATTTTACATAATAATAAAAAAACCTGAATGAAACTGAAAATAAAATTCAATGATACAAAAACTGAAGTCAGTGATATTATGCTAATTTCTTCCACCTATAAGACAGGTCAAATACTCATTAGAAAGATTTAAAAAATGTCAAACTATACCAAAGAAGCAGAGTAATTTAAAATCAAGTAGCCAAGAAGTACAGGATAATTTGGCATGCAACTGATTTGAATGTTTGTGACTCTTTCAGAACCAAAGAAACCTTCAAGATGGGATGTATCAGATAAAGAGAAGGAGAAAAAAGATTCCATCAGTGAATTCATTAGTCTTGCTCGATCAAAAGCTGACGTTCAGCAGCAGCCACCAGTGCCAGCAACAGAAGAAAGTGGAACTGGGCCAGGTGAAACTCTTCACACTGAGGTGAGATCACAACGGTGTTGGAACTTAAAGAAAATAGCTGTAAACCTTCACAGCCCTGAAATAAGGTTGGGTAACATATGGATTGATTTAATACATTTCAATGTACAGAAGAGCTGACTCGGGATAAGCAAAGACATGAGACTGGACTTTGAAGAATTTTGAGGTTATAACTCTAAGACATAGAACACTTGCAGCAAGGACAGCAAGTGTGACTATCCTTGAAGTAGCAGCGTAAGAGAAGATAAAACGTAGCTCAGCAGTTTGAGAGTTAAGTTTGGTCCCTTACACCCGCTTTGCTTAGAGGCACGCAGTGTACTTTTTTTCTGCTTTGAATGGAGGAGGGTGCATACTTTGGGGAGAAAGGTGATGTTTTCCTCTTGCTTAAATTTAGTAGTGTATAACTGAAATTTGAATTAATGAATTAAAACTTGTAATATCTTGAGATCTATTTTCAACTGTCTGTATAGCACAAATTGCACTACCCTTTACAGGAAACTGACTTACTTTAGCAGCATTTCAGAGTTTTACTATTTTGGACTAGCAGTTCCTAGGACTGTACATTTCAGCTATTGTGATATTTGACTCTTTTGTACATACATGTTGGCATGTTTGAATTTATTACTTATCAGAGACAGATTGTTGGTTTCTTTAGTGTTTAAATATGGTTTGTTATGATGCTGTTTTGCAGGTACCTAATGAAGATAAGGATCAGGAAGAAGAAAGCAGGCCATCCATGGACTTATTTAAGGCCATCTTTGTGAGTTCCTCAGATGAAAAATCATCTTCCTCTGAAGAAGAGAGCGATGAAGAACAGCAACCGACTACCTCGGCAATAGATTCAGAAACCACCAAGCAAGTTGATCTACCAGTCAGTTCTTCTTCTAATGTACAAGGTAGTACTTAATGTGTATTAATTTTTGTAAATACCTTGTAAAAGCTTCATTTATGAATCATATGAATCTGCTATACTACAATATACAAAATGTACGCTATACTTGGCTTACGATGGAAGTACTTTGTCCACTTAGTACTGTGTTACGAAATGAAAGCAAACACATGCAGTGATATTAACTTAACTAGTAATTGTATAGTATAAAAGGTCAGTTTTGATTAAAAAAAACCAAACCCAAACAACAGTACCTTGACATGTTTCAGAATGTCTGCTATCCAGTTGACCAAAGCAGTCCACAGAGATACAGGATGCTATCAGTTTGCTTTCTTGGAGGCTTTTAGAAAGCCTTTTTTAACTTTCTTCAGCACTTCTTGGAAATAGTGTTACCTTATTTTCCTTTCAAATAAAGAAGCTTTTGTTTTTTCCATAGAGAGTGTGGCTGCTACAACTGATCTTGGAGTTCCTTTGTTGCCTGCTTCAAAGCAGAAACTGGATGCAGCAGAGGAATTCGGACCAAAGTTGCCTCCAGCTTTTTCTTCTGGTAGGTTCTGTAGGTTTCTAATGTGTAAATTCTATGCATTGAAGTTGTATGTAAGATACATGATATTTGTCTTTAAAAAACCATTTGTGAGTTGGTACTTCACCTCTTAAATGCCTATGTTAAGTCAAACTGGTATAAACAAATGCTTTGTTACCATGCTGTGATCGACTAGCAGGAACCTCTTTGTCTGTGTACCAGTTTTGTTGGATAAAAAAACTAGTGAAAATATAGGACTGGCCTAAAAATTTCTTTTAATAACAGATTGGAAAGGCATTTAATTACAGTAGGAAAGTTGAAGCTAGGAGTTGTAGATATTTCATTTCCATTTGAAAGCTCAGATTTTAGCTCAGATTTATTTTAGCTCAGATTTATTAACTATCCTATTAGATGAGAAGTAATATAGAACTTAATAATAAAATTACCTTTTTTTTGTTTGTTTGTTTGTTTGTTTCTGTATTTCCTTTATGCTTTAGGTTCTACTTGGCAACAAGAACCAGTGGTGCCAGCAAGTTTTCCTGGACCTAGTAGGAAAGAAAAACATAGAAAGAACAGAGAGAAACACAAGACTAAGAGACAACACAAACACAAAAAGCAAAAGGTATTTAATAGTTAATTTAAATTTTTATTTATTTTAATTTAAAACAGTTTATTGCTTTTTTTGATCTACCAGTCAAAATTTTTTATTATTTATGGTGGGTGTAGGAAAATAGATATACTGGGACTAGAACTTAAGCAACTGAATTTCTTAGGTGTCTTGAAACCTGAACTTCAGAACAGAAAATTATCCAAGTAGGCTGCTGCTTTTTCCATATATATAATGTGACTACAGACAGAATATTGTGGGTAGTTTAGTGTTCTATGCTAAAGATCATGGAATCGCGGAATTTCAGAGTTGGAAGGGACCACTAGAGATTATCTAGTTCAACCCCCTGCTAAAGCAGGATTGCCCAGAGCACATTACTCAGGACTGCCTCCAGACAGATCTTGACAGTCTTCAGAGAAGGGGACTCCACAACCTCCCTGGGCAGCCTGTTCCAGTGCTCTGTCACCCTCACGGTAAAGAACTTTTTCCATGTATTTGAACGGAACTTCCTATGTTACAACTTGTGCCCATTGCCCCTTGTCCCGTCACTGGGAACCATCATGAAGAGCCTGGCTCCATCCTCCTTAAACCCACCCTTTAGATACTTGTAAACATTAATAAGGTCTCCCCTCAGCCTTCTCTTCTCCAGGCTAAAGAGTCCCAGCTCCTTCAGCCTCTCCTCATAAGGGAGATCCTCCTATCCCTTAATCATCTTACTTGCCCTTCGCTGGACTCGCTCCAGTAGTTCCCCGTCCCTCTTGAACTGGGGAGCCCAGAACTGGACACAGCATTTCAGTTGTGGCCTCACCAGCGCAGAGTAGAGAGGGAGAATGACCTCCCTGGACCTGCTGGCCACACTCTTCCCTATGCAGCCCAGAATTCCATTGGCCTTCTTGGTGACAAGGGCACACTGCTGGCTCATGGATAATTTACTGTCTACCAAGACCCNGCCCTCATCCAGCCAACCAGTTATAACATCATAGAAGGCTATGAGATCGGTCAAGCATGATTTACCCTTGGTATATCCATGTTGACCACTTCCAATAACTTTCTGTTCCTGAATGTGCTTGGATATGACATCCAGAACGAGTCGCTCCCATTACCTTCCCAAGGATGGAGGTGAGACTAACAGGTCTGTAGTTCCCTGGGTCCTCCTTCTTGCCCTTTTTGAAGACTGGACTGGTATGGGCCTTCTTCCAGTCCTCAGGCACCTCTCCTGTTCTCAGGAGAGGTGCCTGTTCTTCACCTTTCAAAAATGATGGAGAGTGGCCAAGCAATAACATCTGACAGCTCTCTCAGCATGTGCGGGTACAACTCGTCAGGGCCCATGGACTTAGAGATGTCCAGTTTGGCCAAGTGGTCTCTAACCTGATCTTCCTCTACTGGGGAGAACTCTTGCTCTCTCCAGACCTTCCCCCTTGCCTCCAGGGCCTGGGATTCATGAGGGACAGCTTTAGCAGTGAAGACTGAAGCAAAGAAGGCATTCATTATCTCTGCCTTCTCTGTGTCTTCCATCACTAGGGTGCCCATCTCATTCGTTAGTGTGCCTACGTTTTCACTAGTCTTCCTTTTTCTGTTGATGTACTGAAAGAATCTCTCTTCATGTTATCTTTAACCGTGGTGGCCAAGATGAGTTCTACTTGAGCTTTGGCCCTTCCCATTTTTGCCCTGCATAGCTTCACTACATCTTGGTATTTTTCATAAGTAGCCAACTCCCTTTTCCAAAGATCATAAACTTTCCTTTTTTTTTCCTGAGGTCCAGCAAAAGCTCTCTATTTAGCCAGGCTGGTCTACTTCCCCATCTGCTCGTTTTTTGGGACTTGGGGTTGGCTGCCTTCTGTGCTTTTAAGAGTTCCTCCTTGAAGTAAGACCAGCCTTCCTGGGCATCTTTGCCCTTAAGGACTGCCATGCAAGGACACTCTCAACCATGCTCCTAAGCAGGCCAGAGTTTGCCCTTCGGAAATCTAAGGTGGCAGTTTTGCTGGCTCCCCACCTTGCTTCACCAAGAAT
>VXBO01011777.1:391445-420482 GCA_013400135.1 Rhinoptilus africanus | reverse complement strand
GCCCTCATCCAGCCAACCAGTTATAACATCATAGAAGGCTATGAGATCGGTCAAGCATGATTTACCCTTGGTATATCCATGTTGACCACTTCCAATAACTTTCTGTTCCTGAATGTGCTTGGATATGACATCCAGAACGAGTCGCTCCCATTACCTTCCCAAGGATGGAGGTGAGACTAACAGGTCTGTAGTTCCCTGGGTCCTCCTTCTTGCCCTTTTTGAAGACTGGACTGGTATGGGCCTTCTTCCAGTCCTCAGGCACCTCTCCTGTTCTCAGGAGAGGTGCCTGTTCTTCACCTTTCAAAAATGATGGAGAGTGGCCAAGCAATAACATCTGACAGCTCTCTCAGCATGTGCGGGTACAACTCGTCAGGGCCCATGGACTTAGAGATGTCCAGTTTGGCCAAGTGGTCTCTAACCTGATATTCCTCTACTGGGGAGAACTCTNAAGTGGTCTCTAACCTGATCTTCCTCTACTGGGGAGAACTCTTGCTCTCTCCAGACCTTCCCCCTTGCCTCCAGGGCCTGGGATTCATGAGGGACAGCTTTAGCAGTGAAGACTGAAGCAAAGAAGGCATTCATTATCTCTGCCTTCTCTGTGTCTTCCATCACTAGGGTGCCCATCTCATTCGTTAGTGTGCCTACGTTTTCACTAGTCTTCCTTTTTCTGTTGATGTACTGAAAGAATCTCTCTTCATGTTATCTTTAACCGTGGTGGCCAAGATGAGTTCTACTTGAGCTTTGGCCCTTCCCATTTTTGCCCTGCATAGCTTCACTACATCTTGGTATTTTTCATAAGTAGCCAACTCCCTTTTCCAAAGATCATAAACTTTCCTTTTTTTTTCCTGAGGTCCAGCAAAAGCTCTCTATTTAGCCAGGCTGGTCTACTTCCCCATCTGCTCGTTTTTTGGGACTTGGGGTTGGCTGCCTTCTGTGCTTTTAAGAGTTCCTCCTTGAAGTAAGACCAGCCTTCCTGGGCATCTTTGCCCTTAAGGACTGCCATGCAAGGACACTCTCAACCATGCTCCTAAGCAGGCCAGAGTTTGCCCTTCGGAAATCTAAGGTGGCAGTTTTGCTGGCTCCCCACCTTGCTTCACCAAGAATTGAAAATTCTATCATTTCATGATCACTCTGCCCAAGATGACTTCCAATCTTTACATCCCCTACAAGACCTTCTCTGTTAACAAGCAGCAGGTCCAGAAGGGCACTTTTCCCTAGTTGGCTCCCTCACCAGCTGTGTTAGGAATTTGTCTTCCACACATTCCAGGAACCTCTAGGACTGTTCCCTCTCTGCTGTGTTATATTTCCAGCAGACATCTGGGAAGTTGAAGTCCCCCACAAGAACAAAGGTGAGCAATCGTGAGACCTCTGCCAGGTGCTTACAGAATATTTCATCGGCCTCTATATCCTGGCTGGGGGAGGTCTGTAACAAACTCCCACCACGATGTCTGGCTTGTTGGCCTTCCCCTTGATTCTTATCCATAAACACTCAACAATGTCGTCATGCACATTGGTAAGTTCTTTGCATTCAAAACTGTCCCTGACATAGAGGACCACCCCACCACCTCTCCTTCCTTGCCTATCTCTTCTGAAGAGTTGGTAGCCGTCAGTCTCCGTACTCCCATTGTGCGTGTCTTCCCACCACATTCTGTGATGGCAACTATATATTGTAGTTTCCCTGCTGTACAATGAACTCCAACTCTTCCTGTTTGTTGCCCATGCTGCGTGCAGATGCCAGACATATTCTGAGAACTGCATATAATTCATTACTTGTATGCAAATACTGCTACTAATAATGGAATTTCTGTTTTGAGTGTTTGGGATGAAATGGGTGATTTGGGTATTTATTTTCTAGCTCAGTTCGAGTAGTGGAAAAGAGTTATTAAATGTTCTGTATCAGTTAAGCTTACGCTGAAATCAACTTTTTTGTTTGTTGCTTTTCAGAAAAACCCAAGTCTTACACAATGAATTAAGGGATTATTTCTCCTCTTCTTACAGAAAAAGAAACATAAGAAACAGAAAACCAAAGGAAAACACAAGAATAAAAAATCTGGAAAAGACAGTAGCTCAGACACTGAAGATAGCAGTGACAGCCTTAGTGATACAGATACCGCAGGCTTGTCACCCAAAGAACTTCTTCAAAGGTAAACAGAAAGTTTAGTTAAACACTTGCAAATTTTGCAGTGGATAACCAAAACCTCAGTTTCTGAGTT
This sequence comes from Rhinoptilus africanus, assembly GCA_013400135.1. Taxonomy (NCBI): domain Eukaryota; kingdom Metazoa; phylum Chordata; class Aves; order Charadriiformes; family Glareolidae; genus Rhinoptilus; species Rhinoptilus africanus. The sequence goes on along the minus strand of VXBO01011777.1, from coordinate 418,269 downwards.
TTCATTCTACTCTATTCTATTTGCAACAAACATGGATCAGCTGGTCTCTTTATGAATACAAAATACTGCTCATTCTTTTTTTTTAATAAAGTAAGGAAAGATTACAAATAGTATACACCTTAAACTAAGGGGTAATTAATTTTGGGATAGAAGCCTCTTAAGATAAAGGGCACTAAATACAGAACTCTGCTAGTTAATGGAGCTTATAGTTGAAGATGACTGATATTTTTGGAAGGTATTTTGAGTGGGAATTAAAAATTGAGTAAGTGCAGGTGGTGATTCTTATTTCTGTTACTTTATCTACTTCTCTTTACTTGGAGACATTGGAAACAACATTGTCTGCTTCAGAATGTTTTGAGTCTGCTTCTGTGTGTTGATAATTAGGATAAGATCTGATTCAGATAGATCCGTTGTGGCATTGATGCTTAAGCTAATTGTGTGCCTGAGTAAGGAGCAGTGAAGCAAGCAGAACAGTGTTAGTACGTGTCTGCTAAAGCTAGACTGTGCTGTTATGTTTTTATAAACTAGGGACTTCAGCACAGTGCCAATAGAAATGTGAAAATTGAAAAATCATTTGCAGTTGTTCAATATATTCATTAATGACCTGGATGAGGGGACAGAGTGCATCCTCAGCAAGTTCGCTGGTGATACCAAACTGGGTGGAGTGGTTGACACCCCATAGGGCCGTGCTGCCATCCAGCGTGACCTGGACAGGCTGGAGAGCTGGGCAGAAGAGAACCTCATGAGGTTCAACAAAAGCAAGTGTAGGGTCCTGCACCTGGGTAGTAAAAATGTCAGGCACCAATATAGATCAGGGGTGGACCTGCTGGAAAGCAGTTCTGAAGAAAAGGATCTGGGGGTCTTGGTAGACAGTAAATTATCCATGAGCCAGCAGTGTGCCCTTGTCACCAAGAAGGCCAATGGAATTCTGGGCTGCATAGGGAAGAGTGTGGCCAGCAGGTCCAGGGAGGTCATTCTCCCTCTCTACTCTGCGCTGGTGAGGCCACAACTGAAATGCTGTGTCCAGTTCTGGGCTCCCCAGTTCAAGAGGGACGGGGAACTACTGGAGCGAGTCCAGCGAAGGGCAAGTAAGATGATTAAGGGATAGGAGGATCTCCCTTATGAGGAGAGGCTGAAGGAGCTGGGACTCTTTAGCCTGGAGAAGAGAAGGCTGAGGGGAGACCTTATTAATGTTTACAAGTATCTAAAGGGTGGGTTTAAGGAGGATGGAGCCAGACTCTTCATGATGGTTCCCAGTGACGGGACAAGGGGCAATGGGCACAAGTTGTAACATAGGAAGTTCCGTTCAAATACATGGAAAAAGTTCTTTACCGTGAGGGTGACAGAGCACTGGAACAGGCTGCCCAGGGAGGTTGTGGAGTCCCCTTCTCTGAAGACTGTCAAGATCTGTCTGGAGGCAGTCCTGAGTAATGGACAATCCTGCTTTGTTAGAGGTCCCTTCCAACTCTGAAGATTCCGTGATTTCATTTTGCTCGCACACTTGAAGTACAAACAAAAGTAACTGTCTCTTGTTCAGCTCATAGTCAGCTTCAAGTGCATCCCATGCGGAACAGTCACTGGTCGGCTTCTGTTCAGGGTCTCTGATTAGCTGAAGGAGAGGTCTTGGCATATTTGTTGAAATGCCACATGCAGCTGGCCTAATGGCAAAACAGTTGGGGTCGAGGCATTTAGTGGAATGGACACATAGCCGTGGAAAGGCTGGCATTCCAAAGGACTCCGTCTCCCCTTCTTTGGAAGTGAGCATCAGTTATGTATCGGTGTTTCCTTACTGAAAAAATAAACTAGTTCTCTTTTTTGATTTCTAAATAGCTAAAATATATATATCTATTTGTGCATTTTGCACAAAATAGTTAGACTTCTTTGTACAGCCAGTTATTTTGGCCTTTGCATGTTTCTATATCACTGAGAATATGATTTTATCTCACATAACTCAGATTTCTGTCTTAAACTAAGGTTTAAGAAACTGCCTAAGTAATTAGATGTTCTTAATGTTGCATGTTTCTCTTCAGTCTGACCTCTTTCTTTTTCTTTCCCCCTTTTAGATTAAAACAACTTCAGGATTGAAGAGGCAGCTTGGTTTTGTCAGTACTGTGGGACTTCTGATCTCAGATTTTTGATCTCCTCCATGATGGTAGATCAGTCGTGTACTTTGAAGCACTGTAGATACTGTATTCATATTGAATTTGTTTGAAAGTAAATGTACATATGTTTATTTTGTGGTGCTTCATATGTTCGAAACGTATGGATTATATAATGTTGGAAAGACTCCTTTCAGGACAGCATAATCTGAAACGCTGCAGGCTCTGTTTTAATTAACATGAAACAAGATGTTTTAATAAACTCAAGTGTTAAAAATCATTTTTGTATGGTAAGTAATTTTTAAAGAGTCTAGTGCAGAATTTCAGATGGCAGTTTTGCAGTATCTGTCTGTACTTGGAGTTGGTTTTGCATATCCAAATTGGATAGTGTTTACCGTAGCAGAGCTAAACCAATAAACTGGCATTTTGACACAAATTGGTAAGGCTAATGTACTAAACGATTAATACTGTAATTCCAACCTGCCTTATTTTATGTAGTTACGATGAAAACTGTGTATACCTTTATACCTTATACTTTTTGTTTCATGTAGTACATTTAAAAAGCCATTGTTATCTTGTAGAATTATTTTAATATAAACTGTGAAATAGTACTGAACTGCTTTTTGCGTGATCAAGCTGTTAAAGTAGATGCACGGAACTTCTTTCTGTGTGCACAGAGGCACCAAAAGAATATCCCTGCTTAAAATTACAAACAAAAGCCTTAAACCCGAAATTCACTGCTGTAGATGGTGCTCTGATTTAATGTGTTTTTCAGTATCCACAGCGTTGTGACAGCTCTTGATGTCAGCACGGTCATACAATAGCCTCGTGTTGACACAGATCGTGAGTTTAAATGCAAAGTCAACAAGAAAACTTGAGTGAGGGAAGGAAAAACAAGAAATTTGGCGCCGAGGTCGCCTCTGTTACCGTACGGAAACAGACGGCCTCCGGGCGCTGCTCCCTGCCCCGCCCGGGGATCGAACCCGCAGCCCCGACGCCGGGGCGGCGCAGGACGTGGCGGCCGCATGAGGGGGCGCGCGCGGCCCACGGCGGGGGGGAGCGGCCGATGGGGGCTCCGGGCCCCGCGGCCGCCGCCGGAGACCTCCCTGGCCGAAGGGCGCTGGGGCGACCGGGATCCGATGGTGCAGGGACGGGCGGGCCCGGCCTCGGCGGGCGGGGAGGGCCGGGGGGGGCCGGGGGAGGCCGGGGGTGCCGAAAGCTGGGGGTTAAAGCGCTCTGTCACTTCAGGTGTAGTTAATGCTGGTGGCAGATGGTCTTTCTGTTCGCTCTGGTCACACAAACGTGTGCTGGGCAGCCACTAGCAAACTCCTAAATGACTGAGGAAAAGCCTTCTCAAAATATCTTTGACAAAATTTGTAACAGTCCTGGCTAAAACATGTGGTGTAAGAGCTTGATGTGCTGCCCCTCTGCTGGGCTAGTCAGGGAAACAAGTGTTTGAATCCTGGAGATTTAATGAGATAATCTTCATGAGATTTAAAGATAAATGTTACTTTTCATGAGAGGAAGAAGAATTGGGAAACCAAACCAAACTTCCTTCCCTTCCAGAAAAATAAAAATAAAATCCGTATCCATCAACCTTTCTTTTTTAACCAGGTTTGGTAAACCTGAACCAAGCTAGTACCAAGGAGAGGATGTGAACTCTTCTCAGATAAGTGGAACTTAGAATTTTTATTCAACTCCAGTTATTGCTTTCATACTCCCCCTCGTGGACTAAGCCGCCAAAAATAATTTCAAGGGAATATGTTCCTAAATTTTCCTCTGTTCCTTCACAGATCCATTTTGAAATTCTGAGAGGACACAGTGGTACTGTGAGCTCCTGACATTTTTGCTTTGAAGACACAAAAATACTTTCGTGCTCTTATGACAGAACAGTGAAGTTCTGGGTATGTTATGAATGCAACAACAACAGATTAGAATAAATAAAGCTGAATTCAAACAAGGAATGTCATACAGGCATGAAGCTTGACTTAATCATCAAGGAGACCTCTGAAGATATTTTACGCAAGTTTAAAAATAGCAGCTGTTAATGTTTTTGCAGTCACAGATCAAAGTATAAAACAGGAGTTTTACTGTTTAAGATATTCTTTGATGTTAAAAAGTGACCCTTGTAGGCACATGTAGCATACAGTGATTCAGAGCTCTATTTTATTAATATCTTAAAACTGTAAGTTGATAAACAAAGCTCACTCTTTTTCTGCTGAAAGCTTCTTTCTCTGACTTGTGTATATGGTTGGTTGTGATCACACAGTTGTTAGCAGCACGGCCATGGTGTTTTCATACTTGGTGCCTGCTTTTTTCCTTTTATTTAAATCTTGAGTTGCACCCTTTATTTTCTTGCTCCTCCAAGTTTTGTGTAGTTAGCTGAGCTTTCCCTAAAATTCCAGCCAGCCTGGGCAGAGGGGGGTGGTGGGATGTGAACTGGGGAAGTATATGGATTCTGGGTGATCACATCTAAATTTAGCCTGTAATATAGCTTGGATGTGTATGGTTATGTGAGCCCTTGAATTTCATGGAAGCAAATGACAATGTAGTGGTGTTAAACAGGTTGTGGAGACTGAGATCTGGTGTGTATCAAACAGCCATGGCTTGATTCAAGAATTGGTGATGAGTTATAGTAATGCCTTAATATGATACGAATACAGATTAAATAATTTTATAAAGGATCTGAAGGGATGGCTGGTTATCAGTGCAGTACTAGGTTTCCACTATAATCCAAACCTTTTTTTCGAATGTGCTGAAAAAAGCGAAAAAGCCCGAAAGCGTAGAAGGTCCAGGCAATTTTCAGGTTAGCACCATTATGTTATCCAAGAGCTCTGGATTGCTAGATCCAAGAAATCAGGAAGTGTAGAATGAAAAAAAGCCCCGTCTTTCCATGATCAGTTCCAAAGTAAATAGACACATGGAGATCTTAAGCAAATATTGTAGACAGGAGAAATAAGTATTTCAACGTGTTAGTCATGACATTTACAGTTTAATAACTTGTCAGCTTGACAGTTCCAAACTTTCCTGCTTTGTCTGAACTCAGACCTGGAACCTGTATTTTTCTGTCTTTAGTGGAATGGTATTCAGCTGTCTTACATGTAAGTAAACAAATCAAGACCCAAAAATAAGAAGATGATTCATTAATTGTTAATTGTTAAGGGTTAATCTGTCTAAAAGTTTTATCTTTACAATTTTTTCTCAGAAAGATTTATTCAGCACTTGTTGAGCAATACTTATTTTTCAGAATCTATCTAAAAGTGTTTCCCTGAGTATTGGGAACTTTCTGACTGCTGTGTATAGGCAGGACTATGTTCATTTATTTAGATAAGATGAATTTTGTCTGGACAAGCCTGATTTTCTCCTCTGCCGGAACAGCTGAAGCAATTAGAATTCAGGAGAGCACGGAGGACTAGGTTGTGTGGGGCTAGGCCAGCCCTGATGATTTCACTTTGGGGATTTTTTTATTTTTCTTTTCCCTTTGAAAGAGTAGATATCAAATAATTGAGTGTACTGAGAAAGCATTTGAAGTCCCTCTTGAGAACAGACAGTATCTCACTGACAGTCCACATATCTTTTGGAAAACAAAGATTTAATAGGGCGCACAGCAGACAAAGACTAGATAAGTCTAGAAGGGCAGTTGTGACTACAAGGCGCTTTTTGACTCAAAACCAGAACAAGAACATGTAGTAACTTTGATCTGTTTGGGGTTTTTTTCCCCTTCAGTTTTAGAGACATTCCTTATGATTGTAATGTCAGTTGTTAGGCCTGTAGTGCAGGCCTAACAGTTCATGTAGTACACATTCAGAAAGTGAGTGAAAAAGCGTAAAATAAATTTACTTTCACTCCAGTTTTGTCTGTTACCGAGAGCTGCCAAGTTAGCCAGTCACTCCTTCAGAGGAAAGTCCTTGTCAGGAAGCAGCTCTAGACAATTTGACAGTGGATGTTAAAAAGGGGGGGAGTAGTCAGGGGTGCAAGATTTTATTTTCATCTTGAAGACAAATAAAAGAACACATACACCATTAAGCGAGTTTATGTTGCCTGCTTCCAGACTGCTTCTGAAACCTCTTGGTACTTATGCAAATAAGAATCTAATTGAAATAATTGTGGTAATCATGGAAATAGAAGATTATTTACCTAGATGAAGGTATGATAACTGATCCTGTGATACTTTGATCTGTGAATTAGTCTGCATGTCAGCAGTCCTCCTGGGTTTTTTTGTTTTGATGTTTACAGTTGGGCACCGTGATCCATTTGTAGAAGTTGATTCATATTTTTATTTGTATTACTAAAGAACTTCAAGGCTTTACTCATGGGTTGGGACTGTGCTATGCTTTGAGCGTTACACACATATGACAAAAATACAGTCCCTTCCTGAAATCACTTAAAACTCTCTGTGTAACAGACAAGAAGATAGAAGCTGATAGAGAAATACAGTGGTCTCAAGTTCTGCCAGGGGAGGTTTAGATTGAATATTAGAAAAAATTTATTGACTGAAAAGGTATTCAAGCACTGGAACAGGCCAACCAGGGCAGTAGTGGCGTCACCATCCGTGGAGGTATTTAAAAGATGGGTATATGTGGCACTTGGGGATGTGGTTTAGTAGTGGTTTTGTCTGTGCTAGGTTAATGGCTGGACTTGATGATCTTAACAGACTTTTCCAACCTAAATGATTCTATGATGAATAAGCTAGTAATGCAGTGTGGCTCATCATCTCAGCACTGCAGCAATCGGCTGTAGGAGTCACAAAATAGACATTTAAGTGGGATTTTATATTACGAGAGAGATTTCCAGTTATTTGTAGGTAATTCCTTCAAAACATGATGGACAGCAAAGGGGAACTCAAAAATTTTGAAAATGTAACAACTGAGTGACAAAGACTGGCATCAAAGGTGGGGCAGAAGGGAGATAATGTCTGGGATAAATCACAAAGAGCTTTGTATTTGAAGACAAGAGGCTTGTATTTGTGACTGAGAATGAGGAATCAGTGAAGGAAGACAGACAATGACATGATGCGGACAGTAGAGGGAAATCTGTGGAAGAGCACTGCATATGGGGAGAGTGCGTTTGTGAAGGAAGTGGTATTGCAGTAATTGATACAGGGATGGCAGGCCTTGAAAGCATGAGTTTTAACAATGTGAATGAAAGTGGGAAGCCATATATTAGCTTCTGAAGACACACTTGCCAGGATTTAGGTATGGGCGTGGATGTGAGAGTCTAAGGGGGAACTCTTTTCAAGAAATTTCTGGTGAAAGCTGTTGTGATAGAAAGGAGATAAATAGAAGTCTGGGTCCGATAGATGAAGAACCCTGTTTCAGTCATTCTTGAAAAGAAGGAATAGAGAGTCTGATATTGTAAGAGTAACTAAAGCAAAACTAACTTTACTGATTTCACAAATTTTGTTTTCCCTTATTTTGTCATGCTTTGTATTTTTTTACAATTTAGCAAACCACTTCTTAATCAAACTCGTTTGGATTTATTCAAGGATGTTGAGAAAGGTTTTCCTATTCAAGTTTTTGAAGAACACACTGCCCCAATTTCTGAGTGCAACTTGACTCCTGAGGACATAAGGTGACCATTTTCTATCTTAATTTATTAAAAAAAGTGATGGTTTCATGACTTCAAAGTTCAATTTCAGTGCATGTGGAAACACTTAGTACAAAATTTAGAACAAATAAGTTACTTTTTCAATCCTTCCTATGATTTCCTAACTTGTCAAACTACTTTTGTGCTCCATAATAAGTAATTCTGTTATAATTTTCTCTTATATCTCTCTTCCTCCGTACACGCCTACTTTTTCACTCTCCATCCTTGCACTCATTTATGCTGTCCATACTCTGCTAGCAGACCGTTTGCTGCCAGACTCCTTCATCCACATGAACTACCATAAATCTCACCTTGTTCTCACATGCAATTTGTACAAGAGCTCTTAAATCTTTTCTGCTTTGCATACAATGTCTGCTGAATTAAACAGGAATCTCTTTATTGTCTAAATTGCATGTTGGAATAGTCTGATAGATTATGGCGTCTTTTAGGGCAAAGGACTTGTCTATTAGGGTTCTTGAGTTACAGGGTGCTGGAAGTCTATCTTTACTGTATGTTTTGAAGGGGACATATAAATATATATGACTTGTATATAAAAGAACAACATGGAATTAGCCAAGATTCAGAGGTTCTTTCTGTCAGTGAGATTTATACCTTCATAAAGGATCTCTCCTGTCCATATTGTTTATTAATATTCTACAGCCTTTCCATTAAGCCTGTCTTGTCATTTGAAGAAGAAATGCATCCTAAACCAGTGTCAATCTGTGGACATGATAATTAACATACAGCATATATTAACAATAGGTCATGCAGTGTCTCCAGGGGTACTATTCCTGGCATATTTTATCATTAGGCCATAGTTTAAATAAATTTTTGTCAGACTGTAGAGTTGACAGAATAGGTTTTTTATCACTGAATCGTACACATACTATGCTGCCTATGGCAATTCTGTATATTCTTGAAAATTGCTAAACAGCAAGTAAAATGCCATTGTATGTGGTCCTGGAAACCACTTTCCAATTGAAAATGCTACCAGTTCAGAAACTTCATGTGGTCTTTTGCATTATGTGTTTCTGTTTAGGAGCAGAGATTGGTTTGGTTGCAGGAAGTATACACATATGGGGAAAATAAAATATTTTAATAATATAATTGTATTGTTAGTTGTTAGGATATTAATGCATCGAGTTTCTTAGGCAAAATGCATAAAAGTGACAGTTTATGACTTCATCAGAATAAAAAGCCACAATAAGCTAAAAATATTTGCCGTATCTAGTGACTTTCAGTATAAATATTACTTTAGATATATGGGAATATTTTAATAAAACTATGTGAGGGAAAACTATTTGACCTCCCATTTCATGGTAACCTGCCAGTTCTAGTAAACTTTATTGAATAGCTTGGTTGTCTGATGTGGCTTTGTGTTTGTGCAGAGCAGTGTTTGTGGTAGAGGGTTACCCAGCAACACAACCACTGAAAATCCAAAAAACCCTACTGACAAGAACGCTTCACATTTATTAAAGAAAAGACATCATAATGTCTTTAAAATTATTCTAATGTTAGAAATAATTAAATACATAGTAATGGATGAAATTAAATGGAATTGACTGCTTGCACTGAAAATTACACCTGACGTGTTTATTATTAGTTTGTCTCAAATATAAATAATCCTTTTTTCAACTAAGCTATGCAATAATTTTTGCTGTAGCCTCTAAATACCTATTTTAAATTGATGAGGGCGAGGATGTCAAATCATTGACAGAATTAAATATTGTCATTTATTCTTTAAATACCTTCTAAGTGAAAACATTGATTGCTGTTTTCATTAACATCATTTTTAGAGTGGTAACATCATCATATGATAACACTGTCAAGGCTTGGGATATGGAAACAGGAAAATTGCTTGTATGTATCCTTTTGAATGCATCTTGCAGAAGGTACCACTGTAAAATTCAGTTTTATTGCATTGTTAGTGAAAAATAAGAAAACAAAACATTCTTTTTTAGGACAATACAATATACTTAGGGTTGGTAGGCTTGATTTTTAGTTCTAGTTTTGGTACTGATAATTGCTTGATCTTGGATAAGTCTCTTGATGAACATTTCTCAGTTATTTCACATACAAATAGGTATGATATTAATATCCTGTCTCAGAAGATACATTTAAGATTGATTAAATTAACATTTTAGGGTTTGAGCAGGGTGGCTTTGATTTTAAATTTATTGCTAATGCAAAAATAGAAAAACTGGCTATGAAGACATCTATCAGCTTTCACCAAAACAAAGTAACATCAAAAGCCTTCTTTCTGAATCTTCTTACAGGTTATAGAAAGTTTGCTGTAGAACTCTCTCTGACCCCCAAGCATGTTTCTAAAACCTTCTGTTTTCTCTTTAATGGACAGTAGAACATGAAGGCATTGTAACTTCATGTAATATTTCTTGTGATGGTAGATATGTGGTATCTGGTTCAGACAAAGAAAATACCATATATGTTTTTGGTGCAGTAAGTGCACGAGTAGTGTCATGTACCCAAGGTAAGACTTGTCACTTTTACATCTTGTTTATGCAGCTCTTAATTTTTTTTTATTTCAGATTTTGCCATTGCCACCTTCTGTTTCTCCTGATCTTTAAATTAATCTAGCAGTTTTTGGATGTTAACACATTTAAGTGTAAATGGAGTGTCTGTATGTCTTTATGTAATAGATATATAAAGCCAAGACCTTCCTCTAACCTTGCTCTACCATAGTATTCTGCACGACGAATAAAAAAATACGTTGTACTAATCCATTAAATAGCTGTGATGTATCGAGGAATGAATAAAATCCCCAGGAGTAGAAATCTTATTTATGCAGCACGGTACTAGAGAATAGAATGACTGACTTGTCTTTTGGGAAATTTTAAACAATTTTAAATGAATACACTACTTCCAAGTTCAATTTACTGAAGAAAATACGTAGATTATTGGCAGGTTTCCTCCTGTTCTTTAGATAAACCATTCTTCTTTACTATGGCAAGCAAAGAATCTTTGCTGTCAGTGGACATCGAAAGAGTTTTTTGAATAAGTCCGTGAACTTTTTTCTAACTTGTTGCCATACCCCTTACAAAAATTCTGTGAAGGAGCTTTCAGGCATTGAGAGAAAGTTGTGGCTCGTGTCTGACACGGTGCAGCACAACTGAGTTCTCTGTGATAAAGGCTCTCTCCAGCAGGAGCCCGGTATTTTGTCTACCCGTAGAGGATTACAGCTATTCAGTATATGTGAGAATGTCAATTAATAAAAGATTAAGTGTTTCAAAATGTTTGGAAGCCTTTTTCCTAAGAATAGTGTTTTCAACCTTTTCAACATTTCTTTCTAAAAGGAATTTAAAAGTGGGGAAAATAGTTGGAACTGGGCATGTGGCAGCCTGGAATGCAGTCAAGCTGTGAAATACAAAGAAATCTAAGTAGGTGGATTTTTCCCCTTGTTTATATTATGTGAATTATGTAGCAACAATTACACTTGAAACCAAAATTAAATGAAAAATATTTCTAGGGAATAGAATGTTTTTTTACAGATTTATGGCTTTGAATAGTAATAGATGATAAATCATATTGTTTTCCAGCATTCTTTTCCCCTCTTTACTCCTTAATTAAATATTATTGTTTTCTTACAGGGGCTAAGAGAAAATGCTGTGTCTATGCTCATGCTTGCTTTTTTTAAAAAACAGATCACATAAAATAATGCGTGTTTTACAGATGAATTAGTAATACTGCACCAATTTCTGTATGTTAGAAAAGATTAGTCTTATAATAATTAATGTTATATTAGAATTTAAAGTGTTCTTTGTTTCTTTCTTTACTCTTTTCATGTGGAAAAATCAAAGCTGCAATTTTTTCCCCTGAAACAGGAAAAATAGCAGTTGCTCTGTAGAGGCTTGGTTCATTTGGCATTAGTAATGTAAATAGGTTGGAAATTTTATTTTGAATGAATCCTCTTTCTGTTTCCCAAATTGAGAAAAAAAAAAGAAAAAGAGAAATGAGTTTGTACATTCTGGTTTTAGTAAGATCAGTAAGTTTTATTACTTACTGTTGTTTTCTGTCCATTGCTGTCCCCTGTTCGGTGTTGGTGCCACACGCGTCAGTGTGTCCTTGGCCTGTGCTGGTCTCGCCTGCACCCTCAGCTCGTGTTTGCAGCGCAGGGTTTGTGGAGGATGTGGTAACTGCAGACAGTTCATAGGATGGAGATTTATCTGCATTTTTTCTGGCTCTTGTACCCCTGTAATTGGGCTAATTCACTCAGTCCCTGCCCCAGCCTGAGGAGAAAGGTGTGGGGCTGTTGCAGAGCGGGTCGGTGCCCTTGGCAGCAGTTACTGAGGGATGGCATCTGTGGTGTGTCTGTAAACACGCCCTGGATGCCTGTGAAGGCTCCACGGCAGGCTGCTCTGTGGCTGCAGGCCGGACGCGGGTGGGCCAGCGCCATAGTCCTGTCCCACAGCCCGGCTGTGGGCCGAGCTCCGTGGGGGCCCATGGCCCATTCCCCAGGGGCCGCCATGGCGGTGCCAGACCCGCCAGGAGAGCTCCGACAGCTCTCTGCCCACACCCTCTTGCCATTTAGCGTGTAGGGACACGCATGTCTGCCCCAGCTGTGACACCACTCCGGTGTGACGTGTGTGCGCACATCATAAAGCACATACGCACTACGTGCATGTGCACACTGTATGTTAATTCTTGCATCATTGTAGATGATGGGGGCACATAATTGAGGCCTGATCCTCCCTTGGCATCTTCTGCCGTGAGCCTTGGGCAATTGAGGCGCTGTGGGATAAGGCAGCACCGCAGCCTAACTGTAAGCTGTCTTGCCTAAGTATTTTTTTGCAGCGGTGACATTTATGCGTTTTCCTTCAGCCTCTACGCATGCTGTGCCCAAGCAAACGCCAGCACCTACTGCCGCCCACAGCACCGCATCTGGCGGAGCCCTGCCCTTCCCCGGGGCCCCGGGTGCTGCGCGCGCCGCTGAGCCTCGGCCGGAGCCGCCGCCCGCTCGCGGTGGCGGCGGGGATGGGCCGTTGGAGCTGGGGTGCGGCGGTCCCGGCAGGGCCGGGACACTGTATTAAGCCGCGCGGAGGAGGCGCTGATGGCCTGGCGCCGTGGCTTAGTTGGTTAAAGCGCCTGTCTAGTAAACAGGAGATCCTGGGTTCGAATCCCAGCGGTGCCTGTCCGGGGGGACTGCATTTTAGCCGGGGGGCGGTGTTTTGCTGCCGGGGCGGGAGGGGCCGCGCCGGGGCCCTCGGGGAGGAAAACCCTCTCCGGGCTTCATTATCGGGGCGGTGTCATTCAGGCAGCGCAGTGCGGGGCGTGAGCCTGGCGAAAGTTACACCGTCCCCCGGAAAACACCTCTCAAATGCGTTTTTTTCTTGTCTCCAAATCATCAATAGCCTCTCAGCTAAAAGGAGCTATTCTTGCCTTTTTTCTTCCTCTTACTGTCTGAGCACATATTGGCTTGGTGTCTGATGCTGCCACTGTTGTCACCCAGCAGTACCCAGGCCTGCCTTTCACCTCGTCTTACCTGCTTGTGAGGCATAAAGTCTGCCTTTCGAGATTAAAGTTGTAACTAGTGCTCAGTGCTGTCCTTCACACAATTAGTGGCACAGCAGAGGGACAGGTGGTTTTCCTAGACACCTTTAAAAATCAAGGGCCAAATCCTGCCCTGTTAGGCTTGTGAACTAGGCTCAGTGAAATCATTCCAAATTTGTGTTACTGTAAAAAAAAGTCAGAATCCGTTCTCAGATCTAAAGATTCAGGCACATTTAGGAGGATCGGGTTTTCAGGACTCAGATCCGTGCCCAAATCGCAGTGGGTGGGATGGAGCTGTTGGTAGCCCCAAATGCAACATGTAAGTCTAACCTTTAGGATCAGCATCTTTGGTTACATTTACCTGCAGGAATCTTTGAGTAGTGTGACCTGTAAAAATGCAACATAGATAGCGTTTCATATGTGATTGATAAATATAAGTAAACCATAATTGCAAGTTCCAATATGTTGTTTAAAAACTAGGAGTATTTTGGGATTAATCTCCCATAGATTGGCATTGTCTAAAAGAAAGCAAAAATAACTAGAGTTTGAAAGAGTAGGAAAGTGCAAATTAAGAAAGATTTGGGGAATAGAAGCTGCAGTGAATGTCAGCCAGGTCTCCTGCTCCTCGACCAGTGGCAGTTTGGATCCTGCAGGAAACAAGAATTTTGAAAATAAAAATCTTGTGAGGATGCTTCTGTTCCTCTGACCTTTGTAGCTGGTACAAATCACATCACTCTCTAGCACTGATTTCAAGCCGCAGATGAGGTGCAGGGTCCGTGGGCCTGTGAAATTTTAGTATCAAGAAACCCCGTCAGTTCAGTGTCAAATCAATCCTGCCGTCGTGAATGCGGGACTAGACCCTGCTCTGGAGGACAGGGCTGGCTATGGAGCCTGGGGCTGCGTGGTGGGGAGGAGACACATCTCCCAGCTCCCCAAACCCTTGGGTCTGGCTCCTGGGATGGCACTCCCTGGTCTCCTCTGTCTTTCCCGTTTCTCTGCTTGCAGGTTTTGTGCATGAGGAGATACTACCTGAAATGAAGAACAAAGGAAAACAAATACTCTGGTAGTTTTTGCACGTGCTGTTTGTAAACAAACTTGTTCTCAGCTCTGGCACAGTAGAGATATGTGACTAAGGGGTTCTTTATTGTGGATATATATATGTGCTGGTCACTCTGCTACATTCTGTCTCATTTCTGTTCTTTAGCTTGTAGGTGAGAGCTGCCGGTGATTAGGTGTACCTAGGTGTTTGTATCAAAATCGTTAACACTCTCTTTTGATGTATCTGCAGGAATGGCATGATGGCCAGGATGGCACCAGAGTGGGCTGGCCACTGTGTGCTTCAGCATGGGCACCCTAAAAAAGCCTCAAAACGTTTGAGGAAGGAGGACAAAAACAGAATCTGGGTTTGTTCAGGAGCACAGACCCGATTCATCTGGATTCTGTAAGAGCAACTCTGTATTTTTATGTATTAGTCACAAACACAGAGCTCCGGCTTCTGTAACAGACTTCTAGGGTGATCTGCATAACATGGGAAATAATATTTTAAACCAATATTTAAACAAATTGAATGAACTGTGGCATAAGTTTTTATGCATAGATTTAATGATATATAAATACATCATATAGGTTTCTTGCATGTTTTAAATATGCATTCAGGAAATCCCTTCGTCTGAGCACTGAGCTTTCACAGACTGCCCGGGTGAAGGGCCTGCTGTGCTGGACAATTTGCTATATTTCTCGTTTAGGTAGCAACATTAATAAGAAGTTCAACAATGTGAAGTTTGTTTGGATGTGCCCGTTCTGCCAACAGTGTTCAGTTATTTCCAAGATTTGCCACCAGCCTTTTCCTTGCAGAGAGGCTTTGGATAATTTCAGGCTGTAATATGTCAGCCTGAAAAGGTTTAAGTCCATCTGCTCATCACTTACACCATCTGTGTAAGTCCATCTTCCTCATGCACTTTTCCCAACATTTTGAACTACCTTTTGTTTTTTCCATATGATTGCACGGAGGAAGGGTAAGTGCTGTCTACAGAGCATGCAAAATTCAACTGTCTCAAGAAAGGTCGAGTTTTTTGAGTGTCCCAAACCGAGAAATTTGGGTAGATTCCAGTTCACAAATGAAAGCAGTGTCTGTGCCTGTTGAAATGGTCCATTTCCCGTGCAGTAGTCAGCTGGACTATTCAGTCAGTCCAGCTAACTTCAGTGAAACTATTCCCATACAAAAGTTTTTGCGGAATTAAGGCCTTTAGCTGTTCTCCCAGTACAGGTCATATTCAGTTCCTAAATAGAGACTGGGGCTGCGTGGTCCAAGAAACGTACTCATCAATGGGAATGTGTTTTAATGGATGTGTCAAAAAACCAAACCTATGTTAAAATATCAGAATACTAGTCATGCCAAAAAGTTTCTATATTATTTATCATGTGAAATTCTACAAAGATAGGTTTCTAAGGTAGTTTAAAACTACTAAACAAATCACAAACACTTAAGCTAAATGTGCATGTTAACTGTGTGGTTTTTTGCAGTCAAGAGCCGCTCTTGACTCTTTGGCTGCTCCTGGGCTCTGGACACACTGCTCTTAGCTTTTGATCTCTTTTGCCCTCTGCAAAATTATAATAATACATGCTGATCTCACAGAGTTGCTGGGAGAGTTAATTAATGTTGTATGAAGCACTCTGAGCTTTTGGATAAAATCAATATTATTAAAGCCATGGTTTTATTTTTCTTCTGGGTAAAGCTCAGTCTTTCTGGAGTCAGGTCATGCTGGTGCTAAGCCTCCTTATAGCGCTGGCAGCATTCACAGATGCGCATTTGGAGTGTTTCTGGGAAAAGGCGCCCAGCAGACTCCATCTCAGTGATGCGCTAGAAAAAAACTTGCAAACAAAACTTTTGAAGGGTTTAAATAAAGGTGTTCCTTGAAAATTTAGTATGTAGGACTGTTTTAGTCTTCTCGTTGAAGGTGCTTATTAGCTATTCAGATTATTTTATGCTTACCTACAGAAATATATGTAATAGCTGTTTTTCCATGGCAGTACTTTTCTGTCAAGATTCTTTTCCTTTATTAATCTCTCAAAATATCACATTTTGCATGAAGGTGTGTGATTATTATATCAATATATGATTGACATTGCCTGAGAAGAGGTAAGTGTAATCGGTAGCTTATGATGAGTATTTAGAAAATACTTTAAATCTTTCTAATTGCAAGAATTGCTGGTTTTTGATGCCAAGCCCAAACCAAATGGCCACAGTCTGTAAGAAAGAAGAATGTATACCATATTTCTTCTGATGTGTTCCCATAATGACTGCCTCCTTCAGGTGGAACAGATTAACACCTGGTAAAGACAGGGAATCCTTGTGAGTTAAGTATAATAAACGATAACCTTTGTAAAAGCATCTTATAGGAGCTCACACAGGACCCTGACAAATTCATGTGACAGACACAGATCCCTAGAATTGTTAATTGTGCTCTGGTCCTTCATCCACAAAGCATGAAGCGTTCAACATTTTTAGAGCTGTAATGAATCTCTGAAATCATATTAAAGAGGAACCAAATATTATAGTTGCCAATAGTAAATATACTCTCTTATTATTTAAGCTGGGAGAGCAAATCCACCTGCTTTTTACTATTTGGGATGAATTAAGCGGTGTAAATTCTTGAGCAGTAACTGGTTTTGTCCTCTATGTGGACATTACATGTAAATCATTTAACCATGATTTCCTCTGGTTCCTAAAATGCAGTTTCCTTAAACATTACTCATCTTTGCCTTAATTTTGTAGTTTGTGTGGGCAAGGACAAAGTATGCGAGACGCGGATTCACAAACAGGTCAGGAGGCTTTGGATTGTTGCTGAGCAGTACAGCGCAGACCCAATCCCACTTTTAGTTTAGAAAGGCAGAGGTTTTATAATTAAATATGTTGCCTTTGTATATTCAGTGGCTGTTTATATGGCTGCCTTTGACTTGCTTTCGTATGGTTTAAATACAAAAGATACAAAATACATGCCAAGAGGACTCGGTTTGGTGACTCCAACATCAAGCAGATACACCAGTGCTCTGGCCTGAGCCTGATTAAAGGTTTTCACCTAACATTCTCATGTGTTATGAGTGGAAAGTAAAGCCTTGTCTTAAATTCTTCTAATGAAACACTTTCCATCTGGAATAGAGAAGACCATTGTTCCAGGCTTTTATGAAAGCCTTAAAAATTAACTTTGGATTAATTAAGATACCTTTTTATGTATGTAATTGGAAGAGAATTTTCTGTTCTAGCAGCTTTTTATACTTTATCCCAGCGGTGGCAAATTTACTGAGGTGAGAAAAGGGGGAAACAAAGAATCTCACTGTCTCTATATTCACAAATCATAGAATCATAGAATATGTTGGGTTGACTTTAAAGGCCGTTTAGTCCAACCCCCCCGCAGGGAGCAGGGACATCTTCAACCAGATCAGGTTGCTCAGAGCCCCATCCAGCCTGGCCTTGGATGTCTCCAGGGATGGGGCCTCCACCCCCTCTCTGGGCAACCTGGGCCAGTGTCTCACCCCCCTCGCTGTAAAGAACTTCTTCCTGATGTCTCATCTAACCCTGCCCTGCTCTAGTTTAAAATCATTGCCCCTCGTCCTGTCACTACGTGCCCTTGCATGTCCCTCTCCAGCTTTCTTACAGGCCCCCTTCAGGTACTGGAAGGGGCTCCAAGGTCTCCCCGGAGCCTTCTCTTCTCCAGGCTGACACCCCCCAGCCCTCTCAGCCTGTCCCCACAGCAGAGGGGCTCCAGCCCTTTGATAGTCTTCATAGCTTCCTCTGGACCCACTCCAACAGGTCCATCTCCTTCTTGTTTTCTAACAGCAGCTGCATCACTGGAAAATGTGTTCTGGTTAGAATATTTATTTTTTAAATGGGAGGCTAAAGTATTGAAATATCATTGCTTTAAAGAGCTCTGGGTTGGGCCAAGTGAGTTTTAAAGCCCGGGAACTACCTTTTTGGGGGTGTCAGCTTAGATTCTAGCTTTGTTCTCAGCTGCTGCTCCTGCAGTTTTTCCCTTTTGGTGTCTAACTGATATAATTTGAACACTAAATATTTGACTTGCATGTGTAAGTTGTACACCAGTGGTGAAAAAAGGTGATGTATTGGCATACTTTATTTGACTAAACCACAGCATATACAGTACCTAACAAGCTTTTACCTTAGACAAGTGGCAAAAACTCCATAATTTGTAACTGTTACTGACTTAGAGCTGTATTAGGAGCACAAAACTAGCCTGTTTTTGAGAATCAGCTGCTGAGATACTGTCAAGGTGCTACAGAAGAATAACATGTGAAGTAATGTCTCAACATCTTAGCTTTTATATAAAGATAATGTGAAATAAAAAGCTGGTGTCTGACATTTTAAAGAATTCTCAAAGTGGCAGGAATTGCTTCAGAAGGTCTGTGTCTCCTGTGCTGTTGTGACTAATAATTTTCCTAGGAGTTTCAGAACCAGCTTGTTCTCTGAAATTGTATCCGGAACTTACCACCATCATGGTGACTCTGTGCTAATGACTCAGTGAAGCTGAGTATGTGAAGTGTCACTTGACAAGAGAAATAAGTGTACTCATATTGAATCAGACCAGAGGTGCAGCTAGCCCAGTGTCCTCTCCGTAGCCGTGGCTGATAGCACGTTGAGGGCAGAATGCAGGCATGGGGCAAACACGCAGGGATGTTTTGCCAGGAGCCCCCCCAGCCTCCAGTGGTTTCCAGCCAAGGGCCCTGAACTCTCACAGACAGACCTCATCAAATCTAATTTTTCATTTCTCCATGTCTGCGAACACGAAAAAGTGAAGTGGCTCCTGCAGGCAGATTGGGGACATCTTTATCAGAGGGACAGTTGCCTAGAGAAGGAAAATATTAAGAGCAGTCAGATGTTTAGTGGCTGTTTATTGCAGCAGTGACTATGGGCTCAGGGGAAGATATTTCCCAGTTTGCCTGTGAGCTGGCATTGCTGCCTGCACGTTATTCACAAAGATTTGGGTGAAAACATTTGATGGAAACATGCAGTGAAGCCGCGCTGCCTGTTTACCCGGTTCACAAGGCTGCCCTTTGCTGTTCCCTGACACACTGTTTCGTGATGTGTGATGCTGCGACAGGCAGTGACGGCGTTGTGCCAGTGTAACAGGGTGTGATGTGTGTGTCACGGACAGATTTCCAGGGTGTGATGTGTCAGCTCTGAAATCAGGGGGGACAGGGACTGTTTGGGATACGGTAGCCTGCATATTGGAAAATATGCAGTTATTACTTTGCTGCTTGTAGAAAATATTGGGATGGATGGTTTAATTGGTAAGTAATTTGCAGAAATGATACCTGTTACTTGTAGATTTCTTGGAAGATTTTGTCTGCTCTTACAAAACGAGCAATGCCATTAAAGTGTCTTATTGAAAAGAAAGTGACTTTCCCCCATCACCCAGCAGACCAGTCCCTCGTGCATTCTGCTATTGGCATTTGCAGACCTTTGGGAGGTAAAACTGGGCTGTGAACTTGGATATCCCATAGGGTGTCACTTAGAAGACAGAAGACACAACAGAGGGCAGCAGCAGAGAAAGAGACAGGGCTGAGCGATCTGGGTTCTCCCCATTGAAGGCCTGCGTTGCTCCGTTCTCCAGTCAGCCCAGCTCATGAGTACACCTGAACAGGAAAAAAAAAACCCAAAATGATTTTGAAAGCAAGGCTGTATTTCAGTTCAGAATGAGAACCAAGATTTTGGTTTTCAAGCAGGGAGACAAGTTGGCTAGAAAATTGCAAGTTGTGTGCCTTTCTGCAGCACAGTGGAGAATTTTTCATCCAAAAGGCTGAAATCCCACAAAACGTGGGGTTCTGTGAGACCAGTGGGAGAAGTGAGGCAGTTTTGGACATGTTCTCTGAAAAATGTGATGCTTGGCTCATGTCCAGAAGTTTACTTTTTTGAAGGTTTTTTTCACTTCTCATGTTTTAAATGTATATTGCCTGTCTTGGCAGTTGGGATTTGTTTTATGAGATGGTGAAACCATTACAATTCAGTTTATTTTCATCTCAATCTTCTATTTCTGTTCCAATAGGTTATAAATGGATTAACAAATGTGTGTACATAAAAATTAATTTTTATATCTTGTTTTTGTGTAGGAGTAGTATAGATTTGAAAGCTATGCAGCCTGATATCACAGGAGACCCATGTCCTAAGCGTGATCCAGGTGGTGTGAAGATGGACTTTGCAGTAAGAAATACCTGCCTATAAAAATATTGCCTAAAACTCTCTTCCATGTCTATAGCCTTATTGTTAATTTCGAGAACTGTGTTCAAGGTAACTGTTTTTAAATAAGGGCAAGTGTTGTTAACACCTATGAAATAAAATCTACGATGTTAAGGCCTCCTAAACACTGTCAGCGACATCAGAAAAGCCAGATTTTCTGCTTTAAGTCTCTGCTTTAAGTCACTTGAACATTAACGCCTGAGGTATATGAAGCAGGGAGGCGTCCCTCTTTCCTTTTTGCAACAGGTCTTCAAAAAACTGTAGTTAAGATATGGTTAAGGTTTAAATGCACAATGATATTTTTAGTATTAGTTGGTGAGGTAATCGAGAGTCAGCCTTGCTGACATCAATGGCAAAACTCCCACCGACTGTGCTGTAGTCAGGTTTTCATTCAATAAAAAGATAATAAAGATCTGATTCATAATGGAGGGAGGAAAAGATGAATCAACTCAAGCTGTGTGGGTAGAGTTTTTCCTAGGTTATTAACTGTGCAGTGCCATCAAAACAACAAGGTCTGTCCTTATCTGCTGTTCTATTTACGATTATTCTTTACTTACGTACGACTCAACACAATTAGCCCTCACATTATTCCTGCCAAAGCATGTGTTGAGCTCTCATTGTTGTCAGTGGGAACTGCTGAGTGCTGCTTTTTTCTGAAAATCTCCTGATAATACTATAACATAAGAAGTAATTTGAAATTGTCATCTGAATTACAGCTTTTTTGATGATATAAAGGTTTATCAGATATCGTTTCTGGATCATTTTTTATACAAATGTGCTTTTTAGTATGTATACTATACAGAGTAAAAATCTTTCTCTCTTTTTCTCCTGTTATAGCAAAAAGTAATGATTGAAACTATCGTAAGAGCAAATAATATGACCATTTATGTCTATAGTTTCCTTTGAGCTATCTCACTGAATGAACATACTAGAATGTCATAGCCCAGGAATAATTTATTATGGAGTCCCTAATTATTATGGATTTGGGTTTATATTTGGAAAAATGTCTGATGTAAACTGTTCAATCAACTTTGTGTGTTTCTTTTTGATGAATTATACTATATGTAGTGTTTTTCTGTTAAAATAAATATTCACTGTCAGAAATTGTCAAATAACATGTTAAGTTGGGTCTATTTGGCCAGCCCTAAGTTGCTATTGTTTTCAGTACTAGACTTACTTTTTTTTTTTTTTTAATTAACATTTTAATTTGCTGGTCATTTTCAAGTAAAACAGGATCAGTCATTTTTTTCTCTGGTATGGGTTATGCCCTTTTATTCAGTGCGTCTCATGGTCATTTGGCTTATCTTTATATAACAAATATACATTGATGGATTATCTTAATTGAGCAGGGTACCGATATCCTATTATTTCCCTACCTTTAAAGCAACCCAAACCCAATCCTTGTACAGTATTATCTATGTTAGCTGAGTTCCAAAGTTTGTTCTTTTGTTTTCTAATAGAATATCCTTTAAAGTGTAAGAGCTGTGTGCCCTTAATCACTGTAAGTGCACGCACGTGTGTGATGGAGGTTGGGATTATGCAGACTGTTCAGCTACTATTATTACATGACATCCCTTTCTTTTGCCTGAGAAAATGTATCCAAGGTATTCTAGCAAATTCCTTCCATGAAACTAGAGTAGGTAAGGTCTGCATTTTGAATGAAAAAAAAAAAAAAGCTCGAGATTTGTACTTCTCGACTCTTAGCAGCTGAAGAGATATGCAGGTCTCTGCGTCCCACAGCCCTTTGACTACCCAAAGAAATAATCCGTTTGGTGAATAACTTGGGGTACTTGGTCAAATTGCATATACTGCCTTCGTTGCCGAGGCCAAAACCTGCTTGTGTTCTAAGAGGGCAGGAACAGCGTGAGCTTCATGTGCTGCTTTGACGTTGTGTCCCGTGAGGCCAATCGCCATTTCTTCTGGCAGCCTCTCTGGCTGCGGTCTGCGGAAACAGAACCTGGGAGATCGGGGGAGAATTAATGAATTGGTAATTGCAAACACTAATTTGGAGTGATTAGAGCCCAAGGCTACTATGACTTTGCACATCTCAAAAAAGTGCTAGTAAGACCCATAACACTGTAATTTAGATGCAGAGGTCCACATGAATAGAAATTGGAGAAGGGTTTAGTCACTTCTTTTGATACCATCTTGTTGAATCTCTGACTTAATAATTTCCAAATTATTTCACATAAACTGATTATGCAGCTGCTGCTGGTTTCCGTATTTCAGCAACTCTGAACGCAGGGTCCTCAGGAGAGCACAAAACCAGATGTGGGTCTGTCCTGGCACTGTGAGCTCCAGTCCCACACGGCACTCATCATCACTAATTTGGCTGCAGAGCTCTTGGCTGGTGCTGTACCATTGGAAATCGGTCCAGATCCTTGCTCTGTGCCTGGTCTTCCCTGGGAAGAACTTGAGGAAGAATATTCAGTAATGACCACTGGAGTGAAAATTACCTGTAAAGAGGAGAGCATACTTTACTCAGTAAATACAAATATTTCTGAAACAATGTTATATTGTGGTAATACTAAAATTGTGAATGCTTGCCTATCAAGATTTATGTATCGCTAATGCTTTTTGCACTAACTTTTTGTCCCGTGAACTCTGGACATTACAGAGCTTTGCAGAAATTCTGACGAGCCCTTCTGTGCTGGAATGCATCAAGTAAATTGCCCAAAATACAGCCAGGCTTGTGCCGAGCAACATGTGGGCACTGCAGTGAGTAATTGTAATTGTTTCCAAGTGAGGTTACTGTACTTTCACTAAATCTATAGACAAAGGATGAAATATTTAAAATTGCTTGGCAGTTAAATATTTGCTAGTGTGCCTGCCTTTTGAGAAACAGGAAACCTTTGTGATTTGTACCTCTGTGTTGCTGCAATCAACGAGCGCTTCTTTGGCATTAACTTCATCAATGTGGGAGTGAGAGCAAACAAACTAATCAGTACAAAAGTTCTTTGCAGTGGGGGAGACCAGGAGAATTGAGCCAGTGATTGCTACACCTGTGGCTGTGGAAACAGATCAATGCCATGTGGGCTGATGAAACAATGGTACTAAATATTATCTCTTTGGATCACCATTTTGTTCCAAGCTAGTACAATGCCATTTTTATCTCCATAACTACCACTATTCTTCTGTAGTTAGAGGCGAAGAGCATTGCATAAGTAAGATTAAAAAAATAACAATTATCGTAATTGCTTTCACTTCTGGAAGTTGACAAGTTATGTAGCAGAATAATATTTTAAAGTCCATAGGTTTTCCTAAATCACATGAAAATTGTAAGTGAGCTGCCATATTTTTAGTACTCAACAATATGAGTGCATAAAAATATTTTTGTTCATTTGTTCCAAGATGGTCTGTGAATAATGATAGCTTCATAAAAGCTAATTACAGTGAACTCCCAAAGCAAATGGTGGGTTGAGTTAGTAACTGAAAAATCAACACAACCTGTCTATAAATGATTCTGACAATGTGAATACACATTTAAGTATAAATAAATACTTATTCTTTTATTCAAATAGGTTTGAAAATTGGTTTAATCTTCACAGCAGCTCCCCAGACATGGACAAACCAAAGAATATGCTGCCACAGGAAAAAGTGTTATAATGAAGGCTATTTGAACACTGATAGCTGTAAATGCATATGCCAGTCTGGGTATCAGGGGAATTTCTGTGGCATGTATATTGCATTACCCTGAACTGCTCTCAAATCTGTACAAGATCAAAGCACTTTTCTGTAAGCTGTTAGAATTTGTGACCCTGCTCTTTCTATCTACCAGCATCACTGCTTTCTGTTTAACAGAATACATAAACTTGTAATGTATAAATATGGAGAAACCCATGTATAAATTGGTGTTTATTACTGTTGTCTGTCGCAGTATTCTCTCCCCCCCCAGCCCCTTTGGAACATCTGTTTACTTTTGAGATTTCCCAGATTCCCAGACTGAGAACTCTGTACAGAAATAATATATTTAGGAAAGGTGAAATTACCTTCACATAATTCTGATTTTAAGTAGATCCCATTTTGTAACATTCCTGTTTATCTGCCCACTGCTCCAGATACTGATGGATATTATCTTAAGTTGTTCTACTGCATTTCCTTTTTCAATTTTAGTTCCTTATTTCTGTTAAAATAATATTTTCCATTGATTTAGTTGGCTTATCTATCTGGCACCTTCATCTCCCACTGAATTAAGGGAATAACTGGAATGTTTTGACAGACACGTAAATATTCTGGGAAGGGGTGAGATCCCGGGGCAGCAGTGTGTGCAGCCGCACGCTGCCCTTGCCCTCAAGGATAAATAAACAACTGTTCCACTCATCCCCTGTGAGAGGCTGATGCATGTGAAAGAGGATCTGGGATGACTCTACCTTCAGAAAAAAAGGAAGTGCAAGGGCAGGGATTTTCTCACGCTTTCCTTGACTCTTTCAATTTTTGACAAATACTTTGCTGCCTATGTTAGGCATCGTATTTACAGATGATGTTGTATTATAACTATGTGCGCAGTTACATAGTCCAGGTCTTAAACTGTGTGGAGGATTTCCTAAAAATCTCTTGAAAGCTTTGTGAAAACAAGTCCCTATGCTCTCTTAAAACAGTTTTGATCCTCTACATCACTGTGTCCTCATAGTCTTTCTCTTTCTCTTTCTCTTTCTTTCTTTTCCTTCCTTCCTTCCTTCCTTCCTTTCTTTCTTTCTTTTTTTTTTTTTTTTTTTTTTTCTTTTTTTTTTCCTTTTCTCTCCAGGCACACTTACAGACTATGTATGTCTGAGTCTGCAGGGCTGCTGTCTTCTTCATTCAGCTACTTTCTTATGATGTGGTTCTTACGCAATTATTGCAGTGATTTTCCCTTCACATTCTTCATCCCATTTACCAGAGGCTCTTTTATTTACATGCTTTGGTCAGAATGTGCAACTGGCATCCATAGCTCTGCTGCACGGACTGAGTCATTGTTAAAGGGTATATTGGATTATTAGCTGTAGGAGTTACGTTTTAGGTATTGTTAACACAAAGAGTAGTAGGAAAAAAAAAAAGAAAAATGATTGAATTGTTAACAAAACATGAGAAGCCTGGTTATCCTGGTTGTCATTACCCTCTGCTGGTCTTTTCCTGCTGAACAGGTCGCTGGAAGCAGGTAAGACGGCAGTCCATAGTGTGTATTCTGGACAGCACAGGCTGCAGCTGTGTTTGGTTGTGTGTGGAATTGCTGCAGTGCTGGCAGCCCCATCAGAGGCATCCTGAGGACATGTCATCGGATTTGGCCCTGGTGCTGGCAGAGCCCCACTGCAGGCAACTTGCTCTGTCCCCACAGCTCCACGTGCCTGGGGCGATGTACATTGGCCTGAGGGCTTTGCACAAGCTTCCCAGCCACAGGAGCGGGCAGACGGACGGACGGATGGACGGACGGGCGGACGGACGGACGGATGGATGGATGGATGGATGGATGAAGGCAGCTCTAGAAATGACGGGTGTTCCCAGCAGCTGGTGAGGTTACAGCAGTTTTCCAGGCTGGGGGTGGGAACGCGCAGGGCGGCACGATGGAGGCCCCCATCCCAGCACCTCGCACAGCACAAATGCCCGTCACTGAACTCGTCTGGGGATTTCTCCTCAGTCCTAATTATATGCTTTGCTTTTCCATGCGCGCTCAATTTTAGATATGCCTGATTGCATGCAGCACCTTATTTAATTTCTATTATTTTTCTTTTTTTTTTTTAATTTTTACCCAGATTTGAAGGCTGGGAGCACACTGCTGAGCAACCTCATGAGGCTATTTTCATCTGCCCTGGTAACGATATGCATACTGAGCAAAGAAAATATTTGTTCTCTCCCTCGGAGATAGTTTTAATGCACATTCGCTGTGTTCATCCTGTGACTTCAAGAAGCTTTCACGTTTCTAATTCCAATCTGTTCACTTTCCTACTTAAATTCTAAAATAAGCCTGTAGTAATTCAGGCAGCCCGTGTGCGTTTGGCTGAGAATGGATGTATTGATAGTTTGTTTCATTTTCTTCTGTAGAAAAGAAGTAAAGTGATAAAGACAATTTCAGGCCTTACTGAGCCCATTATTTCCCTGAATTTCTGTACGCAAAGGGGAATCTGAAAACACATTCATACAGCTGAAACGTATGCAATTTTGGCATTGCTATTCTATCATTTACAAGCAGAAGATGCTTCTGAGTTACTCTAGCCCTTGCTTAGCGAGATTTTGTATGGCGAGAATAGTCAATCCTTTAATGATTCCAGCTACCAGAGAGTAAGCCCCTAACATAACCAAAGCACAAAAGGATTTATCATAAGCTAAATGAACCTAACTCAGCTCATCAAGAGACGTGAAGGAACGGGCAGGAGAGAGGAATGAATTTAGCATCTTAGTGGATCAGGGGACC